>SJYT01025604.1:77076-94098 GCA_006410635.1 Cephalophus harveyi | reverse complement strand
AAAAAAAAACCCAAAAGACTCAGTACACTCTAGATGAACCTGATTTCCCTGCACTGCCTCGACTGTCACCGTGAGTATCGACTCACACCATGGTGGCATGTCTGACAGTCTTGTGGCCACTTGAAGGAAAGTCACAGAACCCTGTGACAACTCGACGTGAAGACTGCCACTGCTGCTAAAGACCGGGAGGAAAGTGGACGTCCAAGTCTCCACTCGAACCGAGGGCTGACTCCCCAGTCGAGAATCCAGAGGAACCCCAAGATCCATGTCAGCGCTGGAGATGAAACCTCAGGAATCGATCTCAGCTCCAGGCGAAGACTTACGACCGTGCACGGACTGTAGAGGAAACCCGAGAGGCCCATCACAACTCGCAGGGAGACTGGCCTTTCCTGAGGCCAAACGAGCGGGACCCTGTGGTCCCCGTTACGCTGGAGATGAAACCTCAGGAATCGATCTCAGCTCCAGGCGAAGACTTACGACCGTGCACGGACTGTAGAGGAAACCCGAGAGGCCCATCACAACTCGCAGGGAGACTGGCCTTTCCTGAGGCCAAACGAGCGGGACCCTGTGGTCCCCGTTGTAACTCGAGAGGAACCTGCCACAACTCAAGAAAAACCAGAAGGTTCTCCCCTCCAGGCGAGATGAGGCCGTTTTCTGCTGCGGCATCCCGAGAGAAATCACGCCTTCCCTCCTGAACCTCAAAGGGACCTTCATACCCTTGCTGAAACTCAACAAATTCCCCGAAATACCCGTCTCCACTCGAGAGGAACCTTGAGGGCCCCACCAAAACTCCAGAGGAGGCCCCTTTCCCCTTCTCCCTCGAGATGAAGGTTTCTTTCCCTGCTTCATCAGTAAAGGACTCTGGAGATCCTGTCACACAGCAAGAGGACATGCTCTCAACAGGAAAGTCGAGAGGAACTCCAGGGGTTGTGCCACCATTCCAAAGGACAACCAAATGTCTCAGTCCACTCCAGATGAAGCTGACTTCCCTGAACTGTCTCAAAATTCACCCCGAGCATAGAATCACACCACAATGGCACGTGCCACAGCCTTGTTGCACCTCGAGGGAAAGCCAAAGATCCCTGGTTCAACTCGTCGGGAAGCCTGGCACTGTTGCTACAGCTCGGGAGGAAATTGGACGTGTATGTCTCCACTCGAGAAGAGTCCTGACTCTCCTGTGGAGACTCCAGAGGAACCCCAAGATCCATGCCAGCACTGGAGAGGAAACATGAGGTTCCAGTTTCGGCTCCAGACGGGGACTTAGGACCCGGGACTGACTGGAGAGGAGTCCCGAGGGGCTACTCTCAACTCGCACAGAGAATCACCTTTCCTGAGGCCACGCGAGCGGGTCCCTGAGGGCCCCGTGGTAACTCGAAAGGAACCCATGGCAACTCGAGAAAAACCAGGAGATTCTCCCCTCCAGGCGAGATAAGGCCATTTTCTGCTGCGGCATCCTGAAAGAAATCACGCCTTTCCTCCTGAACCACAAAGGATCATTCACACCCTTGCTGCAACTCAAGAAGTTCCCCGACATACCCGTCTCCACTCGAGAGGAATAGTGAGGGTCCCGCCACATATCAAGAGGGGCCCCCTTTCACCCTCCTCTGCTCCAGATGAGGGTTCCTTCCCTGCTTCATCAGAAATGGATTCTGGCGTTCCCGTCGCACAACAAGATGACGTGCTCTCAACAGGAATATCGAGAGGGACTCCAGGGGACATGCCACCATTCCAAAAGACCCCCAAATATCTCAGTCCACTTCAGGTGAACCTGGTTTTCGTGCCCTGCCTCGAAGGTCACCCCGAGGATCGAATCACACCACGGTGGCAAGTGCAAGAGCCCTGTAGAATCTCGAGGGAAAGACACAGATCCCTGTGTCCACTCGTCTGGAAGCCTGACACTGCTGCTACAGCTCGGGAGGAAAACGGACTTGCATGCAACCACAGGAGACGAGGCCTAACTCTGCTGTGGAGACTACAGAGGAACCCTAAAATCCATGTCAGCACTGGAGAGGATACCTCAGGTTCTGGCCGCAGTTCCAGCCAAGGGCTTAGGAACCGACATGACTGGAGAGGAATCCCGAGGGGCCCCTCGTAACTCGCATGGAGGCTGGTCTTTCCTGAGGCCATGCCAGCGGGTCGCTGAGGTCCCCGTCGTCAATTGAGAGGGACTTTCTGCACCTCGAGAAAAACCAGGAGGTTCTCCCCTGCAGGCGAGATGAGGCCCTTTTCTGCTGTGGCATCTCGAGGGAAATCATGCCTTCTCTCTTGAACCTCGCAAGGGTCTTTCCCACCCATGCTGCAACTCAAGAAATTCCCCAACATACCCGTCCCCACATTGGTGGAACACCGAGGGTCCCAGCACATATCAGGAGGAGCCCCGTTTCCCCACCGTGAGCTCGAGATGAGGGTCCCTTTCCCTGTTCTTCGGGAAAGAATTTCCGCCATTCCCGTCGCATCTCAAGAGGTGGCGCTCTCAACAGGAAAGCGGAGTTCTCCAGGGGTCGGGCCACCATACTAAAAGTCCCATAGATGTCTCAGTCCACTCCAGATGAACGTGATTTCCCTGCACTACCTCGAGTGACACCCGCGTATCGCCTGACAGCACGGTGGCTCATTCCACAGCGCTGTGGCATCTCAAGGGAAAGACAGAGATCCCTGGGTCAACTCGACGGGAACCCTGTCACTGTTGCTACAGCTCGGGAGAAAAGAGGACGTGCACATAACCACAGGAGACCAGGTCTGACTCCCCTAGGGAGACTCCAGAGGAACCCCAAGATCCATGCCAGCACTGGAGACGAAACATGAGGTTCCAGTTTTGGCTCCAGACGGGGACTTAGGACCCGGCACTGACTGGAGAGGAATCCCGAGGGGCTACTCTCAACTAGCACAGAGAATCGCCTCTCCTGAGGGCACACGAGCGGGTCCCTTAGGGCCCCGTCATAACTCGAGAGGGACCTGCTACAACTCAAGAAAAACCAGGAGATTCTCCCCTCCAGGCGAGATAAGGCCGTTTTCTGCAGCAGCATCCTGAAAGAAATCAAGCCTTTCCTCCTGAACCACAAAGGGTCCTTCACACCCTTGCTGCAACTCAAGAAGTTCCCCCACATACCTGACTCCACTCGAGAGGAATAGTGATGGTCCCACCACAAATCAAGAGGGGCCCCCTTTCACCCTCCTCTGGTCCAGATGAGAGTTCCTTCCCTGCTTCATCAGGAATGGATTCTGGCGTTCCCGTCGCACTGCAAGAGGACACACTCTCAACAGGAATGTCGAGAGAAACTCCAGGGTTCGTTCCACCATTCCAAAAGACCCCCAAATATCTCAGTCCACTTCAGATGAAGCTGGTTTTCGTGCCCTGCCTTGAAGGTCACTCCAAGGATCGAATCACACCACGGTGGCATGTGCGAGAGCCCTGTGGAATCTCAAGGGAAAGCCACAGATCACTGTGTCCTCTCCTCTGGAAACCTGACACTGCTATTACATCTTGGGAGGAAAACCGACTTGCACGTAATCACAGGAGACGAGGACTAACTCTCCTGTGGAGACTCCAGTGGAAACCCAAGATCCATGCCAGATTTGGAGAGGAAACCTCAGGTTACAGCTTTGGCTCCAGACAGGGACGCAGGACCCGGCACAGACAGGAGAGGAATCCCGAGGGGCCGCTGTCAACTCGCACGGAGACTGGCATTTCCTGAGGCCACGCGAGAGGTTCCCTGAGGTCCCTGTCGTAATTTGACAAGGACCTGCCGCTACTCGAGAAAAACCATAAGGTTCTCCCCTCCAGGCAAGATGAGGATGTTTTCTGTTGTGGCATTCGGAGAGAAATCACTCCTTCCCTCCTGAACCTCAAAGGGTCTTTCACACCCTAGCTGCAACTCAAGAAGTTCAATACATACCCGTATCCACTCGAGAGGAATTCTGAGGGTCCCACCACAACTCAAGAGGGGACCCCTATTCCCGTCATCCGCAAAAGATGAGGGTTCCCTTCCCTGCTTCATCGGGAAAGGATTCTGGCTTTCCCGTCGCACAGCAAGATGACATGCTCTCAACAGGAATGTCGAGAGGGACTCCAGGGGATGTGCCAACATTTCAAAGGACCCTCAAATGTTGCAGTCCACTCCAGACGAACCTGATTTCCCTACCCAGCCTTGAAGGTCACACCGAGCATCGAATCACACCACTGTGGCACGTGCGACAGCCCTGTGGCACCGCAAGGAAAATCCACAGATCCATGTGACAACTCATAGGGAAGCCTCACATTGCTCCTACAGCTCGGGAGGAAAACAGACGTGTATGTCTCCACTCGAGAAGAGTCCTGACTCTCCTGTGGAGACTCCAGAGGAACCCCAAGATCCATGTCAGCACTGGAGCCGAAACATGATGTTCCAGTTTCGGCTCCAGATGGGGACTTAGGACCCGGCACTGACTGGAGAGGAATCCCGAGTGGCTACTCTCAACTCACACAGAGAATCGCCTTTTTGAGGCCATGCGAGTGGGTCCCTGAAGGCCCTGTCGTCATTCGAGAGGTACCTGCCGCAACTGGAGAAAACCAGGAGGTTCTCACCTCCAGGCGAGATAAGGCCCTTTTCGGCAGCGGCATCCGGAAAGAAATCACGGCTTTTCTCTTGAACCCCGCAAGGGTCCTTCCACCCTTGCGGCAACTCAAGATGTTCCCGGACATACCCGTCTCCACTCGAGAGGAATAGTGAGTGTCCCACCACAAATCAAGAGGAGCCCCACTTCACCCTCCTCTGCTCCAGATGAGGGTTCCTTCCCAGCTTCGTCATGAATGGGTTCTGGCGTTCCCGTCGCACAGCAAGAGGACACACTCTAAACAGGAATATCGAGAGGGACTCCAGGCGTCGTTTCACCATTCCAAAAGATTCGCAAATATCTCAATCCACTTCAGATGAACCTGGTTTTCGGGCCTTGCCTCTAAGGTCACCCCGAGGATCGAATCACACCACGGTGGCACGTGTGAGAGTCCTGTGGCACCTTGAAGAAAAGCCACAGATCCCTGTGTCAACTCGTAGGGAAGCCTCACAATGCTCCTACAGCTCGGGAGGAAAAAGGACGTGTATGTCTCCACTCGAGAAGAGTGCTGACTCTCCTGTGGAGACTCCAGAAGACCCCCAAGATCTATGTCAGCACTGAAGAGGAAACCTAAGTTTCTGGCTGCAGTTCCAGCCAAGGGCTTAGGAACCAACAAAACTGGAGAGGAATCCCGAGGGGACACTCGCAACTCGCATGGAGGCTGGTCTTTCCTGTGGCCTCACCAGCGGGGCGCTGAGCTACCCGTCGTCAATTGAGAGGGACTTTCCTCAACTCGAAAAAACCAGGAGGTTGTCCCCTGCAGGCTACATGAGGCCCTTTTCTGCTGCGGCATCTCGAGGGAAATCACGCCTTCTCTCTTGAACCTCACAAGGGTCCTTCCCACCCTTGCTGCAAGTCAAGAAATTCCCCGACATACCCGTCCTCACATTGGTGGAACACCGAGGGTCCCAACACAACCTAGGAGGAGCCCCGTTTCCCCACCGTGAGCTCGAGAGGAGGGTCCATTTCCCTGCTTCGTCGGGAAAGAATTCCCGCCATTCCGGTCACATCTCAAGAGGTGGCGCTCTCAACAGGAAAGTGGAGTTCCGCTGGGGTCGGGCCACCATACTCAAAGTCCCGTAGATGTCTCAGTCCACTCCAGATGAACGTGATTTCCATGCACTACCTCGAGTGTCACCCGCCTATTGCCTCACAGCACGGTGGCTCATTCCATAGCCCTGTGGCATCTCGAGGGAAAGACAGAGATCCCTGGGTCAACTCAACGGTCACCCTGACACTGCTGCTATGGTTCAGGAGGAAAGAGGACATGCACATAACCACAGGAGACCAGGGTTGAATCCCCTGGGGAGACTCCAGAGAAACCCAAAGGTCCATGCCAGCACTGGAGCGGAAACATGAGCTACCATTCGTGGCTCCTGACGGGGACTTAGGACCCGGCACTGACTGGAGAGCAATCCCGAGGGGCTACACTCAACTAGCACAGAGAATCGCCTTTCCTGAGACCACGTGAGTGGGTCCCTCAGGGCCCCGTCGTAGCTCGAGAGGGACCTGCCACAACTCGAGAAAAACCAGGAGGTTCTCGCCTCCAGGCGAGATAAGGCCGTTTTCTGCAGCGGCATCCTGAAAGAAATCACGCCTTTCCTCCTAAACAGCTAAGGGTCCTTCACACCCTTGCTGCAACTCAAGAAGTTCCCCGACATACCCGTCTCCACTCGAGAGGAATAGTGAGGGTCCCACCACAAATCAAGAGGGGCCCCCTTTCACCCTCCTCTGGTCCAGATGAGGGTTCCTTGCCTGCTTCGTCAAGAATGGATTCTGGCGTTCCCATCGCACAGCAAGAGGACACACTCTTAACAGGAATGTTGAGAGGAACTCCAGGGGTCATTCCAGCATTCCAAAAGACCCCCAAATATCTCAGTCCACTTCAGATGAACGTGGTTACCATGCCCTGCCTCGAAGCTCACCCCGAGGATCGAATCACACCACGGTGGCACGTGCGAGAGCCCTGTGGAATCTTGAGGGAAGCCACAGATCCCTGTGTCCACTCGTCTGGAAGCCTGACACTGCTGCTACAGCTCGGGAGGAAATCGGACTTGCATGTAACCACAGGAGACGAGGCCTAACTCTCTAGTGGAGAGGCCAGCGGTACCCCAAGATCTATGCCAGATGTGGAGAGGAAACCTCATGTTCCAGCTTTAGCTCCAGACAAGTCTCAGGACCTGGCAGAGACAGGAGAGGAATCCCTAGGGGCTGCTCTCAATGCACGGAGACTGGCATTTCCTGAGGCCATGCGAGCAGGTCCCTGAGGTCCCCATCATAACTTGCCGCTACTTGAGTAAAACCATACGGTTCTCCCCTCCAGGCAAGATGAGGCCCTTTTCTGCTGCGGCATCTCGAGGGGAATCACACCTTCTCTCTTGAACCTCGCAAGGGTCCTTCCCACCCTTGCTGCAACTCAAGAAATTCCCCGACATACCCGTCCTCAAATTGGTGGAACACCGAGGGTCCCAGCACAAACTAGGGAGGAGCCCCGTTTCCCCACCGTGAGCTCGAGATGAGGGTCCATTTCCCTGCTTCGTCGGGAAAGAATTCCCGCCATTCCGGTCACATTTCAAGAGGTGGCGCTCTCAACAGGAAAGCGGAGTTCCGATGGGGTTGGGCCACCATACTAAAAGTCCCATAGATGTCTCAGTCCACTCCAGATGAACGTGATTTCCTGCACTACCTCGAGTGTCACCCCCGTATTGCCTCACAGCACGGTGTCTCATTCCACAGCCCTGTGGCATCTCAAGGGAAAGACAGAGATCCCTGGGTCAACTCAACGGGAACCCTGACACTGCTGCGATGGTTCGGGAGGAAAGAGGACGTGCACATAACCACAGGAGACCAGGGCTGAATCCCCTGGGGAGACTCCAGAGGAAACCAAAGACCCATGCCAGCACTGGAGCGGAAACATGAGCTTCCATTCACGGCTCCCGACGAGGACTTACGACCCGGCACTGACTGGAGAGCAATCCCGAGGGGTACTCTCAACTAGCACAGAGAATCGTCTTTCCTGAGGCCACGCGAGTGGGTCCCTGAGGGCCCCGTCGTAGCTGGAGAGGGACCTGGAACAACTCGAGAAAAACCAGGAGGTTCTCGCCTCCAGGTGAGATAAGGCCGTTTTCTGCAGCGGCATCCTGAAAGAAATCACGCCTTTCCTCCTGAACAACTAAGGGTCCTTCACATCCCTTGGTGCAACTCAAGAAGTTCCCCGACATACCCATCTCCACTCGAGAGGAATAGTGAGGGTCCCACCACAAATCAAGAGGGGCCCCCTTTTACCCTCCTCTGCTACAGATGAGGGTTCCTTCCCTGCTTCGTCAGGAATGGATTCTGGCATTCCCATCGCACAGCCAGAGGACACACTCTCAACAGGAATGTTGAGAGGAAATATAGGGGTCGTTCCACCATTCCAAAAGACCCCCAAATATCTCAGTCCACTTCAGATGAACCTGGTTACCGTGCCCTGCCTCGAAGCTCACCCCGAGGATCGAATCACACCATGGTGGCACGTGCGAGAGCCCTGTGGAATCTCGAGGGAAAGCCACAGATCCCTGTGTCCATTCGTCTGGAAGCCTGACACTGCTGCTACAGCTCGGGAGGAAATCGGACTTGCATGTAACCACAGGAGATGAGGCCTAACTCTCTAGTGGAGAGGCCAGCGGTACCCCAAGATCCATGCCAGATGTGGAGAGGAAACCTCAGGTTCCAGCTTTAGCTCCAGACAAGTCTCAGGACCTGGCAGAGACAGGAGAGGAATCCATAGGGGCTGCTCTCAACTCACACGGAGACTGGCATTTCCTGAGGCCACGCGAGCAGGTCCCTGAGGACCCCGTCGTAACTTGAGAAGGACCTGCCGCTACTCGAGAAAAACCATACGGTTCTCCCCTCCAGGCGAGATGAGGACGTTTTCTGCTGCGGCATCCCGAGAGAAATCACTCCTTCCCTCCTGAACCTCAAAGCGTCCTTCACACCCTTGCTGCAACTCAAGAAGATCCTGACATACCCGTCTCCACTCGAGAGGAACACTGAGGATCCCACCACAACTCAAGAGGGGCCCCCTTTCCCCCTCATCCGCTACAGATGAGGGTTCCCTTCCCTGCTTCATCGGGAAAGGATTCTGGCTTTCCCGTCGCACAGCAACATGACGTGCTCTCAGCAGGACTGTCGAGAGGGATTCCAGGGGACATGCCAACATTCCAAAGGACGCCCAACTGTTGCAGTCCACTCCAGATGAACCTGATTTCCTTACTCTGCCTCTAAGGTCATACCGAACATCAAATCACACCACTGTGGCACGTGTGACATCCCTGTGGCACCTCGAGGAAATGTCACAGATCCATGTGTCAACTCGTAGGGAAGCCTCACATTGCTCCGACAGCTCGGGAGGAAAACGGAAGTGTATGTCTCCACTCGAGAAGAGTCCTGACTCTCCTGTGGAGAATCCAGAGGTATCCCAAGATCTATGTCAGCACTGGAGAGGAAACCTCAGGTTCTGGCCGCAGTTCCAGCCAAGGACTTAGGAACCAACATGACTGGAGAGGAATCCCGAGGGGCCCCTCGCAACTCGCATGGAGGCTGGTCTTACCTGAGGCCACGCCAGCGGGTCGCTGAGGTCCCCTTCGTCAATTGAGAGGGACTTTCCGCAACTCGAGAAAAACCATGAGGTTCTCCCCTGCAGGCGAGATGAGGCCCTTTTCTGCTGTGGCATCTCGAGGGAAATCACGCCTTCTCTCTTGAACCTCGCAAGTGTCCTTCCCACCCTTGCTGCAACTCAAGAAATTTCCCGACATACCCGTCCCCACATTCGTAGAACACCGAGAGTCACAGCACAGCTCAGGAGGAGCCCCGTTTCCCCACCATGAGCTCGAGATGAGGGTCCCTTTCCCTGCTTCATCGGGAAAGAATTCCCACCATTCCCGTCACATCTCAAGAGGTGGCGCTCTCAACAGGAAAGCGGNGCTGCAACTCAAGAAATTTCCCGACATACCCGTCCCCACATTCGTAGAACACCGAGAGTCACAGCACAGCTCAGGAGGAGCCCCGTTTCCCCACCATGAGCTCGAGATGAGGGTCCCTTTCCCTGCTTCATCGGGAAAGAATTCCCACCATTCCCGTCACATCTCAAGAGGTGGCGCTCTCAACAGGAAAGCGGAGTTCTCCTGCGGTCGGGCCACCATACTAAAAGTCCCATAGATGTCTCAGTCCACTCCAGATGAACGTGATTTCCCTGCACTACCTCAAGTGTCACCCGCGTATGGCCTCACCCAATGGTGGCTCATTCCACAGCCCTGCGGCATCTCCAGGGAAAGACAGAGATCCCTGGGTCAACTCGACGGGAACCCTGACACTGCTGCTACAGCTCAGGAGGAAAGAGGGCGTGCACGTAACCACAGGAGACCTGGCCTGACTCCCCTGGGGACACTCCAGAGGAACCCCAAGATCCATGCCAGCACTGGAGAGGAAATATGAGGTTCCAGTTTCAGCTACAGACGGGGACTTAGGACCCGGCACTGACTGGAGAGGAATCCCGAGGGGTGCTCTCAACTCGCATGGATACTGGCATTTCCGGAGGCCACGCGAGCGGGTCCCTGAGTCCCAGTCGTAACTTGAGAAGGACCTTCCGCTACTCGAGATAAGCCATAAGGTTCTCCCCTCCAGGCGAGATGAGGACGTTTTCTGCTGTGTCATCCAGAGAGAAATCACTCCTTCCCTCCTGAACCTCAAAGGGTCCTTCACACCCTTGTTGCAACTCAAGAAGTTCCTGACATACCCGTCTCCACTCGAGAGGAACACTGAGGGTCCCACCACAAATCAAGAGGGGCCCCCTATCCCCTCATCTGCTACAGATAAGTGTTCCCTTCTCTGCTTCATCGGGAAAGGATTCTGGCTTTCCCGTTGCACAGTAAGATGACGTGCTCTCAACAGGAATGTCGAGAGGGACTCCAGGGGACGTGCCACCATTCCAAAGGACCCCCAAATGTCGCAGTCCACTCCAGATGAACCTGATTTCCCTACCCTGCCTCGAAGGTCACCGCGAGGATTGAATCACACCACGGTGGCATGTGCGAGAGCCCTGTGGAATCTCGAGGGAAAGCCACAGATCCCTGTG
The DNA here is from genome assembly GCA_006410635.1 of Cephalophus harveyi. Lineage (NCBI taxonomy): Eukaryota > Metazoa > Chordata > Mammalia > Artiodactyla > Bovidae > Cephalophus > Cephalophus harveyi. Next base: position 83,390 of record SJYT01025604.1, on the reverse strand, counting down.
TCCACTCGTCTGGAAGCCTGACACTGCAGCTACAGCTCGGGAGGAAAACGGACGTGCATGTAACCACAGGTGACGAGGCCTAACTCTCCTGTGGAGACTCCAGCGGAACCCCAAGATCCATGCCACATGTGCAGAGAAAACCTCAGTTTCCAGTATTGGCTCCAGACAGGGACTCAGGACCTGGCACAGACAGGAGAGGAATCCCGAGGGGCCACTCTCAACTCGCACGGAGACTGGCATTTCCTGAGGCCACACGAGTGGGTCCCTGAGGTCCCCATCATAACTTGAGTAGGACCTGCCACTACTTGAGAAAAACCATAAGCTTCTCCCCTCCAGGCGAGATGAGGACATTTTGTGCTGTGGCATCCCGAGAGAAATCACTCCTTCCCTCCTGAACCTCAAAGGGTTCTTCACACCCTTGCTGCAACTCAAGAAGTTCCTGACATACCCGTCTCCACTCGAGAGGAACACTGAGGGTCCCACCACAACTCAAGAGGGGCCCCCTTTCCCCCTCATCCGCTACAGATGAGGGTTCCTTTCCCTGCTTCATCAGGAAAGGATTCTGGGTTTCCCGTCGCACAGCAAGTTGACGTGCCATCAACAGGAATGTCGAGAGGGACTCCAGGCGACGTGCCACCATTCCACAGGACCCCCAAATGTCACAGTCCACTCCAGATGAACCTGATTTCCATACCCTGCCTCGAAGATCACACCGAGCATCGAATCACACCACTGTGGCATGTTCAACAGCCCTGTGGCACCTCGAGGAAAAGCTACAGATCCCTGTGTCAACTCTTAGGGAAGCCTCATATTGCTCCTACAGCTCGGGAGGAAAACGGACGTGTATGTCTCCACGTGAGAAGAGTCTTGACTCTCCTGTGGAGACTCCAGAGAAACCCCAAGATCCATGTCAGCACTGGAGAGGAAACCTCAGGTTCTGGCCACAGTTTCAGCCAAGGACTTAGGTACTGACATGACTGGAGAGGAATCCCGAGGGGCCCCTGGCAACTCAAATGGAGGCTGGTCTTTCCTGAGGCCACGTCAGCCGGTCGCTGTGGTCCCCGTAGTCAATTGAGAGGGACTTTCTGCAGCTTGAAGGTTCTCCCATGCAGGTGAAATGAGTCCCTTTTCAGCTGCGGCATCTCGAGGGAAATCACGCCTTCTCTCTTGATCTTCGCACGGGTCCTTCCCACCGTTGCTGCAACTCACGAAATTCCCCGACATACAGGTCCCCACATTGTGGAACACCGAGGGTCCCAGGACAACTCAGCAGCAGCCCCGTTTCCCCACCGTGAGCTCGAGATGAGGGTCCCATTACCTGCTTCGTTGGGAAAGAAGACCCGGCTTTCCCATTGCATCTCAAGTGGTGGCACTCTCAACAGGAAAGCGGAGTTCTCCTGGGGTCGGGCCACCATACTAAAAGTCGGTGTCCCAGGACAACTCAGGAGCAGCCCCATTTCCCCACCGTGAGCTCGAGATGAGGGTCCCATTCCCTGCTTCATCAGGAAAGAAGACCCGGCTTTCCCGTCGCATCTCAAGTGGTGGCACTCTCAACAGGAAAGCGGAGTTCTCCTGGGGTCGGGCCACCATACTAAAAGTCCCAGGGTCCTTCCCATCCCTGATGCAACTCAAGAAGTTCCCCAACATACCCGTCTCCACTCGAGAGGAATAGCGAGGGTCCCACCACAAATCAAGAGGGGCCCTCTTTCACCCTCCTCTGCTCCAGATGACGGTTCCTTCCCTGCTTCATTAGGAATGGATTGTGGCGTTCCCGTCGCACTACAAGAGGACACACTCTCAACAGGAATGTCGAGACGAACTCCAGGGGTCGTTCCACCATTCCAAAAGACCCCTAAATATCTCAGTCCACTTCAGATGAACCTGGTTTTCATGCCCTGCCTCGAAGGTCACCACGAGGATCGAATCACACCATGGCTGCACGTGCGAGAGCCCTGTGGAATCTCGAGGAAAACCCACAGATCCCTGTGTCCACTCGTCTGGAAGCCTGACACTGATGCTACAGCTCAGGAGGAAAACAGACTTGCATGTAACCACAGGAGTCGAGGCCTAACTTTCCTGTGGAGACTCCTGTGGAACCCCAAGATCAATGCCAGATGTGGCAAGGAAACCTCAGGTTCCAGCTTCGGCTCCAAACAGGGACTCAGGACCCGGCACATACAGGAGAGGAATCCCGAGGGGCCGCTCTAAAACTCGCACGGAGACTGGCTTTTCCTGAGGCCACGTGAGCGGTTCCCTGAGGTCCCCGTCGTAACTTGAGAAGGACCTGCCACTACTCGAGAAAAACAATAAGGTTCTCCCCTCCAGGCGAGATGAGGACGTTTTCTGCTGCGGCATCCCAAGAGAAATCACTCCTTCCCTCCTGAACCTCAAAGGGACCTTCACACACTTGCTGCAACTCAAGAAGTTCCTGAAATACCCGTCTCCACTCGAGAGGAACACTGAGGGTCCCACCACAACTCGAGAAGGACCCCCTTTCCCCCTCATCTGCTACAGATGAGGGTTCCCTTCCCTGCTTCATCGGGAAAGGATTCTGGCTTTCCCGTCGCACAACAAGATGACGTGCTCTCAACAGGAATGTCGAGAGGGACTCCTGGGCACGTGCCACCATCCCAAAGTACCCCCAAATGTCGCAGTCCACTCCAGATGAACATGATTTCCCTACCCTGCCTCGAAGGTTACAGCGAGCATCGAATCACACCACTGTGGCACGTGCGACAGCCCTGTGGCACCTCGAGGAAAAGCCATAGATCCCTGTGTCAACTCATAGGGAAGCCTCACTTTGCTCCTACAGCTCGGGAGGAAAACGGACGTGTATGTCTCCACTCGAGAAGAGTCCTGACTCTCCTTTGGAGACTCCAGAGGAACCCCAAGATCCATGTCAGCACTGGAGACGAAACCTCAGGTTCTGGCTGCACTTCCAGCCAAGGAATTTGGAACCGACATGACTGGAGAGGAATCCCGAGGGGCCCCTCGCAACTCGCATGGAGGCGGGTCTTTCCAGAGGCCACGTTAGCGGGTCGCTGAGGTCCCTGTCTTCAACTGAGAGGGACTCCATGCAACTCGAGAAAAACCAGGAGGTTCTCCCCAGTAGGCGAGATGAGGCCCTTTTCTGCTGCGGCATCTCGAGGTAAATCACGCCTTCTTTCTTGAACCTCCCAAGGGTCCTTCCCACCCTTGCTGCAACTCAAAAAATTCCCCGACATACCCGTCCCCACATTGGTGGAACACGTGCGGTCCCAGCATAACTCAGGAGGAGCCCCATTTCCCCACCGTGAGCTCAAGATGAGGGGCCCTTTCCCTGCTTCGTCGGGAAAGAATTCCCGCCATTCCCATCCCATCTCAAGAGGTGGCATTCTCAACAGGAAGAGAGTTCCCCTGGGGTCGGCCCACCATACTGAAAGTCCCACAGATATCTCAGTCCATTCCGGATGAACGTGATTTCCCTGCACTACCTAGAGTGTCACCCGCGTATCCCCTCACACCACGGTGGCTCATTCTAGAGCCCTGTGGCATCTTGAGGGAAAGACAGAGATCCCTGGGTCAACTCGATGGGAACCCTGACACTGCTGCTTCAGCTCGGGAGGAATGAGGACGTGCACATAACCACAGGAGACCAGGCCTGACTCCCCTGGGCAGACCCCAGAGGAACCCCAATCTCCATGCCAGCACTGGAGAGAAAACATGTGCTTCTAGTTTCGGCTCCAGACGGGGATTTAGGACCCAGCACTGACTGGAGAAGAATCCCGAGGGGCTACTCTCAACTCGCACAGAGAATCGCCTTTCCTGAGGACATGCGAGAGGGTCCCTGAGGGTCCCGTCGTAACTCGTGAGGGACCTGCCGCAACTCGAGAACAACCAGAAGGTTCTTCCCTCCAGGCGAGATAAGGCCGTTTTCTCTAGTGGCATCCTGAAAAAAATCACGCCTTTCCTCCTGAACCAAAAAGGGTCCTTCACACCCTTGCTGCAACTCAAGAAGTTCCCTGACATACCCGTCTCCACTCGAGAGGAATAGTGAGGGTCCCACCACAAATCAGGGGAGCCCCCTTTAACCCTCCTCTGCTCCAGATGAGGGTTCCTTCCCTGCCTCGTCAGGAATGGATTCTGGCGTTCCCGTCACAGAGAAAGAGGACACACTATCAACAGCAATGCCAAGAGGAACTCCAGGGGTCGTTACACCATTCCAAAAGACGCCCAAATATCTCGGTCAACTCCAGATGAACTTGGATTTCGTTCTCTGCCTCGAAGGTCACGCCAAGGATCGAGTCACACCACGGTGGCACGTGCGAGATCCCTGTGGAATCTCGAGGGAAAGCCACAGATCCCTGTGTCCACTCGTCTGGAAGCCTGACACTGCTGCTTCAGCTCGGGAGGAAAATGGACTTGCATGTAACCACAGGAGACAAGGCCTAGCTCTCCTTTGGAGACTCAAGTGGAACCCCAAGATCCATGCCAGATGTGGAGAGGAAACCTCAGGTTCCAGCTTTGGCTCCAGTCAGGGACTCAGGATCCGGCACAGACAGGAGAGGAATCCCGAGGGGCCGCTCTCAACTCGCACGGAGACAGGCATTTCCTGAGGCCACACGAGCGGGTCCCTGAGGTCCCCGTAGTAACTTGAGAAGGACCTGTCGCTACTCGAGAAAAACCATGAGGTTCTCCCCTCCAGGGGAGATGAGGACGTTTTCTGCTGCGGCATCATGAAAGAAATCACTCCTTCCCTCCTGAACTTCAAAGGGTCCTTCACACCCATGCTGCAACTCAAGAAGTTCCTGACATACCCGTCTCCACTCGAGAGGAACACTGAGGGTCCCACCACAACTCAAGAGGGGCCCCCTTTCCCCCTAATCCGCTACAGATGAGAGTTCCCTTCCCTGCTTCATCGGCAAAGGATTCTGGCTTTCCCGTCATGGAACAAGATGATGTGCTCTCAACAGGGATGTCGAGAGGGACTCCAGGGGACATGCCACCATTCCAAAGGACCCCCAAATGTCGCAGTCCACTCCAGATGAACCTGATTTCCCTACCCTGAATCGAAGGTCACACCGAGCATCGAAACACACCACTGTGGCACGTGCGACAGCCCTGTGGCCTGCGAGGAAAAGCCACAGATCCCTGTGTCAACTCGTAGGGAAGGCTCACTTTGCTTCTACAGCTCTGGAGGAACATGGACGTGTATGTATCCACTCGAGGAGAGTCCTGACTCTCCTGTGGAGACTCCAGAGGAACCCCAAGATCCATGTCAGCACTGGAGAGGAAACTTCAGGTTCTGACTGCAGTTCCAGCCAAGGACTTAGGAATCGACATGACTGGAGAGGAATCCCGAGGGGCACCTCGAAACTCGCATGGAGGCTGGTCTTTCCTGAGGCCACGCAAGTGGGTCGCTGAGGTCACCATCGTCAACTGAGAGAGACTTTCCGCACCTCAAGAAAAACCATGAGGTTGTGCCTGCAGGCGATATGTGGCCCTTTGCTGCTGTGGCATCTCGAGGGAAATCACGCCTTCTCTCTTGAACCTCGCAAGGGTCCTTCCCACCCTTGCTGCAACTCAAGAAATTCCGCGACATACCCGTCTCCACATTGCTGGAACACCGAGGTTCCCAGCACAACTCAGGAGGAGCCCCTTTTCTGCACCATGAGCTCGAGATTAGGGCCCCTTTCCCTGCTTCGTCGGGAAAGAATTCCCGCCATTCCTGTCGCATGTCAAGAGGTGGCACTCTCAACAGGAAAGTGGAGTTCCCCTGGAGTCGGGCCACCATACTGAAAGTCCCATAGATGTCTCAGTCCACTCCAGATGTACGTGATTTCCCTGCACTACCTCGAGTGTCATCCGCGTATCGCCTCACACCACGGTGGCTCATTCCACAGCCCTGTGCAGTGGCTGTGCTTTGCTGAAGCAGCTGTGAAGAGATACCCGACACCCAAGGTAAGAGAAACCCAAGCAATATGATAGGTGGTGCAAAAGGGCATCAGAGGGCAGACATACTGAAACCATACTCACAGAAAACTAGTCAGTCTAATCACACTTAGACCACAGCCTTGTCTAACTTAATGAAACCAAGCCATGCCTGCAGGGCAACCCAAGGCGGGCGGGTCATGGTGGAGAGGGCTGACAGAACGTGGTCCACTGGAGAAGGGAATGGCAAGCCACTTCAGTATTCTTGCCTTGAGAACCCCATGAACAGTATGAACAGGCAAAATGATAGGATATCAAAAGAGGAACTCCCCAGGTCATTAGGTGCCCAATATGCTACTGGAGATCAGTGGAGCAATAAGTCCAGAAAGAATGAAGGGATGGAG
>SJYT01025604.1:41481-75703 GCA_006410635.1 Cephalophus harveyi | reverse complement strand
GAGACCAGGCCTGACTCCCCTGGGGAGACTCCAGAGGAACCCCAAGATCCATGCCAGCACTGGAGCCGAAACATGACGTTCCAGTTTCGGCTCCAGACGGGGACTTAGGCCCCGGCACTGACTGGAGAAGAATCCCGAGGGGCTACTCTCAACTCGCTCAGAGAATCGTCTTTCCTGAGGCCACGCGAGCGGGTCCCTGAGGGCCCTGTTGTAACTCGAGAGGGACCTGCCGCAACTCGAGAAAAACCATGAGGTTCTCCCCTCTAGGCGAGATAAGGCCGTTTTCTGCAGCGGCATCCTGAAAGAAATCACGCCTTTCCTCCTGAACCACAAAGGGTCCTTTACACCCTTGCTGCAACTCAAGAAGTTCCCCGACATACCCGTCTCCACTCGAGAGGAATAGTGAGGGTCCCACCACAAATCAAGAGGGGCCCCCTTTCACCCTCCTCTGCTACAGATGAGGGTTCCTTCACTGCTTCGTCCGGAATGGATTCTGGCGTTCCCGTCGCACGCAAGAGGACACACTCTCAAAAGGAATGACGAGAGGAACTCCAGGGGTCTTTCCACCATTCCAAAAGACCCCCAAAAATGTCAGTCCATTTCAGATGAACCTGGTTTTTGTGCCCTGCCTTGAAGGTCACACCAAGGATCGAATCACACCACGGTGGCACGTGCGAGAGCCCTGTGGAATCTCGAGGAAAAGCCACAGATCCCTGTATCAACTCGTAGGGAAGCCTCACATTGCTATTACAGCTCGGGAGGAAAACGGACATGTATGTCTCCACTCGAGAAGAAACCTAAGTCTCCTGTGGAGACTCCAGAGGAACCCCAAAATCCATATCAGCACGGGAGAGGAATCCTCAGGTTCTGGCCGCAGTTCCAGCCAAAGACTTAGGAACCGACATGACTGGAGAGGAATCCTGAGGGGCCCCTTGCAACTCACATGGAAGCTGGTCTTTAATGAGGCCACGCCAGTGGGTCGCTGAGGTCCCCGTCGTCAATTGAGAGGGACTTTCCGTAACTCGAGAAAAATCAGGAGGTTCTCCCCTGCAGGCAAGATGAGGCCCTTTTCTGCTGCGGCATCACGAAAGAAATCACTCGTTCCCTCCTGAACCTCAAAGGGTCCTTCACACCCTTGCTGCAACTCACGAATTCCTGACATACCCGTCTCCACTCGAGAGGAACACTGAGGGTCCCAGCACACTCAAGAGGGTCCCCCTTTCCTCCTCATCCACTACAGATGAGGGTTCTCTTTCCTGCTTCATCGGGAAAGGATTCTGGCTTTCCCGTTGCACATCAAGATGACGTGCTCTCAACAGAAATGTCGAGAGGGACTCCAGGGGACGTGCCACCATTCCAAAGGACCCCCAAATGTTGCAGTCCACTCAAGATGAACCTGATTTCCCTACCTTTCCTCGAAGGTCACACTGAGCATCGAATCACACCACTGTGGCACGTTCGACAGCTCTGTGGCACCACGAGAAAATCCCTCAGATTCCTGTGTCAACTCGTATGGAAGCCTCACATTGCTGTTACAGCTCAGGAGGAAAACGGACGCGTATGTCTCCACTCGAGAAGAGTGCTGAATCTCCTGTGGAGACTCCAGAGGAACCCCAAGATCCATGTCACCACTGGAGAGGAAAACTTAGGTTCTGGCCGCAGTTCCAGCCAAGAGTGTAGGAACCGACATGACTGGAGAGGAATCCCGAGGGGCCCCTTGCAACTCACATGGAGGCTGGTCTTTCCTGAGGCCACGACAGCTGGTTGCTGAGGTCCCTGTTGTTAATTGAGAGGGCCTTTTCACAACTCGAGAAAAATCAGGAGGTTGTCCCCTCCGGGCGAGATGAGGCCCATTTCTGCTGCGGCATCTCGAGGGAAATCACGCCTTCTCTCTTGAACCTCGCAAGGGTCCTTCCCACCCTTGCTGTAACTCAAGAAATTCCCCGACATAACCGTCCCCACATTGGTGGAAAACCGAGGGTCCCAGCACATCTCAGGAGGAGCCCCTTTTCCCCATCGCGAGATCGAGATGAGTGTCCCTTTCCCTGCTTCGTCGGGAAAGAATTCCTGCCAATCCCATCGCATCTCAAGAGGTGGGCCTCTCAACAGGAAAGCAGCGTTATCCTGGGGTCGGGCCACCATGCTAAAAGACCCATAGATGTCACAGTCCACTCCAGATGAACGTGATTTCCCTGAACTACCTCGAGTGTCACCCGCGTATCACCTCACACCAAGGTGGCCCATTCCACAGAGCTGTGGCATCTCGAGGGAAAGACAGAGATCCCTGGGTCAACTCGATGGGAACCCTGACACTGCTGCTACAGCTCGGGAGGAAAGAGGACATGCACGTAACCACAGGAGACCAGGCCTGACTCCCCTGGGGAGACACCAGAGGTACCCCAAGATCCATGCCAGCACTGGAGCCAAAACATAAGGATCCAGTTTCAGCTCCAGACGGGGACTTAGAACCCGGCACTGACTGGAGAGGAATCCCGAGGGGCTACTGTCAACTCGCACAGAGAATCGCCTTTACTGAGGCCACGCGAGCGGTTCCCTGAGGGCCCCGTCGTACCTCGAGAGGGACCTGCCACACCTCCAAAACAACAATGAGGTTCTCCCATCCAGGCGAGATAAGGCTGTTTTCTGCAGCGGCATCCTGAAAGGAATCACGAATTTCCTCCTGAACCACAAAGGGTCCTTCACACCCTTGCTGCAACTCAAGAAGTTCCCCGACATATCCGTCTCCACTCGAGAGGAATAGTGAGGGTCCCACCACAAATCAAGAGGGACCCTCTTTCACCCTCCCCTGCTCCAGATGAGGGTTCCTTCCCTGCGTCTTCAGGAATGGATTCTGGCGTTCCCGTCGCACAGCAAGAGGACACTCTCTCAACAGGAATGTCGAGAGGAACTCCAGGGATCGTTCCAAGATTCCAAAAGACCCCCAAATATCTCACTTCACTTCAGATGAACTTGGTGTTCCTGCCCTGCCTCGAAGGTCACCGTGAGGATCGAATCACACCACGGTGGCACGTGAGAGAGCCCTATGGAATCTCGAGGGAAAGCCACAGATCCCTGTGTCCACTCGTCTGGAAGCCTGACACTGCTGCTACAGCTCGGGAGGAAAACGGTCTTGCATGTAACCACAGGAGACGAGGCCTAACTCTCCTGTGGAGACTCCAGTGGAACCCCAAGAACCATGCCAGATGTGCAGAGGAAACCTCAGGTTCCAGCTGCGGCTCCAGACAGGGATTCAGGACCCGGCACAGAAAGGAGAGGTATCCCGAGGGGCCGCTCTCAACTCGCACGGAGACTGGCATTTCCTGAGGCCACACGAGTGGGGCCCTGAGTTCCCCGTCGTAACTTGAGAAGGACCTGCCACTACTCGAGAAAAACCATAAGGTTCTCCCCTCCAGGCGAGATGAGGACGTTTTCTGCTGTGGCATCCCGAGAGAAATCATTCCTTCCCTCCTGAACCTCAAAGGGTCCTTCACACCCTTGCTGCAACTCAGGAAGTTCCTGACATATCCGTCTCCAATCGAGAGGAACACTGAGGGTCCCACCACAATTCAAGAGGGGCGCCCTTTCCCCCTTATCCGCTACAGATGAGGGTTCCCTTCCCTGCTTCATCGGGAAAGGATTCTGGCTTTCCCGTTGCACAGCAAGGTGATGTGCTCTCAACAGGAATGACGAGAGGGACTCCAGGGGACGTGCCACCATTCCAAAGGACCCCCAAATGTCGCAGTCCACTCCAGATGAACCTGTTTTCCCTACCCTGCCTTGAAGGTCACACCGAGCATCGAATCACACCACTGTGGCACGTGAGACAGCCCTGTGGCACTTCGAGGAAAAGCAACAGATCGCTGTGTCAACTCGTAGGGAAGCCTCACATTGCTCCTACAGCTCGGGAGGAAAACGGACGTGTATGTCTGCACTCGAGAAGAGTCCTGACTCTCCTGTGGAGACTCCAGAGGAACCCCAAGATACATGTCAGCACTGGAGACGAAACCTCAGGTTCCGGCCGCAGTTCCAGCCAAGGACTTAGGAACCGACATAAATGGAGAGGAATCCTGAGGGGCCCCTCGCAACTCGCATGGAGACTGGTCTTTCCTGAGGCCAAACCAGCGGGTCTCTGAGGTCCCCGTCGTCAATTGAGAGGGACTTTCCGCAACTCGAGAAAAACCAGGAGGTTCTCCCCTGCATGCGAAATGAAGCCCTTTTATGCTGCGCCCTCTCGAGGAAAATCACGCCTTTGCTCTTGAACCTCGCAAGGGTCCTTCCCACCCTGGCTGCAACTCAAGAAATTCCCCGACATACCCGTCCCCACATTGGTGGAACACCGAGGGTCCAAGCACAACTCAGGAGGAACCCCGTTTCCCCACCGCAAGTTGCTTCGTCAGGAATGGATTCTGGCATTCCCGTCGCACAGCAAGAGGACAAACTCTCAACAGGAATGTCGAGAGGAACTACAGGAGTCGTTCCACCATTCCAAAAGACCCCCAAATATCTCAGTCCAATTCAGATGAACCTGGTTTTTGTGCCCTGCCTCGAAGGTCATCCCGAGGATCGAATTACACCACGGTGGCACGAGCGAGAGCCCTGTGGAATCTCGAGGGAAAGCCACAGATCCCTGTGTCCACTCGTCTGGAAGACTGACACTGCTGCTACAGCTCCGGAGGAAAACAGTCTTGCATGTAACCACAGGAGACGAGGCCTAACTCTCCTGTGGAGACTCCAGCGGAATCCCAAGATCCATGCCAGATGTGGAGAGGAAACCTCAGGTTCCCGCTTTGGCTCCAGACACAGACTTAGGACCCGGCACAGACGAGAGGAATCCCGAGGGGCTGCTCTCAACTCGTATGAAGACTGGCATTTCCTGAGGCCACGTGAGCGGGTCCCTGAGTTCCCCGTCATAACTTGAGAAGGACCTGCCACTACTCGAGAAAAACCATAAGGTTCTCCCCTCCAGGCGAGATGAGGAGGTTTTCTGCTGCAGCATCCCAAGAGAAAACACTCCTTCCCTCCTGAACATCAAAGGGTCCTTCCCACCCTTGCTGCATCTCAAGAAATTCCCCGACATACCCGTCCCCACATTGGTGGAACCCCGAGGGTCCCAGCACAGCTCAGATGGAGCCCCGTTTCCCCACCGTGAGCTCGAGATGAGGGTCCCTTTCAGTGCTTCGTTGGCAAAGAATTCCCTCCATTCCCATCGCATCTCAACAGGTGGCACTCTGAACAGGAAAGTGGAGTTCTCCTGGGGTAGGTTCACCATACTAGAAGTCCCATAGATGTCTCAGTCCACTCCAGATGAACGTGAATTCCCTGCAATACCTCGACTGTCACCAGCATATCGCCTCACACCACGGTGGCTCATTCCACAGCCCTGTGTCATCTCGAGGGAAAGACAGAGATCCCTGGGTCAACTCGACGGGAACCCTGACACTGCTGCTACAGCTCGGGAGGAAAGAGGACGTGCACGTAACCACAGGAGACCAGGCCTGACTCCCCTGGGGAGACTCCAGAGGAACCCCAAGATCCATGCCAGCACTGGAGAGGAAACTTGAGGTTTCAGTTTCAGTTCCAGATGGGGACTTAGGACCCGGCACTGACTGGAGAGGAATCCCGAGGGGCTACTCTCAACTCGCACAGAGAATCGCCTTTCCAAAGGCCACGCGAGCGGGTCCCTGATGGCCCTGTCAGAACTTGAGAGGGACCTGCCACAACTCGAGAAAAACCAGGAGGTTCTCCCCTCCAGGCGAGATAACTCCATTTTCTGCAGCGGCATCCTGAGAGAAATCACGCCTTTCCTCCTGAACCACAAAGGGTCCTTCACACCCTTGCTGCAACTCAAGAAGTTCGCCGACATACCCGTCTCCACTCTAGAGGAATAGTGAGGGTCCCACCACAAATCAAGAGGGGCCCCCCTTCACCATCCTCTGCTCCAGATGATGGTTCCCTCCCTGTTTCGGCAGGAATTGATTCTGGCGTTCCCGTCAAACAGGAAGAGGACACACTCTCAACAGGAATGTCGAGAGGAACTCCAAGGGTCGTTCCACCATTCCAAAATTCTCCCAAATATCTCAGTCCACTTCAGATGAACCTGGTTTACGTGCCCTGCCTCGAAGGTCACCCTGAAGATCGAATCACACCACGGTGGCACGTGCGAGAGCCCTGTGGAATCTCGAGGGAAAGCCACAGATCCCTGGGTCCACTCGTCTGGAAGCCGGATATTGCTTCTACAGCTCGGGAGGAAAACGTACTTGCATGTAACCCCAGGAGACGAGGCCTAACTCTCCTGTAGAGACTCCAGCGGAACCCCAAGATCCATACCAGATGTGGAGAGGAAATCTAGGTTCCAGCTACGGATCCAGACAGGTTCTCAGGACCGGGCACAGACAGGAGAAGAATCCCGAGGGGCCTCTCTCAACTCGCACGGAGACTGGCATTTCCTGAGGCCATGCGAGCGGGTCCCTGAGGTCCCCATCTTAACTTGAGAAGGATCTACCGCTACTCGAGAAAAACCAAAAGGTTCTCCCCTCCAGGCGAGATGAGGACGTTTTCTGCTGCGGCATCCCGAGAGAAATCACTCCTACCCTCCTGAACTTCAAAGGGTCCTTCACACACTTGCTGCAACACAAGAAGTTCCTGACATACCCGTCTCCACTCGAGAGGAACACAGAGGGTCCCACCACAACTCAAGAGGGGCCCCCTATCCCCCTCATCCGCTACAGATGAAGGTTCCCTTCCCTGCTTCATCGGGAAAGGATTCTGGGTTTCCCGTTGCACAGCAAGACGACGTGCTCTCAACAGGAATGTTGAGAGGGACTCCAGGGGACGTGCCACCATTCCAAAGGACCCCTAAATGTCGCAGTCCATTCCAGATGAACCTGATTTCCCTACCCTGCCTTGAAGGTCTAACCGAGCATCGAATCACACCACTGTGGCATGTGTGACAGCCCTGTGGCACCTCGAGGAAAAGCTACAGATCCCTGTGTCAACTCTTAGGGAAGCCTCACATTGCTCCTACAGCTCTGGAGGAAAATGGACGTGTATGTCTCCACTCGAGAAGAGTCCTGCCTCTCCTGTGGAGACTCCAGAGGAACCCCAAGATCCATGTCAGCACTGGAGAGGAAACCTCAGGTTCTGGTCGCAGTTCCAGCCTAGGACATAGGAACCGACATGACTGGAGAGGAATCCCAAGGGGCCCCTTGCAACACGCATGGCGGCTGGTCTTTCCTGAGGCCACGCGAGCGGGTCCCTTAGTGCCCCGTCATAACTCGAGAGGGACCTGCCGCAACTCTAGAAAAACCAGGAGGTTCTCACCTCCAGGCGAGATAACACCATTTTCTGCAGTGGCGTCCTGAAAGAAATCAGGCCTTTCCTCCTAAACCACAAAGGGTCCTTCACACCCTTACTGCAACTCAAGAAGTTCCCCGGCATACCCGTCTCCACTCGAGAGGAATAGTGAGGGTCCCACCACAAATCAAGAGTGACCCCCTTTCACTCTCCTCTGCTCCAGATGAGGGTTCCTTCTCTGCTTCGTCAGGAATGGATTTTGGCTTTCCCGTCTCAAAGCAAGAGGACACACTCTCAACAGGAATGTTGAGTGGAACGCCAGGGGTTGTTCCACCATTCCAAAAGAACCCCAAATATCTCAGTCCACTTCAGATGAACCTGGTTTTCGTGCCCTGCCTCGATGGTCACCGCGAGGATTGAATCACACCAAGGTGGCACGTGTAAGAGACTTGTGGAATCTCGAGGGAAATCCACAGATTCGTGTCCACTCGTCTGGAAGCCTGACACTGCTGCTACAGCTCGGGAGGAAAACGGACTTGCATGTAACCACAGGAGACGAGGCCTAACTCTCCTGTGGAGACTCCAGCGGAACACCAAGTTCCATGCCAGATGTGGAGAGGAAACCTCAGGTTCCAGTTTCGGCTCCAGACAGGGATGCAGGACTGGGCACAGACAGGAGAGGAATCCTGAGGGGCCGCTCTCAACTCGCACGGAGACTGGCATTTCCTGAGGCCTCGCGAGCGGGTCCCTAAGGTTCCCATCGCAACTTGAAAGGGACCTGTCACAACTCGAGAAAGAACAGGAGGTTCTACCCTCCAGGCGAGATAAGGCCGTTTTCTGGAGCGGCATCCTGAAAGAAATCACGCCTTTCCTTCTGAACCACAAGGGGTCCTTCATACCCTTGCTGCAACACAAGAAATTCCCCGACATACCCGTCTCCACTCGCGAGGAATAGTGAGGGTCCCATGACAAATCAAGAGGGGCCCCCTTTCAGCCTCCTCTGCTCCAGATGAGGGTTCCTTCCCTGCTTCGACAGGAGTGGATTCTGGCGTTCCAGTTGAAAAGCAAGAGGACACACTCTCAACAGGAATGTCGAGAGGAACTCCAGGGGTCATTCCACCATTCCAAAAGACACCCAAATATCTCAGTCCACTTCAGTTGAACCTGGTTTTCATGCCCTGCCTCGAAGGTCATGGCGAGGATCGAATTACACCACGGTGGCACGTGCAAGAGCCCTGTGGAATCTCGAGGGAAAACCACAGATCCCTGTGTCCACTCGTCTGGAAGCCTGACCCTGCTGCTACAGCTCGGGAGGAAAACAGACTTGCATGTAACCACAGGAGTCGAGGTCTAACTCTCCTGTGGGGACTCAGCGGAACCCTAAGATCCATGCCAGATGTGGAGAGGAAACGTCAGGTTCAAGCTTCGGCTCCAGACAAGGACTCAGGACCCGGCACAGACAGGAGAGGAAACCCAAGGGACCGCTCTCAACTCGCACGGAGACTGGCATTTACTGAGACCTCGCGAGCATGTCCCTGAGGTCCCCATCGTAACTTGAGAAGGACCTGCCGCTACTCGAGAAAAATCATAAGGTTCTCCCCTCCAGGCGAGATGAGCACGTTTTCTGTTGCGGCATCCCGAGAGAAAACACTCCTTCCCTCCTGAACCTCAAAGTGTCCTTCACACCCTTTCTGCAACTCAAGAATTTCCTGACATACCCGTCTCCACTCGAGAGGAACACAGAGGGTCCCACCCCAACTCAAGAGGAGCCTCCTTTCCCCCTCATGTGCTACAGATGAGGGTTCCTTTCCCTTTTTCATCAGGAAAGGATTCTGGCTTTCCCGTCGCACAGCAAGATGACGTGCACTCAACAGGAATGTCGAGAGGGACTACAGGGGACGTGCCACCATTCCAAAGGACACCCAAATGTCACAGTCCACTCCAGATGAACCTGATTTCCCTACCCTTCCTCGAAGTTCACACCAAGCATCGAACCACACCACTTTGGCATGTGCGACAGCTCTGTGGCACCTCGAAGAAAAGCCACAAACCCCTGTGTCAACTCGTAGGGAAGCCTCAAGTAACCACAGGAGACGAGGCCTAACTCTCCTGTGGAGACTCCAGCGGAACACCAAGTTCCATGCCAGATGTGGAGAGGAAACCTCAGGTTCCAGTTTCGGCTCCAGACAGGGATGCAGGACTGGGCACAGACAGGAGAGGAATCCTGAGGGGCCGCTCTCAACTCGCACGGAGACTGGCATTTCCTGAGGCCTCGCGAGCGGGTCCCTAAGGTTCCCATCGCAACTTGAAAGGGACCTGTCACAACTCGAGAAAGAACAGGAGGTTCTACCCTCCAGGCGAGATAAGGCCGTTTTCTGGAGCGGCATCCTGAAAGAAATCACGCCTTTCCTTCTGAACCACAAGGGGTCCTTCATACCCTTGCTGCAACACAAGAAATTCCCCGACATACCCGTCTCCACTCGCGAGGAATAGTGAGGGTCCCATGACAAATCAAGAGGGGCCCCCTTTCAGCCTCCTCTGCTCCAGATGAGGGTTCCTTCCCTGCTTCGACAGGAGTGGATTCTGGCGTTCCAGTTGAAAAGCAAGAGGACACACTCTCAACAGGAATGTCGAGAGGAACTCCAGGGGTCATTCCACCATTCCAAAAGACACCCAAATATCTCAGTCCACTTCAGTTGAACCTGGTTTTCATGCCCTGCCTCGAAGGTCATGGCGAGGATCGAATTACACCACGGTGGCACGTGCAAGAGCCCTGTGGAATCTCGAGGGAAAACCACAGATCCCTGTGTCCACTCGTCTGGAAGCCTGACCCTGCTGCTACAGCTCGGGAGGAAAACAGACTTGCATGTAACCACAGGAGTCGAGGTCTAACTCTCCTGTGGGGACTCAGCGGAACCCTAAGATCCATGCCAGATGTGGAGAGGAAACGTCAGGTTCAAGCTTCGGCTCCAGACAAGGACTCAGGACCCGGCACAGACAGGAGAGGAAACCCAAGGGACCGCTCTCAACTCGCACGGAGACTGGCATTTACTGAGACCTCGCGAGCATGTCCCTGAGGTCCCCATCGTAACTTGAGAAGGACCTGCCGCTACTCGAGAAAAATCATAAGGTTCTCCCCTCCAGGCGAGATGAGCACGTTTTCTGTTGCGGCATCCCGAGAGAAAACACTCCTTCCCTCCTGAACCTCAAAGTGTCCTTCACACCCTTTCTGCAACTCAAGAATTTCCTGACATACCCGTCTCCACTCGAGAGGAACACAGAGGGTCCCACCCCAACTCAAGAGGAGCCTCCTTTCCCCCTCATGTGCTACAGATGAGGGTTCCTTTCCCTTTTTCATCAGGAAAGGATTCTGGCTTTCCCGTCGCACAGCAAGATGACGTGCACTCAACAGGAATGTCGAGAGGGACTACAGGGGACGTGCCACCATTCCAAAGGACACCCAAATGTCACAGTCCACTCCAGATGAACCTGATTTCCCTACCCTTCCTCGAAGTTCACACCAAGCATCGAACCACACCACTGTGGCACTTGCGACAGCCCTGTGGCACCTCGAGAAAAACCCACAGATCCCTGTGTCAACTCATAGGAAAGCCTCACATTGCTCCTACAGCTCGGGAGGAACACGGACGTGTATGTCTCCACTCGAGAAGAGTCCTGACTCTCCTGTGGAGACTCCAGAGGAACCCCAAGATCCATGTCAGCACTGGAGAGGAAACCTCAGGTTCTGGCGGCAGTTCCAGCCAAGGACTTAGGAACCGACATGACTGGAGAGGAATCCCGAGGGGCCCCTCACAACTCCCATGGAGGCTGGTCTTGTCTGAGGCCACGCCAGCGGGTCACTGAGGTCCCCGTCGTCAAAAGAGAGGGACTTTCCGCAACTCGAGAAAAGCCAGGAGGTTCTCCCCTGCAGGCGAGATGAGACCCTTTTCTGCTGCGGAATCTCAAGGGAAATCACGCCTTCTCTCTTGAACCTCGCAAGGTTCTTTCCAACACTTGCTGCAACTCAAGACATTCCCCGACATACCCGTCCCCACATTGGTGGAACACTGAGGGTCCCAGCACAACTCAGGGGGAGCCCCATTTCCCCCCCATTACCACGAGATGAGGGGCCCTTTCCCCGCTTAGTGCGGAAAGATTTCCCGCCATTCCTGTCACATCTCAAGAGGTGGCGCTCTCAACAGGAAAGCGGAGTTCTCCTGGGGTAGGGCCACCATACTAAAACTCCCATAGATGTCTCAGTGCACTCCAGATGAACGTGATTTCCCTGCACTACCTCGAGTGTCACTCGCATATCGCCTCACACCACAGTGGCTCATTCCACAGCCCTGTGGCATCTCGAGGGAAAGACAGAGATCCCTGGGTCAACTCGACGGGAACCCTGACACTGCTGCTACAGCTCGGGAGGAAAGAGCACATGCACATAACCACTGGAGACCAGGCCTGACTCCCCTGGGGAGACTCCAGAGGAACCCCAAGATCCATGCCAGCAGTGGCGCCAAAATATGAGGTTCCAGTTTCAGCTTCAGACGGGGACTTAGGATCCGGTACTGACTGGAGAGGAATCGCGAGGGGCTACTCTCAACTCGCACAGCGAATCGCCTTTCCTGAGGCCAGGCGAGCGGGTCCCTGACTGCCCCGTCTTAACTCGAGTGGGACCTGCCGCAACTCCAGAAAAACCAGGAGGTTCTCCCCTCTGGGCGCGGTAAAGCCTTTCTCTGCAGTGGCATCCTGAAAGAAATCACGCCTTTCTTCCTGAACCACAAAGGGTTCTTCACACCCTGCTGTAACTCAAGAAGTTCCGCGACATACCCGTCTCCACTCGAGAGGAATAGTGAGGGTCCCACCACAAATCAAGAGGGGACCCCTTTCAGCCTCCTCTGCTGCAGATGAGGGTTCCTTGCTTGCTTCGACAGGAATGGATTCTGACGTTCCCGTCCCACAGCAAGAGGACACACTCTCAACAGGAATGTCGAGAGGAACTCCAGGGGTCATTCCACCATTCCAAAAGACCCCCAAATACCTCAGTCCACTTCAGATGAACCTGGTTTTCGTGCCCTGCCTCGAAGGTCACCTGAGGATCGAAATACACCACGGTGGCACGTGCGAGAGCCCTGTGGAATCCCGTGGGAAAGCCACAGATCCCTGTGTCCACTTGTCTGGAAGCCTGACACTGCTGCTACAGCTCGGGAGGAAAACGGACTTGCATGTAACCACAGAGGACGAGGCCTAACTCTCCTGTGGAGACTCCAGCGGAACCCCAAGATCCATGCCAGATGTGGAGAGGAAACCTCAGGTTCCAGCTTCGGCTCCAGACAGGGACTCATGACCCAGCACAGACAGGAGAGGAATCCCGAGGGGCCGCTCTCAACTCGCACGGAGACTGGCAAATCCTGAGGCCATGCGAGCGAGTCCCTGAGGTCCCCGTTGTAACTTGAGAAGGACCTGCCGCTACTCGAGAAAAACCATAAGGTTCTCCCCTCCAGGCGAGATGAGGACGTTTTCTGCTGCGGCATCCCGAAAGAAATCACTCCTTCCATCCTGAACCTCAAAGGGGCCTTGACACCCTTGCTGCAACTCAAGAAGTTCCTGACATACCAGTCTCCACTCGAGAGGAACACTGAGGGTCCCACCACATCTCAAGAAGGGCCCCCTTTCCCCCTGTCTCTTATACACATCTCCGACTCTCCTGTGGAGACTCCAGAGGAACCCCAAGATCCACGTCAGCATCTTGAGAAGGACCTGCTGCTACTCGAGGAAAACCATAAGGTTCTCCCCTCCAGGCGAGATGAGGACGTTTTCTGCTGCGGCATCCCGAGAGAAAGCACTCCTTCCCTCCTGAACCTCAAAGGGTCCTTCACACCATTGCTGCCACTCAAGAAGTTCCTGACATACCCGTCTCCACTCGAGAGGAACACTGAGGGTCCCATGCCAAATCAAGAGGGGCCCCCTTTCCCCCTCATCTGCTACAGATGAGGGTTCCCTTCCCTGCTTCATCGGGAAATCATTCTGGCTTTCCTGTTGCACAGCAAGATGACGTGCTCACAACAGGAATGTCGAGAGGGACTCCAGGGGACGTGCCAACATTCCAAAGGACCCCCAAATGTCGCAGTCCACTCCATGAACCTGATTTTCCTACCGTGCCTCGAAGGTCAAACCGAGCATCGAATCACACCACTGTGGCATGTGCGACAGCCCTGTGGCACCTGGAGGAAAAGCCACAGATCCCTGTGTCAACTCGTAGGGAAGCCTCACATTGCTCCTACAGCTCGGGAGGAAAACGGACGTTACAGGGTCCCTGAGGGCCCCGTCGTAACTCGAGAATAACCTGCCGCAACTCGAGAAAAACCAGGAGGTTCTCCCCTCCGGGCGAGATAAGGCCGTTTTCTGCAGCGGCATCTCGAGGGCATTCACACCTTCTCTCTTGAACCTCGCGAGGAACCTTCCCACCCTGGCTCAATCTCAAGAAATTCCCAGACATACCCGTCCCCACATTGGTGGAACACCGAGTAGCCCAGCACAACTCCTGAGGAGCCCCATTTCCCAACCGGGGTCTCGAGATGAGGGTGCCTATCCCTGCTTCGTCGGGTAAGATTCCCGCCATTCCCGTCGCATCTCAATAGGTGGCGCTCTCAACAGGAAAGCGGAGTTCACCTGGGGTCGGGCCACCATACTAAAAGTCCCATAGATGTCTCAGTCCAATCTAGATGAACGTTATTTCCCTGCACTACCTCGAGTGTCACCCGCGTATTGTCTCACATCACGATGGCTCCTTCCACAGCCCTGTAGCATCTCGAGGGAAAGACAGAAATCTCTGGGTGAACTCGACGGGAACACTGACACTGCTGCTACAGCTCGGGAGGAAAGAGGACGTGCACGTAACCACCGGAGACCAGGACTGACTCCCCTGGGGAGACTCCAGAGGAACCCCAAAATCCATGCCAGCACTGGAGCCGAAACATGAGGTTCCAGTTTCGACTCCAGACGGGGACATAGGACCCGGCACTGACTGGAGAGGAATCCCGAGGGGCTACTCTCAACTTTATCAGAGAATCGCCTTTCCTGAGGCCATGCAAGCGGGTCCCTGAGGGCCCCGTCGTAACTCGAGAATAACCTGCCGAAACTCGAGAAATACCAGGAGGTTCTCCCCTCCGGGCGAGATAAGGCTGTTTTCTGCAGCGGCATCTCGAGGGCATTCACACCTTCTCCATTGTACCTCACGACGGGCTTTCCCACCATTACTGCAACTCTAGAAATTCCCAGACATAACCGTCCCCACTTTGGTGGGACACCGAGGGTCGCAGCACAACTCACGAGGAGCCCCGATTCCCCACTCTCAGCTCGAGATGAGGGTCCCTTTCCCTGTTTCGTCGGGAAAGAATTCCGGCCGTTCCCGTCGCATCTCAAGAGGTACCAGGCCTGACTCCCCTGGGGAGACTCCAGAGGAACCCCAAGATCCATGCCAGCACTGGCGCCAAAACATGAGGTTCCAGTTTCGGCTCCAGACGGGGACTTAGGACCCGGCACTGACTGGAGAGGAATCCCGAGGGGCTACTCTCAACTCGCTCAGAGAATCACTTTTCCTGAGGCCACGCGAGTGGGTTCCTGAGGTCCCCATCATAACTTGAGAAGGACCTGCTGCTACTCGAGAGAAACCATAAGGTTCTCCCCTCCAGGTGCGATGAGGACGTTTTCTGCTGCGGAATCCCGAGAGAAATCACTCCTTCCCTCCTGAACCTCAAAGGGTCCTTCTCACGCTTGCTGCAACTCAAGAAGTTCCTGACATACCCATCTCCACTCGAGAGGAACACTGAGGGTCCAACCCCAACTCAAGAGGTGCCTCCTTTCCCCCTCATCAGCTCCAGATGATGGTTCCCTTCCCTGCTTCATCGGGAATGGATTCTGGCTTTCCTGTTGCACAGCAAGGTAACGTGCTCTCAACAGGAATGTCGAGAGGGACTCCAGGGGACGTGCCACCATTCCAAATGACCCCCAAATGTCGCAGTCCACTCCAGATGAACCTGACTTCCCTACCCTGCCTCGGAGGTCACACCGAGCATCGAATCACACCACTGTGGCACGTGCGACAGCCCTGTGGCACCGCGAGGAAAAGCCACAGATCCCTGTGTCAATTCGTAGGGAAGCCTCACATTGCTCCTACAGCTCGGGAGGAAAATGGACGTGTATGTCTCCACTCGAGAAGAGTCCTGACTCTCCTGTGGAGACTCCAGAGAAACCCCAAGATCCATGTCAGCACTGGAGAGGAAACCTCAGGCTCTGGCCGCAGCTCCAGCCAAGGACGTAGGAACCGACATGACTGGAGAGCAATCCCGAGGAGCCCCTCACAACTCGCAGGGAGGCTGGTTGTTCCTGAGGCCACGCCAGCGGGTCGCTGATGTCCCCGTCGTCAATTGAAAGGGACTTTCCGCAACTCAAGAAAAGCCAGGAGGTTCTCCCCTGCTGGCGAGATGAGGCCCTTTTCTGCTGCGGAATCTCAAGGGAAATCATGTCTTCTCTCTTGAACCTTGCTAGGGTCCTTCCCATTCTTGCTGCAAATAACGAAATTGCCCGACATACACGTCCCCACATTGGGGGAACACCGAGGGTCCCAGCACAACTCAGGGGGAGCCCCATTTCCCCACTGTGAGCACGAAATGAGGGTCCCTTTCCCTGCTTCGTAGGGAAAGAATTCCCGTCTTTCCCGTCACATCTCAAGAGGTGGCGCTCTCAACAGGAAAGCGGAGTTCTCCTGGGGTCGGGCCATCATACTAAAAGTCCCATAGTTGTTTCAGTCCACTCCAGATGAACGTGATTTCCCTGCACTACCTCGAGTGTCACCCGCGTATCGCCTCACACCACGGTGGCTCATTCCACAGCCCTGTGGCATCTCGAGGGAAAGACAGAGATACCTGGCTTAATTCGACGGGAACACTGAGACAGCTGCTACAGCACGGGAGGAAAGAGGACATGCACGTAACCACAGGAAACCAGGCCTGACTCCCCTGGGGAGACTCCAGAGGGACCCCAAGATCCATGCCAGCACTGGCGCCAAAACATGAGGTTCCAGTTTCGGCTCCAGACGGGGACTTAGGACCCGGCACTGACTGGAGAGGAATCCCGAGGGGCTACTCTCAACTCGCACAGAGAATCGCCTTTCCTGAGGCCACACGAGCGGCTCCCTGAGGGCCCCATGGTAACTCGAGAGGGACCTGTCGCAACTCGAGAAAAACAAGGAGGTTCTCCCCTCTGGGCGAGATAAAGACGTTTTTTGCAGCGGCATCCTGAAAGAAATCACGCCTTTCCTCCTGAACCACAAAGGGTCTTTCACACCCTTGCTGCAACTCAAGAAGTTACCCAACATGCCCGTCTCCACTCGAGAGGTATAGTGAGGGTCCTACTACAAATCAAGAAGGGCCCCCTTTCACCCTCCTCTGCTCCAGATGAGGGTTCCTTGCCTGCTTCGTCAGGAATGGATTCTGGCATTCCCGTCACACAGCAAGAGGACACACTCTCAACAGGAATGTTGAGAGGAACTCCAGGGGTCATTCCACCATTCCAAATGTCCCCTAAATATCTCAGTCCAGTTCAGATGAACCTGCTTTTCATGCCCTGCCTCGAAGGTCACCCCGAGGATTGAATCACACCATGGTGGCATGTGCGAGAGCCCTGTGGAATCTCGAGGGAAAACCACAGACCACTGTGTCCACTCGTCCGGAAGCCTGACACTGCTGCTACACCTCGGGAGGAAAACAGATTTGCATGTAACCACAGGAGACGAGGCCTAACTCTCCTGTGGAGACTCCAGCGGAACCCCAAGATCCATGCCAGATGTGGAGAGGAAACCTCACGTTCCAGCTTCGGCTCCAGACAGGGACTCAGGACCCGGCACAGACAGCAGAGGAATCCTGAGGGGCCACTCTCAACTCGCACGGAGACTGGCATTTCCTGAGGCCACGCGAGCGGGTCCCTGAGGTCCCCGTCGTAACTTGAGAAGGACCTACCGCTATTCGAGAAAAACCATAAGGTTCTCCCCTCCACGCGAGATGAGGACGTTTTCTTCTGCGGCATCCCGAAAGAAATCACTCCTTCCCTCCTGAACCTCAAAGGGTCCTTCACACCCTTGCTGCAACTCAAAGTTCTTGACATACCGGTTTCCACTCGAGAGGAACACTGAGGGTCCCACCCCAGCTCAAGAGGGGCCTCCTTTCCCCTCATCTGCTACAGATGAGGGTTCCCTTCCCTGCTTCATCGGGAAAGGATTCTCCTTTCCCATTGCACAGCAAGATGACGTGCTCTCAACAGGAATGTCGAGAGGGACTCCAGGGGACGTGCCACCATTCCAAAGGACCCCCAAATGCCGCAGTCCACTCCAGATGAAACTGATTTCCCTACCTTTCCTCGAAGGTAACACAGAGCATCGAGTCACACCACTGTGGCACGTGTGACAGCCCTGTGGCACCACAAGGAAAAGGCATAGATCCCTGTGTCAACTCGTAGGGAATCCTCACTTTGCTACTACAGCTTGGGAGGATAATGGACGTGTATGTCTCCCCTCGAGAAGAGTCCTGATTCTCCTGTGGAGACTCCAGAGGAACCCCAAGGTCCGTGTCAGCACTGGAGAGGAAGCCTCCGGTTCTGGCCGCAGTTCCAGCCAAGGATGTAGGAACCGAAATGACTGGAGAGGAATCCCGAGGGGCCCCTCGCAACTCGCATGGAGGCTGGTCTTTTCTGAGGCCACAACAGTGGGTCGCTGAGGTCCCCGTCGTAACTCGAGTATAACCTGCAGCAACTCGAGAAAAACCAGGAGGTTCTCCCATCCGGGCGAGATAAGGCCGTTTTCTGCAGCGGCATCTCGAGGGCATTCACACCTTCTCTCTTGAACCTCGCAAGGGTCCTTCCCACCCTTGCTGCAACTCAAGAAATTGTCCATAACACCCGTCCCCACATTTGTGGAACACCGAGGGGCCCAGCACAACTCAGGAGGAGCCCCGTTTCCCCACCGTGAGCTTGAGATGAGGGTCCCTTTCCCTGCTTCGTTGGGAAAGAATTCCCGCCATTCCCATCGCATTTCAAGAGGTGGCACTCTCAGCAGGAAAGCGGAGTTCTCCTGGGGTCGACACACCATACTAAAAGTCCCATAGATGTCCCAGTCCACTCCAGATGAACGTGATTTCCCTGCACTACCTTGAGTGTCACCCGCGTGTTGCCTCACACCACGGTGGCTCATTCCACAGCCCTGTGGCATCTCGACGGAAAGACAGAGATCCCTGGGTCAACTCGACGGGAACCCTGACACTGCTGCTACAGCTCGGGAAGAAAGAGGACATGCACGTAAGCACAGGAGACCAGGCCTGACTCCCCTGGGGAGACTCCAGAGGAACCCGAAGGTCCATGCCCGCACTGGACCCGAACCATGAGGTTCCAGTTTCGGCTCCAGACGGGGGCTTAGGACCTGGCACTGACTGGAGAGGAATCCCGAGGGGCTACTCTCAGCTCGCTCAGAGAATCGCCTTGCATGAGGCACGCAAGCGGGTCCCTGAGGACCCCATCGAAACTCAAGAATAACCTGCCACAACTCGAGAAAAACCAGGAGGTTCTACCCTCTGGGTGAGATAAGGCCGTTTTCTGCAGCGGCATCCTGAAAGAAATCACGCCTTTCCTCCTGAACCACAATGGGTCCTTCACACACTTGCTGCAACTCAAGAAGTTCCACGACATACCCGTCCTCACTTTGGTGGAACACCGAGGGTCCCAGCACAACTCATGAGGAGCCCTGTTTCCCCACTGTGAGCTCGAGATGAGGGTCCCTTTCTCTGCTTCGTCGG
This sequence comes from Cephalophus harveyi, assembly GCA_006410635.1. Classification (NCBI taxonomy): domain Eukaryota; kingdom Metazoa; phylum Chordata; class Mammalia; order Artiodactyla; family Bovidae; genus Cephalophus; species Cephalophus harveyi. The sequence continues at coordinate 56,567 of SJYT01025604.1, read as the reverse complement.
GAAAGAATTCCCACCATTCCCATTGCATCTCAAGAGGTGGCGCTCTCAACAGGTAATCGGCATTCTCCTGGGGTCGGGCCACCATACTAAAAGTTCCATAGATGTCTCAGTCCACTCCAGAACAACGTGATTTCCCTGCACTACCTCGAGTGTCACCCGCGTATTGCCTCACACCACGGTGGCTCATTCCACAGCCCTGTGGCATCTCGAGGGAAAGACAGAGATCCCTGGGTCAACTCGACGGGAACCCTGACACTGCTGCTACAGCTCGGGAGGAAAGAGGACGTGCACGTAACCACAGGAGACCAGGCCTGACTCCCCTGGGAAGACTCCAGAGGAACCCCAAGATCCATGCCAGCAGTCGAGCCGAAACATGAGGTTCCAATTTCGGCTCCAGACGGGGACTTAGGACCCGGCACTGACTGGAGAGGAATCCCGAGGGACTACTCTCAACTCGCTCAGAAAATTGCCTTTCCTGAGGCCACGCAAGCGGGTCCCTGAGGGCCCCGTCGTAACTCGAGAATAACCTGCCACAACTCGAGAAAAACCAGGAGGTTCTACCCTCTGGGTGAGATAAGGCCGTTTTCTGCAGCGGCATCCTGAAAGGAATCACGCCTTTCCTCCTGAACCACAATGGGTCCTTCACACACTTGCTGCAACTCAAGAAGTTCCACGACATACCCGTCCTCACTTTGGTGGAACACCGAGGGTCCCAGCACAACTCATGAGGAGCCCTGTTTCCCCACTGTGAGCTCGAGATGAGGGTCCCTTTCTCTGCTTCGTCGGGAAAGAATTCCCACCATTCCCATTGCATCTCAAGAGGTGGCGCTCTCAACAGGTAATCGGCATTCTCCTGGGGTCGGGCCACCATACTAAAAGTTCCATAGATGTCTCAGTCCACTCCAGAAGAACGTGATTTCCCTGCACTACCTCGAGTGTCACCCGCGTATTGCCTCACACCACGGTGGCTCATTCCACAGCCCTGTGGCATCTCGAGGAAAAGACAGAGATCCCTGGTTCAACTCGACGGGAACCCTGATATTGCTATTACAGCTCAGCAGGAAAGAGGACGTGCACGTAACCACAGGAGACCAGGCCTGACACCCCTGGGGAGACTCCAGAGGAACCTCAAGGTCCATGACAGCACTGGAGCCGAAACATAAGGTTCCAGTTTCGGCTCCAGACGTGGACTTAGGACCCGGCACTGACTGGAGAGAAATCTCGAGGGGCTACTCTCAACTCGCTCAGAGAATCGCCTTTCCTGAGGCCACGCAAGGGAGTCCCTGAGGGTGCCGTCGTAACTCGAGAATAACCTGCCGCAACTCGAGAAAAACCAGGAGGTTCTACCCTCCGGGCGAGATAAGACCATTTTCCTCAGCGGTATCCTGAAAGAAATCACGCCTTTCCCCCTGAACTACAAAGGGTCCTTCACACCCTTACTGCAACTCAAGAAGTTCCCCGACATTCCCTTCTCCACACGAGAGGAATAGTGAGGGTCCCACCACAAATCAAGAGGGGCCCCCTTCACACTCCTCTGCTCCAGATGAGGGTTCCTTGCCTGCTTCGTCAGGAATGGATTCTGGCGTTCCCGTCGAACAGCAAGAGGACACACTCTCAACAGGAATGTCGAGAGGAACTCCAGGGGTCGTTCCACCATTCCAAAAGACCCCCAAATATCTCAGTCCACTTCAGATGAACCTGCTTTTCGTGCCCTGCCTCGAAGGTCACCCCGAGGATCGAATCACACCACGGTGGCATATGTGAGAGCCCTGCGGAATCTCGAGGAAAAGCCACAAATCTCTGGGTCCACTCGTCAGGAAGCCTGACACTGCTGCTACAGCTCAGGAGGAAAGAGGACGTGCACGTAACCACAGGAGACCAGGCCTGACTCCCCTGGGGAGACTCCAGAGGAACCCCAAGATACATGCCAGCACTGGATCCAAAATATTAGGTTCCAGGTTTGGCTCCAGACGGGGACTTAGGACCCGGCACTGACTATAGAGGAATCCGGAGGGGCTACTCTCAACTCGCTCAGAGAATCGCCTTTCCTGAGGCCACGCAAGTGGGTCCCTGAGGGCACCGTCGTAACTCGAGAATAACCTGCCGCCACTCGAGAAAAACAAGGAGGTTCAACCCTCTGGGCGAGATAAGGCCGTTTTCTGCAGCAGCATCCTGAAAGAAATCATGCCTTTCCAACCTGAAACACAAAGGGTCCTTCACACCCTTGCTGCAACTCAAGAAGTTCCCCGATATAACCGTCTCCACTCGAGAGGAATAGTGAGGGTCCCACCACAACTGAAGAGCGGCCCCCTTTCACCCTCCTCTGCTCCAGATGAGGGTTCCTTGCCTGCTTCGTCAGGAATGGATTCTAGCATTCCCATCGGACAGCAAGAGGACACACTCTCAACAGGAATGTCGAGAGGAAATCCAGGGGCCGTTCCACCATTCCAAAAGACCCCCAAATAACTCAGTCCACTTCAGATGAACCTGCTTTTCGTGCCCTGCCTCGAAGGTCACCCCGAGGATCGAATCACACCACGGTGGCATGGGCGAGAGCCCTGTGGAATCACGAGGGAAAGCCACAGATCCCTGTGTCCACTCGTCAGGAAATCTGAGACTGCTGCTACAGCTCGGGAGGAAACGGACTTCATGTAACCACAGGAGACGAGGCCTAACTCTTGTGGAGACTCCAGCGGAACCCCAAGATCCATGCCAGATGTGGAGAGGAAACCTCAGGTTCCAACTTCGGCTCCACACAGGGACTCAGGACCCGGCACAGACAGGAGAGGAATCCGGAGGGGCCTCTCTCAACTCGCTTGGAGACTGGCATTTCCTAAGGCCACGCGAGCGGGTCCCTGAGGTCCCTGTCATAACTTGAGAAGGACCTGCCGCTACTCGAGAAAAACCATAAGGTTCTCCCCTCCAGGTGAGATGAGGACGTTTTCTGCTGCGGCATCCCGAAAGAAATCATTCCTTCCCTCCTGAACCTCAAAGGGTCCTTCACACACTTGCTGCAACTCAAGAAGTTCCTGACATACTGGTCTCCACTCGAGAGGAACACTGAGGGTCCCACCACAACTCAAGAGGGGCCCCCTTTCCCCCTCATCCGCTACAGATGAGGGTTCCATTCCCTGCTTCATCGGGAAAGGATTCTCCTTTCCCGTTCCACAGCAAGATGACGTGCTCTCAACAGGAATGTCGAAGGGGACTCCAGGGGACGTGCCACCATTCCAAGGGACCGCCAAATGTCGCAGTCCACTCCAGATGAACCTGATTTCCCTACCTTTCCACGGAGGTCACACCGAGCATCGAATCACACCACTGTGGCACGTGCGACAGCCCTGTGGCACCACGAGGAAAAGCCACAGATCCCTCTACAGATGAGGGTTCCATTCCCTGCTTCATCGGGAAAGGATTCTCCTTTCCCGTTGCACAGCAAGATGACGTGCTCTCAACAGGAATGTCGAAGGGGACTCCAGGGGACGTGCCACCATTCCAAAGGACCCCCAAATGTCACAGTCCACTCCAGATGAACCTGATTTCCATACCTTTCCTCGAAGGTCACACCGAGCATCGAATCACACCACTGTGGCACGTGCGACAGCCCTGTGGCACCCCAAGGAAAAGCTACAGATCCCTGTGTCAACACGTAGGAAAACCTCACATTGCTCCTACAGCTTGGGAGGATAACGGATGTGTATGTCTCCACTCCAGAAGAGTCCTGACTCTCCTGTGGAGACTCCAGAGGAACCCCAAGATCCATGTCAGCACTGGAGAGGAAACCTCAGGTTCTGGCCGCAGTTCCAGCCAAGGACGTAGGAACCGACATGACTGGAGAGGAATCCAGAGTGGCCCCTCGCAACTCGCATGGAGGCTGGTCTTTCCTGAGGCCACGCCAGCGGGTCACTGAGGTCCCCATCGTCAATTGAGAGGGACTTTCCGCAACTCGAGAAAAACCAGGAGGTTCTCCCCTGCAGGCGAAATGAGGCCGTTTTCTGCAGCGGCATCTCGAGCGCATTCACGCCTTATCTCTTGAACCTCATAAGGGTCCTTCCCACCCTTGCTCCAACTCAAGAAATTCCCCACAGACCCGTCCCCGCATTGGTGGAACACCGAGGGTCCCAGCACAACTCAGGAGGAGCCCCATTTCCCCACCGTGAGCTCGAGATGAGGGCCCCTTTCCCTGCTTCATAGGGAAAGAATTCCCGCCATTCCTGTCACATCTCAAGAGGTGGCACTCTCAACAGGACAGGGGAGTTCTCCTGGGGTCGGGCCACCATACTAAAAGTCCCATAGATGTCTCCGTCCACTCCAGATGAACGTGATTTCCCTGCACTACCTCGAGTGTCACCCGCGTATTGCCTCACACCAAGGTGGCTCATTCCACAGCCCTGTGGCCTCTTCAGGGAAAGACATAGATCCCTGGGTCAACTCGACGTGAACACTAAAACTGCTGCTACAGCTCGGGTGGAAAGATGACATGCACGAAACCACAGGAGACCAGGTCTGACTCCCCTGGGGAGACTCCAGAGGAACCCCAAGATCCATGCCAGCACTGGAGCCGAAAAATGAGGTTCCAGTTTCGGCTCCAGATGGGGACTTAGGGCCCGGCACTGACTGCAGAGGAATCCCGAGGGGCTACTCTCAACTCACTCAGAGAATCGCCTTTCCTGAGGCCACGCAAGCAGGTCCCTGAGTGCCCCTTCGTAACTCGAGAATAACTTGCCTCAACTCGAGAAAAACCAGGAGGTCCTACCCTCCTTGTGAGATAAGGCCGTTTTCTGCAGCGGCATCCTGAAAGAAATCACGCCTTTCCTCCTGAACCAAAAAGGGTCCTTCACACCGTTGCTGCAACTCAAGAAGTTCCCCCACATACCCGTCTCCACTCGAGAGGAGTAGTGAGGGTCCCACCACAAATCAAGTGCGGCCCCCTTTCACCCTCCTCTGCTCCAGATGAGGTTTCCTTGCCTTTTTGGTCAGGAATGAATTCTGGCGTTCCCGTCGCAAAGAAAGAGGACACAGTCTGAACAGGAATGTCGATAGGAACTCCTGGGGTCGTTCCACAATTTCAAAAGACCCCCAAATATCTCAGTCCACTTCAGATGAACCTGCTTTTCGTGCCCTGCCTCGAAGGTCACCCCGAGGATCGAATCACACCACGGTGGCAGTGCAAGAGCCCTGTGGAATCTCGAGGGAAAGCCACAGATCCCTGTGTCTACTCCTCTGGAAGCCTGACACTGCTGCTACAGCTCGGAAGGAAAAAGGACTTGCATGTAACCACAGGAGACAAGGCCTAACTCTCCTGTGGAGACTCCAGCGGAAGCCCAAGATCCATGCCAGATGTGGAGAGGAAACCTCAGGTTCCAGCTGCGGCTCCAGACAGGGACTCAGGACCCGGCACAGAGAGGAGAGGAATCCCGAGGGGCCGCTCTCAACTCGCATGGAGACTAGCATTTCCTGAGGCCACGCGAGCGGGTCCCTTAGGTCCCTGTCGAAACTTGAGAAGGACCTGCCGCTAATCGAGAAAAACCATAAGGTTCTCCCCTCCAGGCGAGATGAGGACGTTTTCTGTGGCGGCATCCCCAAAGAAACCACTCCTTCCCTCCTGAACCTCAAAGGGTCCTTCACACCCTTGCTGCAACTCAAAAAGTTCCTGACATACCAGTCTCCACACGAGAAGAACACTGAGGGCCAGGCCACAACTCAAGAGGGGCCCCCTTTCCCCCTCATCTGCTACAGAGAGGGTTCCCTTCACAGCTTCATCGAAAAAGGATTCTCCTTTCCCGTTGCACAACAAGATGATGTGCTCTCAACAGGATGTCGAGAGGGGCTCCAGGGGACGTGCCACCATTCCCAAGGACCCCCAAATGTCGCAGTCCACTCCAGATGAACCTGATTTCCCTACCTTTCCTCGAAGGTCACACAGAGCATCGAATCACACCAATGTGGCACGTGCGACAGCCCTGTGGCACCACGAGGAAAAGCCACAGATCTCTGTGTCAACTCGTAGGGAAGCCTCACATTGCTCCTACAACTTGGGAGGATAATGGACGTGTATGTTTCCACTCCAGAAGAGTCCTGACTCTCCTGTGGAGACTCCAGCGGAACCCCAAGATCCATGTCAGCACTGGAGAGGAAACCTCAGGTTCTGGCCGCAGTTCCAGCCAAGGACGTAGGAACCGACATGCCTGGACAGGAATCCCGAGAGGCCCCTCGCAACTCGCATGGAGGCTGGTCTTTGCTGAGGCCACGCCAGCGGGTCTCTGAGGTCCCTGTCGTCAATTGAGAGGGACTTTCTGCAACTCGAGGAAAACCAGGAGGTTCTCCCTTTCAGGCGANATGCCTGGAGAGGAATCCCGAGAGGCCCCTCGCAACTCGCATGGAGGCTGGTCTTTGCTGAGGCCACGCCAGCGGGTCTCTGAGGTCCCTGTCGTCAATTGAGAGGGACTTTCTGCAACTCGAGGAAAACCAGGAGGTTCTCCCTTTCAGGCGAGATAAGGCCGTTTTCTGCAGCGGCATCTCGAGGGCATTCACGCCTTCTCTCTTGAAACCGCAAGGGTCCTTCCCACCCTTGCTGCAACTCAAGAAATTCCCCGACATACCCGTTCCCACATTGGTGGAAAACCGAGGGTCCCAGCACAACTCAGGAGGAGCCCCGTTTCCCCACCATGAGCTCGAAATGAGGGTCCCTTTCCCTGTTTTTCGGGAAAGAATTCCCACCATTCCCATCTCATCTCAAGGTGTGGCGCTCTCAACAGGAAAGCGGAGTTCTCCTGGGGTTGGGCCACCATCCTAAAAGTCCCATAGATGTCTCAGTCCACTCCAAATGAACGTGATTTCCCTGCACTACCTCGAGTGTCACCCGCGTATCGCCTCCCACCACGGTGGCTCATTCCACAGCCCTGTGGCATCTCGAGGGAAAGACAGAGATCCCTGGGTCAACTGGACAGGAANATCCTAAAAGTCCCATAGATGTCTCAGTCCACTCCAAATGAACGTGATTTCCCTGCACTACCTCGAGTGTCACCCGCGTATTGCCTCACACCACGGTGGCTCATTCCACAGCCCTGTGGCATCTCGAGGGAAAGACAGAGTTCCCTGGGTCAACTCGACGGGAACCCTAACACTGCTGCTACAGCTCGGGACGAAAGAGGACGTGCACGTAACCGCAGGAGACCAGGCCTGACTCCCCTGGGGAGACTCCAGAGGAATCCCAAGATCCATGCCAGCACTGGAGCCGAAACATGAGGTTCCAGTTTCGGTTCTAGACGGGGTCTTAGGACGCGGCACTGACTGGAGAGGAATCCCGAGGGGCTACTCTCAACTCGCTCAGAGAATCGCCTTTCTGAGGCCACGCAAGCGGGTCACTGAGGGCCCCGTCGTAGCTCGAGAATAAACTGCCGCAACTCGATGAAAACCATGCGGTTCCACCCTCCAGGCGAGATAATGCTGTTTTCTGCAGCGGCATCCTGAAAGAAATCACGCCTTTCCTCCTGAACCACAAGGGGTCCTTCACACCCTTGCTGCAACTCAAGAAGTTCCCTGACATACCCGTCTCCACTCGAGAGGAATAGTGAGGGTCCCAACACAACTCAAGAAGGGCCCCCTTTCCTCCTCCTCTGCTCCAGATGAGNTGAACCACAAGGGGTCCTTCACACCCTTGCTGCAACTCAAGAAGTTCCCTGACATACCCGTCTCCACTCGAGAGGAATAGTGAGGGTCCCACCACAAATCAAGAGGGGGCCCCTTTCACCCTCCTCTGCTCCAGATGAGGGTTCCTTGCCTGCTTCGTCAGGAAAGGATTCTGGCGTTCCCGTCACACAGCAAGAGGACACACTATCAACAGGAATGTCGAGAGGAACTCCAGGGGTCGTTCCACCATTCCAAAAGACCCCCAAAAATCTCAGGCCACTTCAGATGAACCTGCTTTTCGTGCAGTGCCTTGAAGGTCACCCTGAGGATCGAATGAAACAACTGTGGCATGTGCAAGAGCCCTGTGGAATCTCGAGGGAAAGCCACAGATCCCTGTGTCCACTCATCTGGAAGCCTGACACTGCTGCTACAGCTCGGGAGGAAAACGGACTTGCATGTAACCACAGGAGACGAGGCCTAATTCTCCTGTGGAGACTCCAGCGGAACCCAAAGATCCATGCCAGATGTGGAGAGGCAACCTCAGGTTCCAACTTCGGCTACAGACAGGGACTCAGGACCCAGCACAGACAGGAGAGGAATCCCGAGGGGCCGTTCTCAACTCGCACGGAGACTGGCATTTCCTGAGGCCATGTGAGCGGGTCCCTGAGGTCCCCGTCGTAACTTGAGAAGGACCTGCCGCTACTCGAGTAAAACCAAAAGGGTCTCCCCTCCAGGCGAGATGAGGACGTTTTCTGCTGCGGCATCCCAAAAGAAATCACACGTTCCCTCCTGAACATCAAAAGGACCTTCACACACTTGCTGCAACTTAAGAAATTCCTGACATAATGGTCTCCACTCGAGAGGAACACTGAGAGTGCCACCACAACTCAAGAGAGGCCCCCTTTCCCCCTCATCCACTACATAAGAGAGTTCCCTTCCCTGCTTCATTGAGAAAGGATTCTCCTTTCCCATTGCACAGCAATATGACGTGCTCTCAACTGGAATGTCGAGAGGGACTCCAGGAGACGTGCCATCATTGCAAAGGACCCCCAAATGTCGCAGTCCACTCCAGATGAAAGTGATTTCCCTACCTTTCCTCGAAGGTAACACTGAGCATCGAATCACACCACTGTGGCACGTGCGACAGCCCTATGGCACCGCGAGGAAAAGCCACAGATCCCTGTGTCAACTCGTAGGGAAGCCTCACATTGCTCCTACAGCTTAGGAGGATAACGGACGTGTATGTCTCCACTCGAGAAGAGTCCTGACTCTCCTGTGGAGACTTGAGAGGAACCCCAAGATCCATGACATGAAAAGCCACAGATCCCTGTGTCAACTCGTAGGGAAGCCTCACATTGCTCCTACAGCTTAGGAGGATAACGGACGTGTATGTCTCCACTCGAGAAGAGTCCTGACTCTCCTGTGGAGACTTGAGAGGAACCCCAAGATCCATGACAGCACTGGAGAGGAAACCTCAGGTTCTGGCACAGTTCCAGCCAAGGACGTAGGAACCGACATGACTGGAGAGGAAACCCGAGGGGCCCCTCAAAACTCGCATGAAGGCTGGTCTTTCCTGAGGCCACACCAGCGGGTCGCTGAAGTACCCGTCGTTAATTGAGAGGGACTTTCCGCAACTCGAGAAAAACCAGGAGGTTCTCCCCTGAAGATGAGAAGAGGACCTTTTCTGCTGTGGCATCTCGAGGGCATTCACACCTTCTCTCTTGAACCTCGCAAGGGTCATTCCCACCCTTGCTGCAACTCAAAAAATTCCCCGACATACACGTCCCCACATTGGTGGAACACCCAGGGTCCCAGGACAACTCAGGAGGAGCCCCGTTTCCCCACCGTGAGCTCGAGATGAGGGTCCCTTTCCCTGCTTCGTCGGGAAAGAATTCCCGCCATTCCCGTCGCATCTCAAGAGGTGGCGCTCTCAACAGGAAAGCAGAGTCCTCCTGGGGTCGGGCCACCATCCTGAAAGTCCCATAGATGTCTCAGTCCACTCCAGATAAACGTGATTTCCCTGCACTACCTCGAGTGTCACCCGCGTATTGCCTCACACCACGGTGGCTCATTCCACAGCCCTGAAGCATCTCGAAGGAAAGACAGAGATCCCTGGGTCAACTCGACGGGAACCCTGGTACTGCTGCTACAGCTCGGGAGGAAGGAGGACGTGCACGTAACCATAGGACACCAGGCCTGACTCCCCTGGGGAGACTCCAGAGGAACCCCAAGATCCATGCCAGCACTGGAGCCGAAACATGAAGTTCCAGTCTCTGCACCAGAAGGGGACTTAGGACCCGGCACTGACTGGAGAGGAATCCCGAGGGGCTACACTCAACTCGCCCAGAGAATCGCCTTTCCTAGGCCACGCAAGCAGGTCCCTGAGGGCCCCGTCGTAGCTCGAGAATAACGTGCCGCAACTCGATAAAAACCATCAGGTTCTACCCTCCAGGCGAGATAATGCCATTTTCTGCAGCAGCATACTGAAAGAAATCATGCGTTTCCTCCTGAATCACAAAGGGCCCTTCAAACCCTTGCTGCAACTCAAGAAGTTCCCCGACATACCCGTCTCCACTCGAGAGGAATAGTGAGGGTCCCACCACAAATCAAGAGGGGCCCCCTTTCACCCTCCTCTGCTCCAGATGAGGGTTCCTTGCCTGCTTCGTCAGGAATGGATTATGGGGTTCCCGTCGCAATGCAAGAGGACATACTCTCAACAGGAATGTCGAGAGGACCTCCAGGGGTCGTTCCACCATTCCAAAAGACCCCCAACTATCTCAGTCCACTTCAGATGAACCTGATTTTCGTGCCCTGTCTCGAAGGTCACCCCGAGGATCGAATCACACCACGGTGGCATGTTCCAGATCACTGTGGAATCTCGAGGGAAAGCCACAGATCCCTGTGTCCACTCGTCTGGAAGACTGACACTGCTGCTACAGCTCAGGAGGAAAACGGACTTGCATGTAACCACAGGAGACGAGGCCTAACTCTCCTGTGGAGACACCAGCAGAACCCCAAGATCCATTCCAGATGTGAAGAGGAAAACTCAGGTTCCAACTTCGGCTCCAGACAGGGACTCAGGACCCGGCACGGACAGGAGCGGAATCCCGAGGGACCACTCTCAACTCGCACGGAGACTGGCATTTCCTGAGGCCACGCGAGTGGGTCCCTGAAGGCCCAGTTGTAACTTGAGAAGGACCTGCCACTACTCGAGAAAAACCATTAGGTTCTCCACTCCAGGTGAGATGAGGACGTTTTCTGCTGTGGCATCCCGAAAGAAATCACTCCTTCCCTCCCGAACCTCAAAGGGTCCTTCACACCCTTGCTGCAACTCAAGAAGTTCCTGACATACTGGTCTCCACTCGAGAGGAACACTGAGGGTCCCACCACAACTCAAGAGGGGCCCCATTTCCCCCTCATCCGCTACAGATGAGGGTTCCCTTCCCTGCTTCATTAGGAAAGGATTCTCCTTTCCCGTTGCACACCAAGATGACGTGCTCTAAACAGGAATATCGAGAGGGAGTCCAGGGGATGTGCCACCATTCCAAAGGACCCCCAAATTTCGCAGTCCACTCCAGATGAACCTGATTTCCCTACCTTTCCTCGAAGGTCACACTGAGCATTGAATCACACCACTGTGGCACGTGCGACAGCCCTGTGGCACCGCGAGGAAAAGCCACAGATCCCTGTGTCAACTCGTAGGGAAGCCTCACATTGCTCCTACAGCTTGGGAGGATAACGGACGTGTATGTCTGCACTCGAGAAGAGTCCTGCCTCTCCTGTGGAGATTCCAGAGGAACCCCAAGATCCATGTCATCACTGGAGAGAAAACCTCAGGTTCTGGCCACAGTTCCAGCCAAGGACGTAGGAACCGACATGACTGGAGAGGAATCCCGAGGGGTCCCTGGCAACTCGCATGGAGGCTGGTCTTTCCTGAGGCCATGGCAGCGGGTTGCTGATGTCCCCATCGTCAATTGAGAGGGACTTTCCGCAACTCGAGAAAAACCAGGAGGTTCTCCCCTGCAGGCGAGATGAGGCCCTTGTCTGCTGCGGCATCTCGAGGGCATTCACGCTGTTCCTCTTGAACCTCACAAGTGTCCTTCCACCCTTGCTGCAACTCAAGAAATGCCCCGACATACCCGTCCCCACATTGGTGGAACACCGAGGGTCCCAGCACAACTCAGGAGGAGCCCCGTTTCCCCACCGTGAGCTCGAGATGAGGGTCCCTTTCCCTGCTTCGTTGGGAAAGAATTCCCGCCATTCCCGTCACATCTCAAGAGGTGGCACTCTCAACAGGAAAGCGGAGTTCTCCTGGGGTCGGGCCGCCAAACTAAAAGTCCCATAGATGTCTCCGTCCACTCCAGATGAACGTGATTTCCCTGCACTACCTCGAGTGTCACCCGCGTATTGCCTCACACCATAGTGGCTCATTCCACAGCCCTGTGGCATCTCAAGGGAAAGACAGAGATCCCTGGGTCAACTCGACGGGAACCCTGACACTGCTGCTACAGCTCGGGAGGAAAGAGGACGTGCATGTAACCATAGGAGACGAGGCCTAACTCTCCTGTGGAGACCCCAGCCGAACCCCAAGTTCCATGCCAGATGTGGAGAGTAAACCTCAGGTTCTAGCTTCGGCGCCAGACAGGACTCAGGACCCGGCACAGACAGGAGAGGAGTCCCAAGGGGCCGCTCTCAACTCGCATGGAAACTGGCATTTCCTGAGGCCACGCGAGAGGGTAACTGAGGTCCCCGTCGTAACTTGAGAAGACCTGCCGCTACTCGAGAAAAACCATAAGATTATCCACTCCAGGCGAGATGAGGACGTTTTCTGCTATGGCATCCCGAAAAAAATCACTCCTTCCCTCCTGAACCTCAAAGGGTCCTTCACACCCTTGCTGCAACTCAAGAAGTTCCTGACATACCTGTCTCCACTCGAGAGGAACACTGAGGGTCCCACCACAACTGAAGGAGGGCCCCCTTTTCCCCTCATCCGCTACAGATGAGGGTTCCCTTCCCTGCGTCGTCGGAAAAGTATTCTCCTTTCTCGTTGCACAGCAAGAGGACGTGCTATCAACAGGAATGTCGATAGGGACTCTAGGGGACGTGCCACCATTCCAAAGGACGGCCTTATGTCACAGTCCACACCAGATGAACCTGATTTCCCTACCTTTCCTCGAAGGTCACACCGAGCATCGAATCACACCACTGTGGCACGTGCGACACCCCTGTGGCACCACGGGGAAAAGCCACAGATCCCTGTGTCAACTCGTAGGGAAGCCTCACATTGCTCCTACAGCTTGGGAGGATAACGGACGTGTATGTCTCCACTCGAGAAGAGTAATGACTCTCCTCTGGAGACTCCAGAGGAAACCCAAGATCCATGTCAGCACTGGAGAGGAAACCTCAGGTTCTGGCCGCAGTTCCAGCCAAGGACGTAGGAACCGACATTCCTGTTGATTCTCCACTCGAGAAGAGTAATGACTCTCCTCTGGAGACTCCAGAGGAAACCCAAGATCCATGTCAGCACTGGAGAGGAAACCTCAGGTTCTGGCCGCAGTTCCAGCCAAGGACGTAGGAACCGACATGACTGGAGAGGAATCCCGAGGGGCCCCACGCAACTCGCATGGAGGCTGCTGTTTCCTGAGACCACGCCAGCAGGTCGCTGAGGACCCCATCGTCAACTGAGAGGGACTTTCCGCCACTCGAGAAAAACCAGGAGGTTCTCCCCTCCGTGCGAGATAAGGCCGTTTTCTGCAGCGGCATCTCGAGCGCATTCACACCTTCTCTCTTGAACCTCTCAAGGGTCCTTCCCACCCTTGCTGCAACTCAAGAAATTCCCCGACATACCCGTCCACACATTGGTGGAAAACCGAGGGTCCCAGCACAACTCAGGAGGAGCCCCGTTTCCCCACCGTGAGCTCGAGATGAAGTTCCATTTCCCTGCTTCGTCGGGAAAGAATTTCTGCCAATCCCGTCGCATCTCAAGAGGTGGCGGTCTCAACAGGAAAGCGGAGTTCTCCTGGGTTCGCGCTACCATACTCAAAGTCCCATAGATGTCTCAGTCCACTCCAGATGAACGTGATTTCCCTGCACTACCTCGAGTGTCACCCGCGTATTGCCTCACACTACGGTGGCTCAATTCACAGCCCTGTGGCATCTCGAGGGAAAGACAGAGATCCCTGAGTCAACTCGACGGGAACCCTGACACTGCTGCTACAGCTCGGGAGGAAAGAGGACGTGCACGTAACCACAGGAGACCAGGCCTGACTCCCCTGGGGAGACTCCAGAGGAACCCCAAGATCCATGCCAGCACTGGAGCCGAAACATGAGGATCCAGTTTCGGCTCCATACAGGGACTTTGGACCCGGCAGTGACTGGAGCGGAATCCTGAGGGGCTACTCTCAACTCACTCAGAGAATCGCCTTTCCTGAGGCTACGCAAGCGGGTCCCTGAGGGCCCTGCCATAACTCGAGAATAACCTGCCGCAACTCGAGACAAACCAGGAGGTTCTCCCCTCCGGTCGAGATAAGGCCGTTTTCTGCAGCGGCATCCTGAAAGAAATCACACCTTTCCCCCTGAACCACAAAGGGTCAGTCACATCCTTGCTGCAGCTCAAGAAGTTCCCCCACATACCCGTCTCCACTCGACAGGAATAGTGAGCATCCCACCACAAATCAGGAGGGGCCCCGTTTCACCCTCCTCTGCTCCAGATGAGGGTTCCTTGCCTGCTTCTTCAGGAATGGATTCTGGCGTTCCCGTCACCCAGCAAGAGGACACACTCTCAACAGGAATGTCGAGAGGAACTCCAGGGGTCGTTCCACCATTCCAAAAGACCCCCAAATATCTCAGTCCACTTCAGATGAACCTGCTTTTCGTGCCCTGCCTCGAAGGTCACCCCGAGGATCGAATCACACAAAGGTGGCAATTTCGAGAGCCTTGTGGAATCTCGAGGGAAAGCCACAGATCCCTGTGTCCACTCGTCAGGAAGCCTTACACTGCTGCTACAGTTCGGGATGAAAACGGACTTGCATGCAATCACAGGAGACGAGGCCTAACTCTCCTGTGGAGACTCCAGCGGAACTCCAAGTTCCATCCCAGATGTGGAGAGGAAACCTCAGGTTCAAGCTTTGGCTCTAGACAGGGACTCAGGACCCGGCACAGACAGGAGAGGAATCCCGAGGGGCCGCTCTCAACTCGCATGGAGACTGGCATTTCCTGAGGCCATGCGAGCGGGTTCCTGAGGTCCCAATCGTAACTTTAGAAGGACCTGCTGCTACTCGAGAAAAACCATAAGGTTCTCCCCTCCAGGCGAGATGAGGACGTTTTCTGCTGCAGCATCCCGAAAGAAATCACTCCTTCCCTCCTGAACCTCAAAGGTCCCTCACACCCTTGCTGCAACTCAGGAAGTTCCTGACATACTGGTCTCCACTCGAGAGGAACACTGAGGGTCCCAC
>SJYT01025604.1:0-39837 GCA_006410635.1 Cephalophus harveyi | reverse complement strand
TCTCCACTCGAGAGGAATAGTGAGGGTCCCACCACAAATCAAGAGGGGCCCCCTTTCACCCTCCTCTGCTCCAGATGAGGGTTCCTTGCCTGCTTCGTCAGGAATGGATTCTGGCGTTCCCGTCGCACAGCAAGAGGACACACTCTCAACAGGAATGTCGAGAGGACCTCCAGGGGTCGTTCCACCATTCCAAAAGACCCCCAAATATCTCAGTCCACTTCAGATGAACCTGGTTTTCGTGCCCTGCCATGAAGGTCACCCCGAGGATCGAATCACACCACGGTGGCATGTGCGAGAGCCCTGTGGAATCTCGAGGGAAAGCAAAAAATCCCTGTGCCCACTAGTCTGGAAACCTGACACTGCTACTACAGCTCGGGAGGAAAACGGACTTGCATGTGACCACAGGAGACGAGGCCTAACTCTCCTGTGGAGACTCCAGCGGAACCCCAAGGTCCATGCCAGGTGTGGAGAGGAGACCTCAGGTTCCAGCTTCGGCTCCAGACAGGGACTCAGGACCCAGCACAGACAGGAGAGGAATCCCGAGGGGCCGTTCTCAAGTCGCACAGAGACTGGCATTTCCTGAGACCTCGCGAGTGGGTCCCTGAGGTCCCCGTCGTAACTACAGAAGGACCTGCCGCTACTCGAGAAAAACCATAAGGTTCTCCCCTCCAGGCGAGATGAGGACGTTTTCTGCTGCGGCATCCCTAAAGAAATCACTCCTTCTCTCCTGAACTTCAAAGGGTCCTTCACACCCTTGCTCCAACTGAAGAACTTCCTGACATACCGGTCTCTACTTGAGAGGAACACTGAGGGTCCCACCACAACTCAAGAGGGGCCCCCTTTCCCCCTCATCCGCTACAGATGAGGGTTCCCTTCCCTGCTTCATCGGGAAAGGATTCTCCTTTCCCATTGCACAGCAAGATGACGTGCTCTCAACAGGAATGTCGAGAGGGACTCCAGGGGACGTGCCACCATTCCAAAGGACCCCCAAATGTCGCAATCCACTCCAGATGAACCTGATTTTCCTATCTTTCCTCAAAAGTCACACCGAGCATCGAATCACACCACTGTGTTACTTGGGACAGCCCTGTGGCACCGCGAGTAAAAGCCACAGATCCCTGTGTCAACCTGTAGGGGAGCCTCACATTGCTCCTACAGCTTGGGAGGATAATGGACGTGTATGTCTCCACTCGAGAAGAGTCCTGACTCTCCTGTGGAGACTCCAGAGGAACCCCAAGATCCATGTCAGCACTGGAGAGGAAACCTCTGGTTCTGGCTCCAGTTCCAGCCAAGGACGTAGGAACCGACATGACTGGAGAGGAAACCCGAGGGGCCCCTCGCAACTCGCATGGAGGCTGGTCTTTCCTGAGGCCACGCCAGAAGGTCGCTGTGGTCCTTGTCGTCAATTGAGAGGGACTTTGCACAACTCGAGAAAAGCCAGGAGGTTCTCCCCTGCAGGCGAGATGAGGCCCTTTTCTGCTGCGGCATCTCGAGGACATTCACGCCTTCTCTCTTGAACCTCTCAAGGGTCCTTCCCACCCTTGCTGCAACTCAAGAAATTCCCCGACATACCCGTCCCCACATTGGTGGAACACCGAGGGTCCAGGCACAACTCAGGAGGAGCCCCGTTTCCCCACCATGAGCTCGAGATGAGGGTCCATTTCCCTGCTTCGTCGGAAAGAATTCTCGCCCTTCCTGTCGCATCTCAAGAGGTGGCACTCTCAACAGGAAAGCGGAGTTCTCCCGGGGTCGGGACACCATACTTAAAGTCCCATAGATGTCTCAGTCCACTCCAGATGAACGTGATTTCCCTTCACTACCTCGAGTGTCACCCGCGTATCGCCTCACACCATGGTGGCTCGTGCCACAGTCCTGTGGCATCTCAAGGGAAAGACAGAGATCCGTGTGTCAGCTCGACGGGACGACTGACACTGCTGCAACAGGTCGGGAGGAAAGCTGACGTGCATGTAACGACAGGACATGAGGCCTGACTCCCCTGGCGAAACTCCAGAGGAACCCCAGGGTGCATGCCAGCACTGGAGAGGAAACTTCAGGCTCCAGCTTCAGCTCCAGGCGGGGACTTAGGTCCCGTCACTGACTGGAGAGGAATCCCGAGAGAGAACGTGATTTCCCTTCACTACCTCGAGTGTCACCCGCGTATCGCCTCACACCACTGTGGCTCATTCCACAGCACTGTGGCATCTCGAGGGAAAGACAGAGATCCCTGGGTCAACTCGATGGGAACCCTGACACTGCTGCTACAGCTCGGGAGGAAAGAAGACGTGCACGTAACCACAGGAGTCCAGGCCAGACTCCCGTGTGTAGACTCCAGAGCAATCCCAATATCCATGCCAGCACTGGAGCTGAAACATGAGGTTCCAGTTTCGGCTCCAGATGGGGACTTAGGACCCGGCACTGAGTGGAGAGGAATCCCGAGGGGCTACTCTCAACTCGCACAGAGAATCGCCTTTCCTGAGGCCACGTGAGCGGGACTCTGAAGCCCCCGTCGCAACTCGAGAGGGACCTGCCGCAACTCGAGAAAAACCAGGAGGCTCTCCCCTCCAGGCAAGATAAGGCCACTTTCTGCAGAGGCATCCTGAAAGAAATCACGCCTTTCCTCCTGAACACAACGGGTCCTTCACACTCTTACTGCAACTCAAGAAGTTCCCCCACATACCCGTCTCCACTCGAGAGGAATAGTGTGGGTCCCACCACAAATCAACAGGGGCCTCCTTTCACTCTACTCTGCTCCAGATGAGGGTTCCTCCCCTACTTCTTCTGGAATGGATTCTGGCATTCCCGTCACACAGCAAGTGGACACACTCTCAACAGAAATTTCGAGAAGAACTCCAGGGGTCGTTCCACCATTCCAAAAGACCCCCAAATATCTCAGTCCACTTCAGATGAACCTGGTTTTCGTTCCCTGCCTCGAAGGTCACCGCGAGGATCGAATCACACCACGGTGTCACATGCGAGAGCTCTGTGCACTCTCGAGGGAAAGACACAGATCCCTGTGTCCACTCGTCTGGAAGACTGACACTGTTGTTACAGCTCGGGAGGAAAACGGACTTGCATGTAACCACAGGAGACGAGGACTAACTCTCCTGTGGAGACTCCAGTGGATCCCCAAGATCCATGACAGATGTGGAGACGAAACCTCAGATTCCAGCTTTGTCTCCAGACACGGACTCAGGACCCGGCACAGACAGGAGAAGTATCCCGAGGGACCGCTTTCAACTCGCACGGAGACTGGCATTTCCTGAGGCCACGCGAGCAAGTCCCTGAGGTCCCCGTCGTAACTTGAGAAGGACCTGCCGCTACTCGAGAAAAACCATAAGGTTCTCCCCTCCAGGCGAGATGAGGACGTTTTCTGCTGCGGAACCCCGAAAGAAATCACTCCTTCCCTCCTGAACCTCAAAGGGTCCTTCACACCCTTGCTGCAACTCAAGAACTTCCTGACATACCTGTCTCCACTCGAGAGGAACACTGAGGGTCCCACCACAACTCAAGAGGGGCCCCCTTTCCCCCTCATCCGCTACAGATGCGGGTTCCCTTCCCTGCTTCATCGAGAAAGGATTCTGGCTTTCCCATCGCACAGGAAGATGACGTGCTCTCAACAGGAATGTCGAGAGGGACTCCAGGGGACGTGCCACCATTCCAAAGGACCACCAGATGTCGCAGACCTCTCCAAATGAACCTGATTTCACTACCCTCGTCGATGGTCGCACCGAGCATCGAATCACACCACTGTGGCCCTTGCGACCGGCCTGTGGCACCTCGAGGAAAAGCCACAGATCCCTGTGTTAACTCGTAGGGAAGCCTCACAGTGCTCCTACAGCTCGGGAGGAAAACGGACGTGTATGTCTCCACTCGAGAAGAGTCCTGACTCTCCTGTTCAGACTCCAGAGGAACCCGAGATCCATGACAGCACTGGAGAGGAAACCTCAGGTTCTGGCCACAATTCCAGTCAAGGACTTAGTAACCGACATGACTGGACAGGAATCCCGAGGGGCCCTTCGCAACTCGCATGGAGGCTGGCCTTTCCTGAGGCCATGCTAGCAGGTCAGCTGAGGTCCCCTTCATAAATTGAGAGGGACTTTCCGAAACTCGAGAAAAACCAGGAGGTTCTCCCCTGCAGGCGAGATGAGGCCCTTTTCTGCTGCAGCATCTCGAGGGAAATCATGCCTTCTCTCATGAACCTCGCAGGGTCCTTCCCACTCTTGCTGCAACACAGGAAATCCCTGACATACCCATCCCCACATTGGTGGAACACCGAAGGTCCCAGCAAAACTCAGGAGGAGCCCCATTTCGCCACCGTGAGCTCGAGATGAGTGTCCCTTTCCCTGCTTCATCGGGAAATAATTCCCACCATTCCCGTCGCATCTCAAGATGTGGCCCTCTCAACAGGAAAGCGGAGTTCTCCTGGGGTCGGGCCACCATACTAAAAGTCCCATAGATGTCTCAGTCCACACCCGAGGATCGAATCACACCACGGTGGCATGTGCGAGAGCCCTGTGGAATCTCGAGGGAAAGCCACAGATCCCTGTGTCCACTCGTCTGGAAACCTGACACTGCTGCTACAGCTCGGGAGGAAAACGAACTTGCATGTAACCACAGGAGACGAGGACTAACTCTCCTGTGGAGGATCCTGCGGAACACCGAGATCCATGCCAGATGTGGAGAGGAAATCTCAGGTTCAAGCTTCGACTCCAGACAGGGACTCAGGATCTGGCACAGAGAGGAGAGGAATCTCGAGGGGCCGCTCTCAACTCGCACAGAGACTGGCATTTCCTGAGGCCACGCGAGCGGATTCCTGAGGTCCCCGTCGGAACTTGAGAAGGACCTGCCGCTACTCGAGAAAAACAATAAGGTTCTCCCCTCCAGGCGAGATGAGGACTTTTTCTGCTGCGGCATCCCGAGAGAAATCACTCCTTCCCTCCTGAACCTCAAAGGGTCCTTCACACCCTTGCTGCAACTCAAGAAGTTCCTGACATACTGGTCTCCACTCGAGAGGAACACTGAGGGTCCCTCCACAACTCAAGAAGGGCCCACTTTCCCCCTCATCCGCTACAGATGAGGTTTCCCTTCTCTGCTTCATCGGGAAAGGATTCTCCTTTCCCATTGCACAGCAAGATGACGTGCTCTCAACAGGAATGTCGAGAGGGACTCCAGGGGACGTGCCACCATTCCAAATGACACCGAAATGTCGCAGTGCACTCCAGATGAAACTGATTTCCCTACCTTTCCTCGAAGGTCACACCGAGCATCGAATCACATCACTGTGGCACGTGTGACAGCACTGTGGCACCGCGAGGAAAAGCCACAGATCCCTGTATCAACTCGTAGGAAAGCATCACATTGCTCCTACAGCTTGGGAGGATAACGGATGTGTATGTCTCCATTCGAGAAGAGTCCTGACTCTCCTGTGGAGACTCCAGAGGAACCCTATGATCCATGTAGGAAACTGGAGAGGAAACTTCAGGTTCTCGCCTCAGTTCCAGCCAAGGACGTAGGAACCGACATGATTGGAGAGGAATTCCGAGAGGTCCCTGGCAACTCGCATGGAGGCTGGTCTTTCTTGAGGCCATGACAGCGGGTCGCTGAAGTCCCCCTCGTCAATTGAGAGGGACTTTCCGCAACTCGGGAAAAACCAGGAGGTTCACTGCAGGCGAGATGAGGCCCTTTTCTGCTGCGGCATTTTGAGGGCATTCACGCCTTTTCTCTTAAACCTCACAAGGGTCCTTCCCACCCTTGCTGCAACTCAAAAAATTCCCTGACATACCCGTCCCCACATTGGTGGAACACCGAGGATCTCAGCACAACTCAGGAGGAGCTCCGTATCCCCACCGTGAGTTCGAGATGAGGGCCCAATTCCCTGCTTCGTCGGGAAAGAATTCCCGCCATTCCCGTCGCATCTCAAGACGTGGCGCTCTCAACAGGAATGCGGAGTTCTCCTGGGGTCAGGCCACCATACTAAAAGTCCCATAGATGGCTCAGTCCATTGCAGATGATCATGATTTCCCTGCACTACCTCGAGTGTCAACTGCGTGTTGCCTCACAGCATGGTGGCTCATTCCACAGCCCTGTGGCATCTCGAGGGAAAGACAGAGATCCCTGAGTCAACTCGACGGAAACTCTGATACTGCTGCTACAGATCAGGAGGAAAGAGGACATGCACGTAACCTCAGGAGACGAGGCCTGACTCCCCTGGGAGACTCCAGAGGAACCCCAAGATCCATGCCAGCACTGGAGCCGAAACATGAGGTTCCAGTTTCGGCTCCAGACGGGGACTTAGGACCCTGCACTGACTGGAGCGGAATCCCGAGGGGCTAATCTCAACTCGCTCAGAGAATCGCCTTTCCTGAGGCCACGCAAGCGGGTCCCTGAGGGCCCCATCGTAACTCGAGAATAACAAGCCGCAACTCGAGAAAAACCAGGAGGTTCTCCCCTCCGGGCGAGATAAGGTCGTTTTCTGCAGCGGCATCTCGAGGGCATTCACGCCATCTCTCTTGAACCTCGCAAGGGTCCTTCCCACCCTTGCTGGAACTCAAGAAATTCCCCTACATACCCGTCCCAACATTGGTGGAACACCGTGGGTCCCATCACAACTCAGGAGGAGCCCCGTTTCCCACCTTGAGCTCGAAATGAGGGTACCTTTACCTGCTTCATCAGGAAAGAATTCCCGCCATTCCCATCGCATCTCAATAGGTGGCGCTCTCAACAGGAAAGCGGAGTTCTCCTGGGGTCGGGCCACCATACTAAAAGTCCCATAGATGTCTCAGTCCATTCCAGATGATCGTGATTTCCCTGCACTACCTCGAGTGTCACCTGCATGTTGCCTCACACCATGGTGGCTCATTCCACAGCCCTGTGGCATCTCGAGGGAAAGACAGAGATCCCTGAGTCAACTCGACGGAAACTACGGACTTGCATGTAACCACAGAAGACGAGGACTAACTCTCCTGTGGAGACTCCAGCGGAACTGCAAGATCCATGCCAGATGTGGAAAGGAAACCTCAGGTTCCAGCTTCGGCTCCAGACAGGGACTCAGGACCTGGCACAGACAGGAGAGGGATCCCGAGGGGCCGCTCTCAACTCGCACGGAGACTGGCATTTCCTGAGGCCACGCGAGCGGGTCCCTGAGGTCCCCGTCGTAACTTGAGAAGAACCTGACGCTACTCGAGAAAAACCATAAAGTTCTCCCCTCCAGGCGAGATGACTACGTTTTCTGCTGTGGCATCCTGAAAGAAATCACTCCTTCCATCCTGAACCTCAAAGGGTCCTTCACACCCTTGCTGCAAATCAAGAAGTGCCTGACATACCGGTCTCCACTCGATAGGAACACTGAGGGTCCCACCAAAACTCAAGAGGGGCCCCCTTTCCCCCTCATCCGCTACAGATGAGGGTTCCCTTCCCTGCTTCATCGGGAAAGGATTCTCTTTCCTGTTGCACAGCAAGATGACGTGCTCTCAACAGGAATGTCGAGAGGGACTCCAGGGGACGTGCCACCATTCCAAAGGACCGCCAAATGTCGCAGTCCACTCCAGATGAACCTGATTTCCCTACCTTTCCTAGAAGCTCACAGCGAGCATTGAATCACACCACTGTGGCACGTGCGACTGCCCAGTGGCACCACAAGGAAAAGCCACAGATCCCTGTGTCAACTCTTAGGGAAGTATCACATAGCTACTACAGGTTGGTAGGATAACGGACGTGTATGTCTCCACTCGAGAGAGTCCTGACTCTCCTGTGGAGACTCCAGAGGAACCCCAAGATCCATGTGAGCACGGGAGAGGATACCTCAGGTTCTGGCCTCAGTTCCAGCCAAGGACTTAGGAACCGACATGACTGGAGAGGAATCCAGAGGAGCCCCTCGCAACTTGCATGGAGGCTGGTCTTTCCTGAGGTCAAGCCAGAGGGTCGTTGAGGTCCCCGTCGTCAATTGAGAGGGACTTTCCGCAACTCGAGAAAAACCAGGAGGTTCTCCCCTGGAGGCGAGATGAGGCCCTTTTCTGCTGCGGCATCTCGAGGGCACTCACGCCTTCTCTCTTGAACCTCACAAGGGTCCTTCCCACACTTGCTGCAACTCAAGAAATTCCCCGACATACCCGTCCCCACATTGGTGGAACACCGAGGGTCCCAGCAAAACTCAGGAGGAGCCCCGTTTCCCCACCATGAGCTCGAGATGAGGGTCCCTTTCCCTGCTTCGTTGAGTAAGAATTCCCGCCAATTCCATCGCATCTCAAGAGGTGGCACTCTTAACAGGAAAACGGAGTTCTCCTGGGGTCGGACCACCATACTAAAAGTCCCATAGATGTCTCAGTCCACCCAGATTAACGTGATTTCCCTGACTACCTCGAGTGTCACCCGCCTATTGCCTCACACCACGGTGGCTCCTTCCACAGCCCTGCTGCATCTCGAGGGAAAGACAGAGATCTCCGGGTCAACTCGACGGGAATCCTGACACTGCTGCTACAGCTCAGGAGGAAGAGGACGTGCACGTAACCACAGGAGACCAGGCCTGACTCCCCTGGGGAGACTCCAGAGGAACCCCAAGATCCATGCCAGCATTGGAGCCGACACATGAGGTTCCAGTTTCGGCTCCAGATGGGGACTTAGGACCCAGCACTGACTGGAGAGGAATCCCGAGGGGCTACTCTCAACTCGCTCAGAGAATCGCCTTTCCTGAGGCCACGCAAGCGGGTCCCTGAGGACCCCGTCGCAAATCGAGAATAACCTGCCGCAACTCGAGAAAAACCAGGAGGTTCTACCCTCCGGGCGAGATAAGGCTGTTTTCTGCCGCGGCATCTCAAGGCATTCACGCCTTCTCTCTTGAACCTCCTAGGGGTACTTCCACCCTTGTGGCAACTCAAGAAATTCCCCGACATACCCGTCCCCACATTTTTGGAACACCAAGGGTCCCAGCACGATTCAGGAGAAGCCCCGTTTCCCCACCGTGAGCTCGAGATGATGGTCCCTTTCCCTGCCTCGTCGGGAAAGAATTCCCGCCATTCCCGTCACATCTGAAGAGGTGGCACTGTCAACAGGAACGCGGAGTTCTCCTGGGGTCGCGCCACCATCCGAAAAGTCCCATAGATGTCTCAGTCCACTCCAGATGAACGTGATTTCCCTGTACTACCTCGAGTGTCCCCCGCGTGCTGCCTCACACCAAGGAGGCTCATTCCATAGCCCTGTGGCATCTAAAGGAAAAGACAGAGATCCCTGGTTCAACTCGACGGGAACCCTGACACTGCTGCTACAGCTCGGGAGGAAAGAGGACGTGCAGGTAACCACAGGAGACCAGGCCTGACTCCCCTGGGGAGACTCCAGAGGAACCCCAAGGTCCATGCCAGCACTTGAGCCCAAACATGAGGTTCCAGTTTCGGCTCCAGACGGGGACTTAGGACCCGGCACTGACTGGAGAGGAATCCCGAGGGGCTACTCTCAACTCGCTCAGAGAATCACCTCTCCTGAAGCCATGGAAGAGGGTCACTGAGGGTCACGTCGTAACTCGAGAATAACCTCCCGCAACTCGAGAAAAACCAGGAGGTTCTACCCTCCGGGCGAGATAAGGCTGTTTTCTGCAGCGGCATCTCGAGGGCATTCACGCCTTCTCTCTTGAACCTCGCAAGGGTCCTTCCCACCCTTGATGCAACTCAAGAAATTCCCCGACATATACTTCCCCACATTGCTGGAACACCAAGGGTCCCAGCACAATTCAGGAGGAGCCCCGTTTCCCCACCGTGAGCTCGAGATGAGGGTCCCTTTCCCTGCTTCGTCGGGAAAGAATTCCCGCCATTCCCGTCACATCTCAAGAGGTGGCATTCTCAACATGAAAGCAGAGTTCTCCTGGGGTCGCCCCACCATCCTAATAGTCCCATAGATGTCTCAGTCCACTCCAGATGAACGTGATTTCCCTGCACTACCTCGAGTGTCACCTGCGTGTTGCCTCACACCTTGGTGGCTCATTCCACAGCCCTGTGGCATCTCGAGGGAAAGACAGAGATCTCTGGGTCAACTCGACTTGAACCGTGACACTGCGACTACAGCTCAGGAGGAAAGAGGACGTGCACGTAACCACAGGAGACAAGGCCTGACTCCCCTGGTGAGACTCCAGAGGAACCCCAAGATCAGTGCCAGCACTGGAGCCAAAACATGAGGTTCCAGTTTCAACTCCAGATGGGGAATTAGAACCCGGCACTGACTGGAGAGGAATCCCGAGGGGCTACTCTCAACTTGCTCAGAAAATCGCCTTTCCTGACGCCACGAAAGCGGGTCCCTGAGGGCCCCGACGTAACTCGAGAAAAACCTGCTGCAACTCGAGAAAAACCAGGAGGTTCTACCCTCGGGGCAAGATAAGGCTGTTTTTTGCAGCGGCATCTCGAGGGCATTCACGCCTTCTCTCTTGAACCTCGCTAGTGTCCTTCCCACTCTTGCTGCAACTCAAGAAATTCCCCGACATACCCGTCCCCACATTGTTGGAACACCAAGGGTCCCAGCGCAATTCAGGAGGAGCCCCGTTTCCCCACCGTGAGCTGGAGATGAGGGTCCCTTTCCCTGCTTCGTCAGGAAAGAATTCCCGCCCTTCCCGTCACATCTCAAGTGGTGGCACTCTCAACAGGAACGCGGAGTTCTCTTGGGGTCGCGCCACCATCCTAAAAGTCCCATAGATGGCTCAGTCCACTCCAGATGAACGTGATTTCCCTGCACTACCTCGAGTGTCACCAGCGTATTGCCTCACACCACGGTGGCTCATTCCACAGCCCTGTGGCATCTCGAGGCAAAGACAGAGAGCCCTGGGTCAACTCGATGGGAATCCTGACACTGCTGCTACAGCTCAGGAGGAAGAGGACGTGCACGTAACCACAGGAGACCAGGCCTGACTCCCCTGGGGAGACTCCAGAGGAACCCCAAGATCCATGCCAGCACTGGAGCCGACACATGAGGTTCCAGTTTCGGCTCCAGACGGGGACTTAGGACCCAGCACTGACTGGAGAGGAATCCCGAGGGGCTACTCTCAACTCGCTCAGAGAATCGCCTTTCCTGAGGCCACGCAAGCGGGACCCTGAGGGCCCCGTCGAAACTCGAGAATAACCTGTCGCAACTCTACAAAAAGCAGGAGGTTCTACCCTCCGGGCGAGATAAGGCTGTTTTCTGCAGCGGCATCTCGAGGGCATTCACACCTTCTCTCTTGAACCTCGCAAGGGTCCTTCCCACCCTTGCTGCAACTCAAGAAATTCCCCGACATACCCGTCCCCACATTGTTGGAACACCAAGGGTCCCAGCACAATTCAGGAGGAGCCCCGTTTCCCCACCGTGAGCTCGAGATGAGGGTCCCTTTCCCTGCTTCGTCTACTGACTGGAGAGGAATCCCGAGGGGCTACTCTCAACTCGCTCAGAGAATCGCCTTTCCTGAGGCTATGCAAGCGGGTCCTTGAGGGCCCCAAGGTACCTCGAGAATAACCTGCTGCAACTCGAGAAAAACCAGGAGGTTCTCCTCTCGGGCGAGATAAGGTCGTTTTTTGCAGCGGCATCTCGAGGGCAATCACGCCTCCACTCTTGAACTTCACGAGGGTCCTTCCCACCCTTGATGCAATCAAGAAATTCCCAGACATACCCGTCCCCACATTGTTGGAACACCGATGGTCCCAGCACAACTCAGGAGGAGCCCCGTTTCCCAACTGTCAGCTCGAGATGAGGGTCCCTTTCCCTGCTTCGTCGGGAAAGCATNAAGAAATTCCCAGACATACCCGTCCCCACATTGTTGGAACACCGATGGTCCCAGCACAACTCAGGAGGAGCCCCGTTTCCCAACTGTCAGCTCGAGATGAGGGTCCCTTTCCCTGCTTCGTCGGGAAAGCATTCCCGCCATTCCCGTCGAATCTCAAGAGGTGGCGCTTTCAACAGGAAAGCGGAGTTCGCCTGGGTTCGGGCAACCATACTGAAAGTCCCATAGATGTCTCAGTCCACTCCAGATGAACGTGATTTCCCTGCACTACCTCGAGTGTCACCTGCCTATTGCCTCACACCACGGTGGCTCCTTCCATAGGGCTGTGGCATCTCGAGGGAAAGACAGAAATCCCTGGGTCAACTCGATGGGAAGACTGACACTGCTGCTACACCTCGGGAGGAAAGAGGACGTGCACGTAACCACAGGAGACCAGGCCTGACTCCCCTGGGGAAACTCCAGAGGAACCCAAGATCCATACCAGATCTGGAGCCGAAACATGAGGTTCCAGTTTTGGCTCCAGACGGGGACTTAGGACACGAAACTGACTGGAGAGGAATCCGGAGAGCTAACCTCAAGTCGCTCAGAGAATCGCCTTTCCTGAGGCCACGCAAGCGGGTCCCTGAGGGCCCCGTCGTAACTCGAGAATAACCTGCCGCAACTCGAGAAAAACCAGGAGGTTCTCCCCTCCGGGCGAGATAAGCTCTCCGAGCGAGATAAGGCCGTTTTGTGCAGCGGCATCTCGAGGGCATTCACGCCTTCTCTCTTGAACCTCACGAGTGTCCTTCCCACCGTTGCTGCAACTCAAGAAAGTCCCAGCCATACCCCTGTCTCTTATACACATCTAAGATCCATGTCAGCACTGGAGCCGAAACATGAGGTTCCAGTTTCGGCTCCAGACGGGGACTTAGGACCCGGCACTGACTGGAGAGGTATCCCGAGGGGCTACTCTCAACTCGCCCAGAGAATCACCTTTCCTGAGGACATGCAAGCGGTTCCCTGAGGGCCCTGTCGTAACTCGAGAATAACCTGCCGCAACTCGAGGAAAACCAGGAGGTTCTACCCTCCGGGCGAGATAAGGCTGTTTTCTGCAGCGGCATCTCGAGGGCATTCACGCCTTCTCTCTTGAACCTCGCAACGGTCCTTCCCACCCTTGCTGCAACTCAAGAAATTCCCCGACATACCCGTCCCCACATTGTTGGAACACCAAGGGTCCCAGCACAATTCAGGAGGAGCCCCGTTTCCCCACCGTGAGCTCGAGATGAGGGTCCCTTTCCCTGCTTCGTCGGGAAAGAATTCCCGCCATTCCCGTCACATCTCAAGAGGTGGCGCTCTCAACAGGAACGCGGAGTTCTCCTGGGATCGCGCCACCATCCTAAAAGTCCCATAGATGTCTCAGTCCACTCCAGATGAACGTGATTTCCCTGCACTACCTCGAGTGTCACCCGCGTGTTGCCTCACACCAGTTTGGCTCATTCCACAGCCCTGTGGCATCTCAAGGGAAAGACAGAGATCCCTGCGTCAACTCGATGGGAACCCTGACACTGCTGCTAGAGCTCGGGAGGAAAGAGAAACCCCAAGTTCTATGCCAGTACTGGAGAGGAAGCCTCAGGTTCCAGCTTCGACTCCAGATGGGGACTTAGGACCCGGCATCTACTGGAGAGGAATCCAGAGGACCTTACTTCAACTCGCATGGAGTCTGGCCTTTCCTGAGGCCACACGAGAGGGTGCCTGAGATTTCCGTCGTAACTCGAGAGGGACCTGCCGCAACTCGAGAAAAACCAGGAGGATCTCCCCTCCAGGCGAGATGAGCTGTTTTCTGCTGTGGCATCCCAAGGGAAAAGCGGCCTTCCCTCCTGAACCTCAAAGGGTCCCTCACAGCCTTGCTACAAACCAAGAAGTTCCCCGACATAACCATCTCCACTCGAGAGGAACACTGAGGGTCCCACCACAACTCAAGAGGAGCCCCCTTTCCCCATACTCCACTCCTGATGAGGGATCCTTTCCCTGCTTCCACAGGAAAGGATTCTGGTGTTCCCATCACACAGCAAGAAGGGGGACTCTCAACAGGAAAGTCGAGAGGAACTCCAGGGTTCATGCCTCCATTCCAAAAGACCTCCAAATGTCTCAGTGCACTCCAGTTGAAACTTATTTCCCTACACTGCCTCAAAGGTCACCCTGAGCACCGAATCACATCACAGTGTCATCTGCGACAGCCGTGTGGCACCTCAAGGGAAAGCCATAGATCCCTGTGTCAACTCGTCGGGAAGCCTGACACTGCTGCTACAGCTTGGGAGGAAAACGGACGTGTATGTCTCCACTTGAGAAGAGTCCTACTCTGCTGTGGAGACTCCAGAGGAACCCCAAGATCCATGTCAGCACTGGAGAGGAAACCTCAGGTTCTGGCTGCAGTTCCAGACGAGTACCTAGGACCCAACACTGACAGGACAGGAAACCCGAGGGGCACCTCACAACTCGTATGGAGACTGGTCATTCCTGAGGCCACTCCAGCGGGCCCCTGAAGTCCCCATCGTAACTCGAGAGGGACCTGCCGCAACTCGAGAAAAACCTGGAGGTTCTCCCCTGCAAGTGTGAGGAGGCCCTTTTCTGCTGTGGCATCACGAGGGAAATTATGCCTTCCCACTTGAACCTCGCAAGCGTCTTTCCCACCCTTGCTGCAACTCAAGAAGTTCCACGATATACCAGTCCCCAAGCGGGAGGAACATGAAGGGTCCCGGCACACCTCAGGAGGAGCCTCAATTCCCCATCTTGAGCTTGGAATGAGGGTCTTTTTCCCTGCTTCGTCAGGAAGGGATACCCGCCGTTCCCGTTACATCTCAAGAGGTGGTGCTCGCAACAGGAAAGCCGAGATCTCCAGGGGTAGTGCCAACATACTAAAAGTCCCCCAGATGTCTTCGTCCAATCCAGATGAACCTGATTTCCCTTCCCTGCCTTGAAGGTCACACTGAATATCGATTCACATCACGGTGGCATCTGCGACAGCCCTGTGGCACCACAAGGGAAAGCCACTGATCCCTGTGTCAACTCATCGGGAAGCCTGACACTGCTGCTACAGCTTGGGAGGAGAACGGATGTGTATGTCTCCATTTGAGAAGAGTCCTGACTCTCCTGTGGAGACTCCAGAGGAACCCCAAGATTCATGATGCACGGGAGAAGAAAACTCAGGTTCTGGCTGCAATTCCAGATGAGTACCTAGGACCCGACACTGACTAGACAGGAATCCCGAGGGGCCCTTCGCAACTCGTATGGAGACTGGTCTTTCCTGAGCCCATGCCAGCGGTTCCCTGAGGTCACCGTTATAACTCAAGAGGGACCTGCCGCAACTCGAAAAAAGACAGGAGGTTCTCCCCTGCAGGCGAGATGAGGCCCTTTTCTACTGTGGCATCACGAGGGAAATCTCGCCTTCCCACTTGAACCTCGCAAGCATCATTCCAACCCTTGCTGCAACTCAAGAAGTTTCCCCCGACATACCAGTCCCCACGTGGGGGGAACACTAAGGATCCCGAAACACCTCAGGAGGAGCCTCGTTTCCCCATCGTGAGCTTGAGATGAGGGTCTTTTTCCCTGCTTCGTCGGAAAAGGATTCCCGCCGTTCCCGTCAAATCTCAAGAGGTGGCGCTCTCAACAGGAAAGCCGAGATCTCCAGGGGTTGAGCCAACATACTAAAAGTCCCCCAGATGTCTCAGTCCACTCCAGATGAACCTGATTTCCCTGCACTACCTCGAGTGTCAACTGCGTATCGCCTCACACCACGGTAGATCGTGTCACAGGCTTCTGGCATCTCGAAGGAAAGACAGAGATCCCGGGGTCAAGTCGAGGGGAAGCCTGACACTGCAGCTACATCTAGGGAGGAAAGCGGACATGCATGCAACCACAGGAGACGAGGCCTGACTCCCCTTGAGAGACTCCAGAGAAACCCCAAGTTCCATGAAAGCGCTGGAGAGGAAACCTCAGATTCCAGCTTCGGCTCCAAACGGGGACTTAGGACCCGTCACCGACTGGAGAGGAATCCCAAGGAACCCCTCTCAACTCACACAGAGACTGGCCTTTCCCGGGGCGATGCGAGAGGGTCCCTGATGTTGCAGTGTTCCCATCCCACAGCAAGAGGGCATGCTCTCAACAGGAAAGTCGAGAAGAACTCCAGGGGTCATGCCACAATTAAAAAAGACCCCCAAATGTCTCAGCCTACCCCAGAAGAACCTGATTTCCCTGCACTGCCTGGAAGGTCACCCTGAGCATCGAATCACACTATGGTGGCATCTGCGACAGCCCCGTGGCACCTCGAGGGAAAGCCACAGATCCCTGTGTCAACTCGTCGGGAAGCCTGACACTTCTGCTATATCTGGGAAGAAAATGGACGTGTATGTCTCCACTTGAGAAGAATCCTGACTCTGCTGTGGAGACTCCAGAGGAACCCCATGATCCACGACAGCACTGTAGAGGAAACCTCAGGTTCTGTGCAGTTACAGACGAGTACCTAGGACCCGAAACTGACTGGACATGAATCCCGAAGGACCCCTCGCAACTCGTATTGTGACTGGTTTTTCCTGAGGCCACGTCAGCGGGTCCCTGAGGTCCCTGTCATAACTCGAGAGGGACCTGCCATAACTCGAAAAAAACCAGGAGGTTCTCCCCTGCAGGCGAGATGAGGCCCTTTTCTGCTGTGGCATCACGAGGGAAATCACGCCTTCCCACTTGAACCTCACAAGCGTCCTTCCCACAGTTGCTGCAACACAAGATGTTCCCCAAAATGCCAGTCCCCACTCGAGAGGAACACGAAGGGTCCCAGCACATCTCAGGAGGAGCCTCGTTTCCCGATCGTGAGCTTGAGATGAGGGTCTTTTTCCCTGCTTCGTCGGGAAAGGGTTCCCGCTGTTCCCGTCACATCTCAAGAGGTGCCGCACTCAACAGGAAAGCTGAGATTTCCAGTGGTCTTGCTAACATACTAAAAGTCCCCCAGATGTCTCAGTCCACTCCAGATGAACCTGATTTCCCTGCACTACCTCGAGTGTCACCTGCGTATCACCTCACACCATGGAGGCTCGTGTCACAAGCCTGTGGCATCTCGAGGGAAAGACAGAGATCCCGGGGTCAAGTCGAGGGGAAGCCTGACACTGCAGCTAGAGCTCGGGAGGAAAGCGGACGTGCATGCAACCACAGGAGACGAGGCCTCACTCCCCTTGAGAGACTCCAGAGAAATCCCAAGTTCCATGCCAACACTGGAGAGGAAAACTCAGGTTCAGCTTTGGCTCCAGATGAGGACTTAGGACCCGGCATCGACTGGAGAGGAATCCCGAGGAGACCCTCTCAACTTGCATGGAGACTGTTCTTTCTGAGACCATGCGAGAGGGTCCCTGGGGTCCCAATCGTATCTCGAGAGGGACCTGCCACAACTCGTGGGAAACCAAGAGGTTCTCCCCTCCAGGCGAGATGAGGCTTTTTTCTGCAGTGGCATGCAAAGAGAAAACCGGCCTTCCCTCCTTAACGCCAAAGGGTCCTTCAGAACCTTGCTACAACCCGAGAAGTTCCCCGACATTACCATCTCCACTCGAGAGGAACACTGAGGGTCCCACCACAACTCAAGAGGAGCCTCCTTTCCCCATCCTCCGCTCCAGATGAGGGATCCTTTTCCTGCTTCGACAGGAAAGGATTCTGGCATTTCCGTCACACAGCAAGAGGGCATGCTCTCAACAGGAAATTCGAGAGGAACTCCAGGGGTCATATCACCATTCCAAAAGAACACAAAATGTCTCAGTCCACTCCAGATGAACCTGATTTCCCTGCACTGCCTTGAAGGTCACCCTGAGCATCGAATCACACCACGGTGGCATCTGCGACAGCCCTGTGGCACCTCGAGGGAAAGCCACAGATCCCTGTGTCAACTCGTCGGGAAGCCTGACACTGCTGCTCCAGCTTGGGAGGAAAACGGACGTGTATGTCTCCACTTGAGAAGAGTCCTGACTCTGCTGTGGAGACTCCAGAGGAACCCCAAGATCCATGTCAGCACTGGAGAGGAAACCTCAGGTTCTGGCTGCAGTTCCAGACGAGTACCTAGGACCCAACACTGACAGGACAGGAATCCCGAGGGGCACCTCGCAACTCGTATGGAGACTGGTCATTCCTGAGGCCACGCCAGCGGGCCCCTGAAGTCCCCATCGTAACTCGAGAGGGACCTGATGCAACTCGAGAAAAACCAGGAGGTTCTCCCCTGCAAGCGTGATGAGGCCCTTTTCTGCTGTGGCATCACGAGGGAAATCACGCCTTCCCACTTGAACCTCGGAAGCGTCCTTCCCACCCTTGCTGCAACTCAAGAAGTTCCCCGACATACCAGTCCCCAAGCGGGAGGAACACGAAGGGTCCCGGCACCCCTCAGGAAGAGCCTCGATGCCCCATCGTGAGCTCGGGATGAGGGTCTTTTTCCCTGCTTCGTCGGGAAGGGATACCCACCGTTCCCGTTACATCTCAAGAGGTGGTGCTCGCAACAGGAAAGCCGAGATCTCCAGGGTTAGTGCCAACATACTAAAAGTCCCCCAGATGTCTCAGTCCACACCAGATGAACCTGATTTCCCTTCACTGCCTTGAAGGTCACACTGAACATCGATTCACACGACGGTGGCATCTGCGACAGCCCTGTGGCGCCTCGAGGGAAAGCCACAAATCCCTGTGTCAACTCGTCAGGAAGCCTGACACTGCTGCTACAGCTTGGGAGCAAAACGTACGGGGATGTCTCCAATTGAGAAGAGTCCTGACTCTCCTGTGGAGACTCCAGAGGAACCCCAAGATCCATGTCAGCACTGGAGAGGAAACCTCAGGTTCTGGCTGCAGTTCCAGACGAGTACCTAGGACCCAACACTGACAGGACAGGAATCCCGAGGGGCACCTCGCAACTCGTATGGAGACTGGTCATTCCTGAGGCCACGCCAGCGGGCCCCTGAAGTCCCCATCGTAACTCGAGAGGGACCTGATGCAACTCGAGAAAAACCAGGAGGTTCTCCCCTGCAAGCGTGATGAGGCCCTTTTCTGCTGTGGCATCACGAGGGAAATCACGCCTTCCCACTTGAACCTCGGAAGCGTCCTTCCCACCCTTGCTGCAACTCAAGAAGTTCCCCGACATACCAGTCCCCAAGCGGGAGGAACACGAAGGGTCCCGGCACCCCTCAGGAAGAGCCTCGATGCCCCATCGTGAGCTCGGGATGAGGGTCTTTTTCCCTGCTTCGTCGGGAAGGGATACCCACCGTTCCCGTTACATCTCAAGAGGTGGTGCTCGCAACAGGAAAGCCGAGATCTCCAGGGTTAGTGCCAACATACTAAAAGTCCCCCAGATGTCTCAGTCCACACCAGATGAACCTGATTTCCCTTCACTGCCTTGAAGGTCACACTGAACATCGATTCACACGACGGTGGCATCTGCGACAGCCCTGTGGCGCCTCGAGGGAAAGCCACAAATCCCTGTGTCAACTCGTCAGGAAGCCTGACACTGCTGCTACAGCTTGGGAGCAAAACGTACGGGGATGTCTCCAATTGAGAAGAGTCCTGACTCTCCTGTCGAGACTCCAGAGGAACCCCAAATCCCAGTCAGCACTGGAGAGGAAACCTCAGGTTCTGGCTGCAGTTCCAGACGAGTACCTAGGACCCGAAACTGACTGGACATGAATCCAGTGGGGCCCCTCTCAACTCGTATGGTGACTGGTCTTTCCTGAGGCCACGTCAGCGGGTTCCTGAGGTCCCTGTTGTAACTTGAGAGGGACCTGTCACAACTCGCAAAAAACCAGGAGGTTCTGCCCTGCAGGCGAGATGAGGCCCTTTTCTGCTGGGACATCACGAGGGAAATCACGCCTTCCCACTTGAACCTCACAGGCATCATTCCCACCCTTGGTGCAACTCAAGAAGTTCCCCGAAATGCCACTCCCCACGTGGGAGGAACACGAAGGGTCCTGGCACACCTCAGGAGGAGCCTCGTTATCCCATCGTGAGCTCGAGAGGAGGGTCTTTTTCCCTGCTTCGTTGGGAAAGGATTCCTGCCATTCCCGTCACATCTCAAGAGGTGGCGCTGTCAACAGGAAAGCCGAGAACTCCAGGGGTCGTGCCAACAAACTAAAAGTCCCCCAGATGTCTCAGTCCACTCCAGATGAACCTGATTTCCCTGCACTACCTCGAGTGTCACTTGCATATCTCCTCACACCACGGGGGCTTGTGTCACAAGCCTGTGGCATCTTGAGGGAAAGACAGAGATCCCGGGGTCAAGTCGAGGGGAAGCCTGACAATGCAGCTACAGCTCGGGAGGAAAGCGGACATGCATGCAACCACAGGAGACAAGGCCTGACTCCCCTTGAGAGACTCCAGACTAACCCCAAGTTCCATGCCAACACTGGAGAGGAAACCTCAGGTTTCAGCTTCGGCTCCATACGGGGACTTAGGACCCGGCACAGACTGGAGAGGAATCCCGAGGAGCCCCTCTCAACTCGCACGGAGACTCGCCTTTCCTGAGGCCACGCGAGAGGGTCCCTGAGGTCCCCGTCATAACTCGAGAGGGACCTGCCGTAACTCGAGAAAAACCAGGAGGTTCTACCCTCTAGGCGAGATGAGGCTTTTTTCTGCTGCGGCCTCCCAAGAGAAAACTGACCTTCCCTCCTGAACCTCAAAGGGTCCTTCACACCCTTGCTACAACTCAAGAAGTTCCGCGACATAACCATCTCCACTCGAGAGGAACACTGAGGGTCTCACCACAACTCAAGAGGAGCTCCCTTTCCCCCTCCTCCACTCCCGATGAGGTATCCTTTCCCTGCTTCGACAGGAAAGGATTCTGGCATTCCCTTCACTGAGCAAGAAGGCATGCTCTCAACAGGAATGTTGAGAGGAACTCCAGGGGTCATGCCACCATTCCAAAGACCCCCAAAATTTCAGTCCAATCGATGAACCTAATTTCCCTGCACTGCCCCGAAGGTCACCCTGAGCATCGAATCACACCACGGTCGGATCTGCGAGAGCCCTGTGGCACCTCGAAGGGAAGCCACAGATCCCTGTGTCAACTGGTCCGAAAGCTGACACTGCTGCTACAGCTAGGGAGGAAAATGGATGTGCATGTCTTCACTTGAGAAGAGTCCTGACTCTCCTGTGGAGTCTCCAGAGGAACCCCAAGATCCATGTCAGCACTGGAGAGGAAACCTCAGGATTTGGCTCCAGTTCCAGATGAGTAACTAGGACCCGACACTCACTGGACATGAAGCCTGAGGGACCCCTCACAACTCGTATGGAGACTGGTCTTTCCTGATGCCATGCCAGTGGGTCCCTGAGGTCCCTGTCGTAACTCGAGAGGGACCTGCCGCAACTTGAGAAAAACCAGGAGGTTCTCCACTGCAGGCTAGATGACGCCCTTTTCTGCAGTGGCATCACGAGGGAAATCAAGCCTTCCCACTTGAACCTCGCAAGCTTCCATCCCCCCTTGCTGCAACTCAAGAAGTTCCCCGACATACCTGTCCCCACACGGGAGGAATATTAAGGGTCCTGGCACACCTCAGGAGGAGCCTCGTTTCCCCATCGTGAGCTTGAGAGGAGGGTCTTTTTCCCTGCTTCGTTGGGAAGTGATTCCCGCCGTTCCCGTCAAATCTCAAGAGGTGGCGCTCTAACAGGAAAGCCGAGATCTCCAGGGGTGCGGTCAACATACTAAAAGTCCCCCAGATGTCTCAGTCCACTCCAGATGAATCTGATTCCCTGCACTACATCGAGTGTCACCTACGTATCACCTCACACCACGGTGGCTCATGCCACAGGACTGTGCCATTCGAGGGAAAGACAGAGATCATGGGGTCAAGTCGAGGGGAAGGCTGACACTGCAGCTACAGCTCAGGAGGAAAGCGGACGTGCATGCAAACACAGGAGACGAGTCCTGACTCCCCATGAGAGACTCCAGAGGAACCCCAAGATTCATGTTGCACGGGAGAAGAAAACTCAGGTGCAAAGCCGAGATCTCCAGGGTTGTGCCAACCTACTAAAAGTACCCCAGATGTCTCAGTCCACCCCAGATGAACCTGATTTCCCTGCATTACCTCGAGTGTCAACTGCGTATCGCCTCACACCACGGTAGATATTGTCACAGGCTTCTGGCATCTCGAGGGAAAGACAGAGATCCCGGGGTCAAGTCGAGGGGAAGCCTGACACTGCAGCTACAGCTCGGGAGGAAAGCGGACGTGCATGCAACCACAGGAGACGAGGCCTGACTCCCCTTGAGAGACTCCGGAGAAAGCCCACATTCCATGCCAGCACTGGAGAGGAAACCTCAGGTTCCAGCTTTGGCCCCAGAAGGGGACTTAGCACCCGGCACCGAATGGAGAGGAATCCTGAGGAGCCCCTCTCAACTCGAACAGAGACTGGCCTTTCCTGAGGCCACGCGAGAGGGTCCCTGAGGTCTCCGTCGTAACTCGAGAGGGACCTGCTGCAACTCGAGTAAAAGCAGGAGGTTCTCCCCTCCAGGCGAGATGAGGCCGTTTTCAGCTGCAGCATCCCAAGAGAAAACCAGCCTTCCCTCCTGAACCTCAAAGGGTCCTTCACAGCCGTTCTACAACCCAAGAAGTTTCCCGACATAACCATCTCCCCACGAGAGTAACACTGAGGGTCTAACCACAACTCAAGAGGAGCCCCCTTTCCAACTCCTCCGCTCCCGATGAGGGATCCTTTCCCTGCTTTGACAGGAAAGGTTTCTGGTGTCCTCATCGCACAGCAAGGGGGAGTGCTCTCAACAGGAAAGTCTAGAGGAACTCCAGGGGTCATGCCACCATTCCAAAAGACCCCCAAATATCTCAGTCCACTCCAGATAAAACTTATTTCCCTGCACTGCATCGAAGGTCACCCTGAGCATTGAATCACACCATGGTGGCATCTGAGACAGCCCTGTGGCAACTCGAGGGAAAGCCACAGATCCGTGTGTCAACTCGTCGGGAAGCCTGACATTGCTGCTACAACTTGGGAGGAAAACGGACGTGTATATCTCCACTTGAGAAGAGTCCTGACTCACCTTTGGAGACTCCAGAGGAACATCAAGATCCATGTCAGCACTGGAGAGGAAACCTCAGGTTCTGGCNAGCCTGACATTGCTGCTACAACTTGGGAGGAAAACGGACGTGTATATCTCCACTTGAGAAGAGTCCTGACTCTCCTGTGGAGACTCCAGAGGAACCCCAAGATCCATGTCAGCACTGGAGAGGAAACCTCAGGTTCTGGCTGCAGTTCCAGACGAGTACATACGACCCAAAACTGACTGGACAGGAATCCTGAGGGCCCCTTGCAACTCGTATGGAGACTGGTCTTTCCTGAGACCATGCGAGCGGGTCCCTGAGGTCCCCATCGTAACTCGAGAGGGACCTGCCGCAACTCGAGAAAAACCAGGAGGTTCTACCCTCCAGGAGAGATGAGGCCCTTTTCTGCTGTGGCATCACGAGGAAAATCACGCCTTCCCACTTGAAGCTCGCCAGCGTCCTTCCCACCCTTGTTGCAACTCAAGAATTTCCCCAACATACCAGTCCCCACGCGGGAGGAACACTAGGGTCCCGGCACACCTCAGGAGGAGCCTCGTTTCCCCATCGTGAGCTCGAGATGAGGGTCTTTTTCCCTGCATCGTCGGGAAAGGATTCCCGCCATTCTCGTCACATCTCAAGAGGTGGCGCTCTCAACAGGAGGGCCGAGATCTCCAGGGGTCGTGCCAACATACTAAAAGTCCCCCAGATGTCTCAGTCCACTCCAGATGAACCTGATTTCCCTGCACTACCTCAAGTGTCACCTGCATATCGCCTCACACCACGGTGGCTCGTGCTACAGGAATGTGGCATCTCGAGGGAAAGACAGAGATCCCGGGGTCAAATCGAGGGGAAGACTGACACTGCAGCTACAGCTCGGGAGGAAAGCGGACGTGCACGCAACCACAAGAGACGAGGCCTGACTCCCCTTGTGAGACTCCAGAGAAAGCCCAAATTCCATGCCAGCACTGGAGAGGAAACCTCAGGTTCCAGCTTTGGCTCCAGACAGGGACTTAAGACGTGGCACCGACTGGAGAGGAATCCCGAGGAGCTCCTCTCAACTCGCACGGAGATTGGCCTTTCCTGAGGCCACGCGAGAGGGTCCCTGAAGTCCCCGTCGTAATTCGAGAGGGACCTGCCCCAACTCAAGATAAACCAGATGGTTCTCCCCTCCAGGCGAGAAGAGGCCGTATTCTGCTGCGGCATCCCAAGAGAAAACCGGCCTTCCCTCCTCAACCTCAAAGGGTCCTTCACAGCCTTGCTACAACCCTAAAAGTTCCGCGACATAACCATCTCCACTCGAGAGGAACATTGAGGGTCCCACCAAAACTCAAGCGGAGCCCCCTTTCCCCCTACTCTGCTCCCCATGAGGGATCCCTTTCATGCTTTGACAGGAAAGGATTCTGACGTTCCCGTCGCACAACAAGAGGGCGTGGTCTCAACAGGAAAGTCGAGAGGAATTCCAGGGGTCACGCCACCATACCAAAAGACCCCCAAATGTCTCAGTCCACTCCAGATGAACGTGATTTCCCTGCACTGCCTCCAAGGTCACCCTGAGCATCGAATCACACCACGGTGGTATCTGCGACAGCCCTTTGGCACCTCGAGGGAAAGCCACAGATCCCTGTGTCAACTCGACAGGAAGCCTGACACTGCTGCTACAGGTTGGGAGGAAAACGGACGTGTATGTCTCCACTTGAGAAGAGTCCTGACTCTCCTGTGGCGACTCAAGAGGAACCCGAAGATCCATGTCAGCACTGGAGAGGAAAGCTCAGGTTCTGGCTGCAGTTCCAGACACGTACCTAGGAACCGACACTGACTGGACAGGAATCCCGAGGGGCCCCTCGCAACTCGGTGGACATTGGTCAATCCTGAGGCCACGCCCGCTGGTCCCTGAGTTACCCTTCGTAACTCAAGAGGGACCTGCCTCAACTCGAGAAAAACCAGGACGTTCTCCCCTCCAGGCGAGATGAGACCGTTTTCTGCTGTGGCATCCCAAGAGAAAACCCGCCTTCCCTCCTGAACCTCAAAGGGTCCTTCACAGCCTTGCTACAACTCAAGAAGTTCCCCGACATAACCATCTCCACTCGAGAGAAACACTGAGGGTCCCACCAAAACTCAAGAGGAGCCCCCTTTCCCTTTCCTCCACTCCCGCTGAGGGATCCTTTCCCAGCTTTGACAGGAATGAATTCTGGCGTTCCTGTCGCACAGCAAGAGGGTGTGGTCTCAACAGGAAAGTCGAGAGGAACTCCAATCTCATGCCACCATGCCAAAAGAACCCTAGTTGTGTCAGTCCAGTCAAGATGAACCTGATTTCCCTGCACTGCTTCGAAGGACACCATTAGCATCGAAACACACCACGGTGGCATCTGCAACAGCCCTGTGGCACCTCGAGGGAAAGCCACAGATCCCTGTGTCAACTCGTTGGGAAGCCTGACACTGCTGCTACAACTTGGGAGGAAAACGGACATGTATGTCTCCACTTGAGAAGAGTCCTGACTCTGCTGTGGAGATTCCAGAGGGACCCCAAGATCCATGTCAGCACTGGACAGGAAACCTCAGGGTCTGGCTACAGTTCCAGACGAGTACCTAGGATCCGACCCTGACTGGAGAGGAATCCCGAGGGGGCCTTCGCAACTCGTATGGAGACTGGTCTTTCCTGAGGCCACAAAAGCGGGTCCCTGAAGTCCCCATCGTAACTCGAGAGGGACCTGCCACAACTCGAGAAAAACCAGGAGGTCCTCCCCTGCAGGAGAGATGAGCCCCTTTTGTGCTGTTTCATCATGAAGGAAATCACGCCTTCCCACTTGAACCTTGCAAGCATCCTTCCCAACCTTGCTGCAACTCAAGAAGTTCCCCGACATACCACTCCCCACGTGGGAGGAACACTAACGGTCCCGGCACACCTCAGGAGGAGCCTCGTTTCCCCATCGTGAGCTCGAGTTGAGGGTCTTTTTCCCTGCTTCTTCGGGAAAGGATTCCCGCCGTTCCCGTCACATCTCAAGAGGTGGCGCTCTCAACAGGAAAGCCGAGAACTGCAAGGGTGGTGCCAACATAATAAAATCCCCCAGATGTCTCAGTCCCCTCCAGATGAACCTTATTATCCTGCACTACTTCGAGTGTCACCTGCCTATCACCTCACACCACGGTGGCTCGTGCCACAGGCTTGTGGAATCTCAAGGGAAAGACAGAGATCCCGCGGTCAGTTCGAGGGGAAGCCTGACACTGAAGCCACAGCTCGGGAGGAAAGCGGACATGCATGCAACCACAGGAGACAAGGCCTGACTCCCCTTGAGTGACTCCAGAGAAACGCCAAGTTCCATGGCAGCACTGGAGAGGAAACCTCAGGTTCCAGCTTCGGCTCCAGACGGGGCTTAGGACCCGGCACCCACTGGAGAGGAATCCCGAGGAGCCCCTCTCAACTCACACGGAGACTGGCCTTTCCTGAGGCCACGCGAGAGGGTCTCTGGGGTCCCCGTTCTAACTCAAGAGGAACCAGCCTCAACTCAAGATAAACCAGGAGGTTCTCCCCTCCAGGCGAGATGAGGCCGTTTTCTGCTGTGGCATCCCAAGAGAAAACCGGCCTTCCCTCCTCAACCTCAAAGGGTCCTTCACAGCCTTGCTACAACCCAACAAGTTCCCCGACATAACCATCTCCACTCGAGAAGAACACTGAGGATCCCCCCACAACTCAAGAGGAGCCCCCTTTTCCCCTCATCTGCTCCCCATGAGGGACCCCTTACGTGCTTTGACAGGAAAGGGTTCTGGCATTCCCGTCGCACAGCAAGAGGGCATTCTCTCATCAGGAAAGTCTAGAGGAACTCCAGGGCTCATGCCACCATTCCAAAAGACCCCCAAATATCTCAGTCCACTCCAGATGAACCTGATTTCCCTGCACCGCCTCGAAGGTCACCCTGAGCATCGAAACACACCACAGTGGCATCTGCAACAGCCCTGTGGCACCTCGAGGGAAAGCCACAGATCCCTGTGTCAACTCGTCGGGAAGCCTGACACTACTGCTACAACTTGGGAGGAAAAGGGACGTGTATATCTCCACTTGAGAAGAGTCCTGACTCTCCTGTGGAGACTGCAGAGGAACCCCAAGATCCATGTCAGCACTGGACAGGAAACCTCAGGATCTGGTTGCAGTTCCAGACGAGTACATAGGACCGAATACTGACTGGACAGGAAACCTGAGGGCCCCTGGCAACTAGTATGGAGACTGGACTTTCCTGAGGCCTCGCCAGCGATTCCCTGAGGTCCCTGTTGTAACTCGAGAGGGACCTGCCGCAACTCGAGAAAAACCAGGAGGTTCTCCCCTGCAGGAGAGATGAGGCCCTTTTCTGCTGTGGTATCACGAGGGAAATCACGCCTTCCCACTTGAAACTCGCAAGCGTCCTTTCCACCCTTGCTGCAACTCAAGATGTTCCCCGACATACCAGTCCCCACATGGGAGGAACACTTAGGGTCCTGGCACACCTCAGGAAGAGCCTCGTTTTCCCATCACGAGTTCTAGATGAGGGTCTTTTTCCCTGCTTCATCGGGAAAGGATTCCCGCCATTCCTGTCACATCTCAAGAGGTGGCACTCACAACAGGAAAGCCGAGATTTCCAGGGGTTGTGCCTATATACTAAAAGTCCCCCAGATGTCTCAGTCCACTCCAGATGAACCTGATTTCCCTGCACTACCTCGAGTTTCACCTGCGTATCGCCTCACACCATGAGGGCTCATGCCACAGGCCTGTGGCATCTCGAGGAAAGACAGAGATCCCGGGGTCAAGTCAAGGGGAAGCCTGACACTACAGCTACAGCTCGGGAGAAAAGCCCACGTGCATGCATCCACAGGAGACGACGCCTGACTCCCCTTGAGAGACTCCAGAGAAACCCCAAGTTCCATGCCAGTAATGGAGAGGAAACCTCAGGTTTCAGCTTCGACTCCAGACAGGACTTAGGACCCGGCACTGACTGGAGAGGAATCCCGAGGAGGCCCTCTCAACTCGCATGGAGACTGGCCTTTTCTGAGGCCATGCAAGAGGGTCCCTGAGGTCCCCGTCATAATTCAAAAGGGACCTGCCGCAACTCGAGAAAAACCAGGAGGTTCTCCCCTCCAGGCGAAATGAGGCCGTTTTCTGCTGCAGCATCTCAAGAGAAAACCGGCCTTCCCTCCTGAACCTCAAAGGGTCCTTCAGAGCCTTGCAACAACTCAAGAAGTTCCCCGACATAACCATCTCCACTCGAGAGTAACACTGAGGGTCCCACCACAACTCAAGAGGAGCCCCCTTTCCCCCTCCTTTGCTCCCAATGAGGGATCCTTTTCCTGCTTCGACAGGAAAGGTTTCTGGGGTTCCCGTCGTACAGCAAGAGGGCGTGCTCTCAACCGGAAAGGCGAGAGGAACTCCAGGGGTCATGCCACCATTCCAAAAGACCGCCAAATATCTCAGTCCACTCCAGATGAATGTGATTTCCCTGCACTGCCTCGAAGGTGACCCTGAGCATCGAATCACACCATGGTGGCATCTGAGACAGCCCTGTGGCACCTCGAGGGAAAGCCACAGATCCTTGTGTCCACTCGTCGGGAAACCTGACACTGCTGCTACACCATGGTAGGAAAACTGACTTGTATGTCTCCACTTGAGAAGAGTCCTGACTCTCCTGTGGAGACTCCAGAGGAACTCCAAGATCCATGTCAGGACTGAAGAGGAAACCTCAGGTTCTGGCTACAATTCCAGACAAGTACCTAGTACCCAACACTGACTGGACAGGAATCCCGAGGGGCCCCTCGCAACTCGTATGGAGACTGGTCTTTCCTGTGGCCACGACAGCGGGTCCCTGAGGTCCCCTTCATAACTCAGGAGGCCCCTGCCGCAACTTGAGAAAAACCAGGAGGCTCTCCCCTGCAGGCGAGATGAGGCCGTTTTCTGCTGTGGCATCATGAGGAAAATCACGCCTTCCCACTTGAACTTCACAAGTGTCCTTCCCACCCTTGCTGCAACGCAAGAAGTTCCCCGAAATACCTGTCCCCACGTGGGTGGAACACTAAGGATCCCGGCACACTTCAGGAGGAGCCTCGTTTCTCCATCGTGAGCTCGAGATGAGGATCTTTTTCCCTGCTTCGTCGGGAAAGGATTCCCACCATTCCCATCACATCTCAAGAGGTGGCGCTCTCAACAGGAAAACCGAGACCTCCAGGGGTCGTGCCAACATAGTAAAAGTCCCCAAGATGTCTCAGTCCACTCCAGATGAACCTGATTTCCCTGCACTACCTCGAGTGTCACCTGCGTATCGCCTCACCCCACGGTGGCTCGTGCCACTGGCCTGTGGCATCCCGAGGGTAAGACAGAGATCCTGGGGTCAAGTCGAGGGGAAGCCTGACTCTGCAGCTACAGCACGGGAGGAAAGCGCACATGCATGCACCCACAGGAGATGAGGCCTCATTCACCTTGAGAGACTCAAGTGAATCCCCAAGTTCCATGCCAGCACTGGAGAGGAAACCTGAGGTTCCAGCTTCGGATCCAGACGGGGCTTAGGTCCCTGCACCGACTGGAAAGGAATACTGAGGATCCCCTCTCAACTCGCTCGGAGATTGGCCTTTCCTGAAGCCACACGAGAGGGTCCCTGAGGTCCCCATCATAACTCGAGAGGGACCTGCTGCAACTCGAGAAAAACAAGGAGGTTCTC
Organism: Cephalophus harveyi; assembly: GCA_006410635.1. Lineage (NCBI taxonomy): Eukaryota > Metazoa > Chordata > Mammalia > Artiodactyla > Bovidae > Cephalophus > Cephalophus harveyi. Next base: position 10,402 of record SJYT01025604.1, on the reverse strand, counting down.
CCTTCCCGGCGAGATGAGGCCGTTTTCTGCTGCCGCATCCCAAGGGAAAACCGGCCTTCACTCCTGAAACTCGAAGGGTCCTTCACAGTCTTGCTACAACTCAAGAAGCTCCCCGACATATCCATCTCCACTCTAGAGGAACACTGAGGGTCCCACCACAACTCAAGAGGAGCCCCTTTTCCCCCTCCTCCGCTCCCAATGAGGGATCCTTTCCCTGCTTCGACAGGAAAGGTTTCTGGCATTCCCATCGCACAGCAAGATGGGGTGCTCTCAACAGGAAAGTCACGAGGAACTCCAGGGGTCATGCCACCATTCCAAAAGGGCCCCAAATGTCTCAGTCCACTCCAGATGGACCTGATTTCCCTGGATGCCTCGAAGGTCACCCTGAGCATCAAATCACACCATGGTGGCATCTGCGACAGCCCTGTGGCACCTCGAGGGAAAGCCAAAAATCCCTGTGTCAACATGTTGGGAAGCCTGACACTGTAGCTACAGCTTGGGAGGTAAACGGACGTGCATGTCTCCACTTGAGAAGAGTCCTGACTCTGCTGTGGAGGCTCCAGAGGAATCCCAGGAACCATATCAGCAATGGAGCGGAAACCTCAGGTTCTGGCTGCAGTTCCAGACGAGTACCTAGGAACCGACACTGACTGGACAGGGATCCCGAGGGGCCACTCGCAACTCATATGGTGACTGGTCTTTCCTGAGGCCTCACCAGCGGGTCTCTGAGGTCCCCGTTGTCTCTCGAGAGGGACCTGCCGCAACTCGAGAAAAACCATAAGGTTCTCCCCTGCAGGCGAGATGAGGCCCTTTTCTGCTGTGGCATCACGAGGGAAATCACCCCTTCCCACTTGAACCTCGCAAGCGTCCTTCCCATCCTTGCTTCAACTCAAGAAGTTCCCAAACATACCAGTCACCACGTGGGAGGAACACGAAGGGTCCCAGCACACATCAGGAGACTCGTTTCCCCATCGTGAGCTCGAGATGAGGGTCTTTTTCCCTGCCTTGTCGGGAAAGGATTCCCACTGTTCCCGTCACATCTCAAGAGGTGGCACTCTCAACAGGAAAGCCGAGATCTCCAGGGGTCAGGCCAACAAACTAAAAGTCCCCCAGTTGTCTCAGTCCACTCAGATGAACCTGATTTCCCTGCACTACCTCGAGTGTCACCTGCATATTGCCTCACACCAGGGTGGCTCGTGTCACAGGCCTGTGGCATCTCGAGGGAAAGACAGAAATCCCAGGGTCAAGTCGAGGGGAAGCCTGACACTGCAGCTACAGCTTGGGAGGAAATCGGACATGCATGTCTCCACCTGAGAAGAGCCCTGATTCTCCTGTGGAGACTCCAGAGGAACCTCAAGATCCATGTCAGCACTGGAGAGGAAACCTCAGGTTCTGGATGCAGTTCCAGACGAGTACCTAGGACCCGGCACTGACTGGAGAGGAATCCCGAGGATCCCATCTCAACTCGCATGGAGACTGGCCTTTCCTGAGGCCACCCGAGAGGGTCGCTGAGGTCCTCATCATAACTTGAGGGGGACCTGCCACAACTCCAGAAAAACCAGGAGGTTCTCCCCTCCAGGAGATATGAGGCCGTTTTCTGCTGTGGCATCCCAAGAGAAAACCAGACTTCCCTCCTGTACCTCAAAGGGTCCTTCACAACCTTGCTACAACTAAAGAAGTTACCCGACATATCCATCTCCACTCGAGAGGAACACTGAGGGTCCCACCACAACTCAAGAGGAGCCCCCTTTCCCCCTCTTCCATTCCCAATGAGGGATCCTTTCCCTGCTTCGACAGGAAAGGATTCTGGCATTCGCGTCGCACAGCAAGAGGGTGTGCTCTCAACAGAAAAGTCGAGAGGAACCCCAGGGGTCGTGCCACCATTCCAAAAGACCCCCAAATGTCTCAGCACACTCAAGATGAACCTGATTTCCCTGCACTGCCTCGAAGGTCACCCTGAGCATCGAATCACACCACGGTGGCATCCTCGACAGCCCTGTGGCACCTCGAAGGAAAGCCACAGATCCCTGTGTCAACTCGTCGGGAATCCTGGCACTGCTGCTGCAGCTTGGGAGGTGAACGGATGTGCATGTCTCCACTTGAGAAGAGCCCTGATTCTCCTGTGGAGACTCCAGAGGAACCCGAAGATTCATGTCAGCACTGGAGAGAAAACCTCAGGTTCTGCCTGCAGTTCCAGACGAGTCCCTATGATCCGACACTTACTGGACAGGAATCCCGAGGGACCCCTCACAACTCGTATGGAGACTGGTCTTTCCTGAGGCCACGCCAGCGGGTCGCTGAGGTCGCCTTTGTAACTCGACAGGGACCTGCCACAACTCTAGAAAAACCAGGAGGTTCCCCCCTGCAGGTGAGATGAGGCCCTTTTCTGCTGTGGCATCACGAGGGAAATCACGCCTTCCCACTTGAACCTCGTAAGCGTCCTTCCCACCCTTGCTGCAACTCAAGAAGTTCCCCAACATACCAGTCCTCACGCGGGAGGAACACTAAGGATCCTGGCACACCTCAGGAGGAGACTCGTTTCCCCATCATGAATTCGAGATTAGGGTTTTTTTTCCCTGCTTCTTCGGGAAAGGATTCCCACCGTTCCCGTCACATATCAAGAGGTGGCACTCTCAACAGGAAAGCCAAGATCTCCAGTGGTTGTGCCAACAAACTAAAAGTCCCCCAGATGTCTCAGTCCACTCCAGATGAACCTGATTTCCATGCACTACCTCGAGTGTCTCCTGCGTATCGCCTCACACCAAGGTGGCTCATGCCACAGGCCTGTGGCATCTCGAGTGAAAGACAGAGATCCCAGGGTCAAGTCGAGGGGAAGCCTGACACTGCAGCTACAGCTCGGGAGGAAAGCGGACGTGCATGCAACCACAGGGGAAGAGGCCTGACTCCCCTTGAAACACTCCAGAGAAACCCCAAGTTTCATGCCAGCACTGACAGGAAACCTCGGGTTCCAGCTTCGGCTCCAGACGGGGACTTAGGACCCGGCACCGACTAGAGAGGAATCCCGAGGAGTCCTTCTCAACTCGAATGGAGACTGGCCTTTCCTGAGGCCATGCGAGAGGGTCCCAGACCTCTCTGTCGTAACTCGAGAGGGACCTGTCGCAACTCGAGAAAAACCAGGAGGTTATCCACTCCAGGCGAGATGAGGCCGTTTTCTGCTGTGGCATCCAAAGAGCAAACTGGCCTTCCCTCCTGAACCTAAAAAGGGTCTTTCACAGCCTTGCTACAACTCAAGAAGTTCCCTGACATAACCATCTCCACTCGAGAGGAACACTGAGGGTCCCACCACAACACAAGAGGAGCCCCCGTTCCTCCTCCTCCGCTACCGATGAGAGATCCTTTCCCTGCTTCGACAGTAAACGATTCTGGCATTCGCGTCGCACAGCAAGAGGGGGTGCTCTCAACAGGAAAGTCGAGAGGAACTCCAGGGGTTGTGCCACCATTCCAAAACACCCCCAAATGTCTCAGTCCACTCCAGATGAACCTGATTTCCCTGCAATGCCTCAAAGGTCACCCTGAGCATCGAATCATACCACGGTGGCATCTGCGACAGCCCTGTGGCACCTCTAGGGAAAGCCAAACATCCCTGTGTCAACTCATCGGGAAGCTTGACACTGCTACTACAGGTTCGGAGGAAAAATGACGTGCATGTCTCCACTTGAGAAGAGTGCTGACTCTCAAATGGAGACCCAGAGGAACACCAAGATCCATGTCAGCACTGGTGAGGAAACCTCAAGTTCTGGCTGCATTTCCAGACGAGTACCTAGGACCCGACCCTGACTGGAGAGGAATCCCGAGGGGCCCCTCGCAACTCGTATGGAGCCTGGTCTTTCCTGAGGCCTCGCCATCATGTCCCTGAAGTCCCTGTCGTACATGGAGAGGGAACTTTCGCAACTTGAGAAAAACCAGGAGGTTCTCCCCTACAAGTGAGATGAAGCTCTTTTCTGTTGTGGTATCACGAGTGAAATCACGCCTTCCCATTGAATCTCACAAGCGTCCTTCCCACCCTTTCTGCAACTCAAGAAGTTCCCCAACATAGCAGTCCCCACGTGGGAGGAACAATAAGGGTCTTGGCACACCTCAGGAGGAGCCTCATTTCCCCATCGTGAGCTCGAGATGAGGGTCTTTTTCCCTGCTTCATCGGGCAAGGATTCCCGCTGTTCCCGTTACATCTCAAGATGTGGGGCTCTCAACAGGAAAGCCGAGATCTCCAGGGGTCCTGCCAAAAAACTAAAAGTCCCCCAGATGTCTCAGTCCACTCCAGATGAACCTGATTTCCCTGCACTACCTCGAGTGTCACCTGCGTATCGCCTCACACCACGGTGGCTCGTGTCACAGGCCTGTGACATCTCTAGGGAAAGACAGAGATCCCGGGGTCAGTTTGAGGGGAAGCCTGACACTGCAGCTACAGCTCAGGAGGAAATCGGACGTGCATGAAACCACAGGAGACGAAGCCTGACTCCCCTTGAGAAACTCCATAGATAACCCAAGTTCCATGTCAGCACTGGAGAGGAAACCTCAGGTTTCAGCTTCTGCTCCAGATGGGGACTTAGGACCCGGCACAGACTGGAGAGGCATCCTGAGGAGCCCCTATCAACACTCATGGAGTCTGGCCTTTCCTGAGGCCACGTGAGAGGGTCCCTGAAGTCCCCGTCATTACTCAAGAGGTACCTGATGCAACTCAAGATAAACCAGGAGGTTCTCCCCTCCAGGCGAGATGAGACCATTTTCTGCTGCCGCATCCCAAGAGAAAACTGGCCTTCCTTCCTGAAACACAAAGGGTCCTTCACAGCCTTGCTACAACTCAAGAAGTCCCCCGACATAACCATCTCCACTCGAGAGGAACACTGAGAGTCCCACCACAACTCAAGAGGATTCCCCTCACCCCCTCCTCAGCTCCCGATGTGGGATCCTTTCCATGATTAGACAGGAAAGGATTCTGGCGTTCCCGTCGCAAAACAAGAGGGCATGCTCTCAACAGGAAAGTCTAGAGGAACTCCAGGGGTCATTGCACCATTCCAAAAGACCCCCAAATGTCTCAGTCCACTCCAGATGAACCTAATTTCCCTGCACTGCCTCGAAGGCCACCCTGAGCATCGAATAACACCATGGTGGCTTCTGCAACAGCCCTGGGGCACCTCGAGGGAAAGCCACAGATCCCTGTGTCAACTCGTTGGGAAGCCTGACACTGCAGCTACAGCTTGGGAGGAAATCGGACGTGCATGTCTCCACTTGAGAAGACCCCTGACTCTCCGGTGGAGACTCCAGTGGAACCTCAAGATCCATGTCAGCACTGGGGTGAAAAACTCAGGTTCTGGCTACAGTTGCAGACGAGCACCTAGGACCTGATACTGACTGGACAGGAATCCCGAGAGGCCCCTCGCAACTCGAAAGGAGACTGGTCTTTCCTGAGGCCACGCCAGCGGGTCCATGAGGTTCCCGTGTAACATGAGAGGGTCCTGCCGCAACTCGAGAAAAACCAGAGGGTTGTCCCCTGCAGGCGAGATGAGGCCCTTTTCTGCTGTGGAATCACGAGGGAAATCTCGCCTTCCCACTTGACCCTCACAAGCGTCCTTGCCACCCTTGCTACAACTCAAGAAGTTCCCCGACATACCAGTCCCCACTAGGGAGGAACACGATGGGTCCCGGCTCACCTCAGGAGGAGCCTCATTTTCCCATCATGAGCTCGAGATGTGGGTCTTTTTCCCTGCCAATTCAGGAAAGGATTCCCACCATTCCCGTCATATCTCAAGAGCTGGCACTCTCAACAGAAAAGTCGAGATTTCCAGGGGTCGTGCCAACAGACTAAAAGTCCCCCAGATGTCTCAGTCCACTCCAGATGAACCTGATTTCCCTGCACTACCTCGAGTGTCACCTGCGTATCGCCTCACACCACGGTGGCTCATGCCACAGGTTTGTGGCATCTCGAGGGAAAGACAGAGATCACGGGGTCAAGTCGAGTGGAAGCCTGACACTGCAGCTACAGCTCGGGAGGAAATCGGAGGTTCATGCAACCACAGGAGACGAAGCCTGACTCCCCTTGAGAGTCTCCATAGATAACCCAAGTTCCATGCCAGCACTGGAGAGGAAACCTCAGGTTCCAGCTTCGGCCCTAGACGGGGACTTAGGACCCGGCACAGACTGGAGAGGCATCCCGAGGAGCCCCTCTCAACACTCATGGAGACTGGCCCTTGCTGAGGCCACGCAAGAGGGTCCCTGAGGTCCCCGTCGTTACTTGAGAGGTACCTGCCGCAACTTGAGAAAAACCAGGAGGTTCTCCCCTCCAGGCGAGATGAGGCCATTTTCTGCTGCGGCATCCCAAGAGAAAACCAGCCTTCCCTCCTGAACCACAAAGGGTCCTTCACAGCCTTGCTACAACTCAAGAAGTCCCCCGACATAACCATCTCCACTCGAGAGGAACACTGAGGGTCCCACCACAACTCAAGAGGAGCCCCCTTTCCCCCTCCCCCGCTCCCGATGAGGGATCCTTTCCCTGCTTCGACAGGAAAGGATTCTGGCGTTCCTATCGCAAAGCAAAAGGGCATGCTCTCAACAGAAATTCGAGAGGAACTCCAGGGGTCATGCCACCATTCCAAAAGACCCCCAAATGTCTCAGTCCACTCCAGATGAACCTGATTTCCCTGCCCTGCCTCAAAGGTCACCCCAAGCATCGAATCTTACCATGGTGGCACGTGCGACAGCCCTGTGGCATCTCGAGGGAAGACCACAGATCCCTGTGTCAACTCATTGGGAAGCCTGACACTACTGCTACAGCTCGTGAGGAAAACGGTCGTGTATGTCTCCACTCGAGAAGAATCCTGACTCTCCTGTGGAGACTCCAGAGGAATCCCAAGATCCATGTCAGTACTGAAGAGGAAACCTGAGTTTCTGTCCGCAGTTCCAGACGAGGACCTAGGACCCAACACTGACTGGAGAGGAATCCTGAGGGGCCCTTCGCAACTCACATGGAGACTGGTGTTTCCTGAGGCCACACGGATGGGTCCTTGAGGTCCCCATCATAAAATGAGAGGGACCTGCCACAACTCGAGATAAGCAGTAGGTTCTCGCATGCAGGCGAGATGAGGCCCTTTTCTGCTGCAGCATCTCGAGGGAAATAATGCCTTCTCTCTTGAACCTTGCAAGGTTCCTTCCCACCCTTGCTGCAACTGAAGAAGTTCCCCGACATACCCATCAACACGTGGGAGGAAACCCGAGGTTCCCGGCACAACTCTGGAGGAGCCCCGTCTCCCCACCGTGAGCTCGAGATGAGGGTGCCTTTCCCTGCTACGTCAGGAAAGGTCTCTCGCCATTCCCGTCGCATCTCAAGAGGTGCCACTCTCAACAGGAAAGCTGAGAGTTCCTGGGGTCATGCCAACATACTAAAAGTCCCCCAGACGTCTCAGCCCACTGCAGATGAACGTGATTTCCCTGTACTACCTCGAGTGCCACCCGCGTATTTCCTCATACCACGGTGCCTGGTGTCAAAGCACTGTGGCATCTCAAGGGAAAGTCACCGATCCCTGAGTCAACTTGTCGGGAAGCCTGACACTGCTGCTACAGCTCGGGAGGAAAATGGACGTGTATGTCTCCACTCGAGAAGAGTCCTGACTCTCCTGTGGAGACTCCACAGGAACCGCAAGATCCATGTCAGCACTGGAGAGGAAGTCTCAGTTTCTGGGCGCAGTTCCAGGTGAGGACCTAGGACCCGACACTGACTGGAGAGTAATCCCAAGGGGCGCCTCGCAACTTTCGTGGAGACTGGTCTTTCCTAAGGCCACACCAGCAGGTCCCTGAGGTCCCCATCGTAACTCGAGAGAGGCCTGCGGTACCTCGAGAGAAACCAGGAGGTTCTCACCTCTAGGGGAGATGAGGCCCTTTTCTCATGCGGCATCTCGAGGTCAATCTCGCCTTCCCTCTTGAACCCCCAAGGGTCCTTCCCACCCTTCCTGCAACTCAAGAAGTTCCCTAACATACCCGTCCCCACGCGGGAGGAACACCGAGGGTCACGGCCCAATTCAGGAGGAGCCCCGTTATCCCACTGTGAGCTCGAGATGAGGGTCCCTTTCCCTGCTTCGTCGGGAAAGGATTCCAGCCGTTCCCATCGCATCTCAACAGGTGGCATGCTCAACAGGAAAGCGGAGATCTCCAGGGGTCCTGCCAACATACTAAAAATCCCCCAGATATCTCAGTCCACTCCAGATGAACCTGCTTTCCCTGCACTACCTCGAGTGTCATCCACGTATCTACTCACACCATGGTGGCTCGTGCCACAAGCATGTGGCATCTCAAGGGAAAGACAGAGATCCCAGGGTCAAGTCGATGGGAAGCCTGACACTGCAGTTACAGCTCGGGAGGAAAGCAGACGTGCATGCAACCACAGGAGATGAGGCCTGACTCCCCTTGAAACACTCCAGAGAAACCCCAAGTTCCATGACAGCGCTGAAGAGGAAACCTCAGGTTCCAGCTTCGGCTCCAGACGGGGACTTAGGACTCGGAACTGACAGGAGACGAATCCCGAGGAGCCCTCTCAACTCGCACGGAGACTGGCCTTTACTGAGGCCACGGGAGAGGGTCCCTGATATCCCCATCGTAACTCGAGAGGGACCTGCCGCAACAGGAGAAAACCCAGGAGGTTCTCCCCTCCAAGCGAGATGAGTCCGTTTTCTGCTGCAGCATCCCAAGAGAAAATCGGCCTTCCCTCCTGAACCTCAAAGGGTCCTTCACAGCCTTGCTACAACTCAAGAACTTCACCAACATAACCATCTCCACTTGAGAGGAACACTGAGAGTCACACCACAACACAAGAGGAGCCCCCTTTCCCCCTCCTCCACTCCCGATGAGGGATCCTTTCCCTGCTTCGACAGGAAAGGATTCTAGCATTCGTGTCGCACAGCAAGGGGGCGTGCTCTCAACAGGAATGTCGAGAGGAACTCCAGGGTTTGTGCCACCATTCCAAAAGACCCCCAAATGTCTCAGTCCACTCCAGATGAACCTATTTCCCTGCACTGCCTCTAAAGTCACCCTGAGCATCGAATCACACCATGGTGGCATCTGCGACAGCCCGGTGGCACCTCGAGGGAAAGCCACAGATCCCTGTGTCAGCTCGTCGGGAAGCCTGACACTGCTGCTACAGCTTGGGAGGAAAACGGACGTGTATGTCTCCACTCGAGAAGACTCCTAACTCTCCTGTGGTGAATCCAGAAGAACCCCAAGATCCATTTCAGCACTGGAGAGGAAACCTCAGGTTTTGGCCGCTCTTCCAGACTAGGACCTAGACCTGACCCTGACCGGAGAGGAATCTGGAGGGGCCCCTCACAACTCGCATGGAGACTGTTCTTTCCTGACGCCATGCCTGCGGGTCCCTGAGGTCCCTGTCGTAACTCGAGAGGGACCTGCCGCAAATCAAGAGAAGCCAGGAGGTTCTCCCTTGCAGGCGAGATGAGGCCCTTTTCTGTTGTCGCTTCTCGAGGGAAATCACGCCTTCCCTCTTGCACCTCGCAAGGGTCCTTCCCACCCTTGCTGCAACTCAGGAAGTTCCCCTCAAACGCGTCCCCATGGGAGAGGAACACTGAGGGTCCTGGCACAACTCAGGAGGAGCCCTGTTTCCTGCACGTGAGCTCAAGATGAGGGTCCCTTTCCCTACTTTGTCGGGAATGGATTCCTGTCGTTCCCCTCACATCTCAAGAGGTGGCGCTCTCAACAGGAAAGCCGAGATCTCCAAGGGTCGTGCCAACATACTAAAAGTCCCCCAGATGTCTCAGTCCACTCCAGATGAACCTGATTTCCCTGCACTACCTCGAGTGTCACCCTCGTATCGCCTCACAACATGGTGGATCATGCTACAGCCCTGTGGTATCTCGAGGGAAAGAAAGAGATCCTTGGGTCAACTCAACGGGAAGACTGACACTGCTGCTACATATCGAAGGAAAGCAGACGTGCATGTAACCACAGGAGACGAGGCCTGACTCCCCTGTGGAGACTCCAGAAGAACCCCAACATCCATGTCAGCTTGGGAGAGGAAACCTCACATTTGGCCTAGGCTGAGATGAGGACTTAGAACCCGGCACCAACTGGAGTGGGATCCCGAGCGGCCCCTCACAACTCACATGGAGACTGGTGTTTCCTGAGGCCACACGAGTGGGTCCCTGAGGTCCCCATCATAACTCGAGATGGACTTGCCGCAACTCGAGAACAACCAGGAGGTTCTCCCCTCCAGTCGAGATGAGTCCTTTTTCTGCTGTGCCATCTTGAGTGAAATCCATCTTCCCTCTTGTACCTCAAAAGGGTCCTTCACTCCCTTGCTGCATCTCAAGAAGTTCCCTGACATACCTGTCTCCACTCGAGAGAAACACCGAGGGTCCCGCTACAACTCAAGAGGACCCCC
>SJYT01025603.1:272482-297372 GCA_006410635.1 Cephalophus harveyi | reverse complement strand
TTAATGATCTCACTGTTCCTGAAGCACGGGTTGTCCTGAAAGGAAAATACCAGCTTGCAGTGGGCCTGGGGATGGCCTCATTCCAGCACCTGACAGGACTGGGAGGATGGAAAAGGTGAAGGTGCACGAGCTTCAAAGGTCCGCAGCTTGCCTGCCAGGCAGGCATCAGCATCTTCTGTTTTTTGCTTACAAAAGGCTCACGGTGAATGCACGCAGCCGGGTCATAGGATCCCCGACCCCCACTTGCCTGCCCTGCTCCCCCACACACCTGTCCTCAGGCTCCCTCCCTGCCCCTCAAAGCCATCATGGAGATAAGCAAGTCTTCATCTCAGTCACTGACCATGACGGGCATCTGGTGGTGGTAGGCTCACGGTGAATGCACGCAGCCGGGTCATAGGATCCCCGACCCCCACTTGCCTGCCCTGCTCCCCCACACACCTGTCCTCAGGCTCCCTCCCTGCCCCTCAAAGCCATCATGGAGATAAGCAAGTCTTCATCTCAGTCACTGACCATGACGGGCATCTGGTGGTGGTACATAATCTGCTTGAAGTAAAGGAATCAGTCATGCCACATGCTGGGGAATGAAGAGTCTCGACTAACAGGGTTGTCTTGGGCAGAGCAAGGGCACCGGAACAGGCATCTGTAAGCATTAGTCAGCGGGATCCTTTTATAGTAGTGGGGGCATATTAGTGGGAGGAGCCAAGATAAGAATCATGGTCCACATGCCTTTACATAAACAAATTAGAAAGCCTGGCAGGGCCTCTCCACTCCTACGGCCCTTCAGAAATACACAGATTTTGAAAACCACACACCTCATGACACCTACCTTTGAACACGTCAGGTGTCACACACCCAAAATTAAATAAAAACGTAAACACACCCATACAAAGCAAGATTGGAACACTCTCAGGAAGAAACCATCAGCAGGTAACTACAATTAAAGTGCTTTCAAAAAGCAAAAATCTCACGAATAATACTCCATAGGGTTTCTTATCAGAGACACAATATCCAAAATGCCATGAGACATCAACTCTGAGCAATGGAAAAGGCCACCATGGAAAACGGACCAGACCGGAAAGGGTAGATGAACATTAGTCAGTGGGATCCTTTTATAGTGGTGGGGGCATATCAGTGGGAGGAGCCAGGATAAGAATCACTGTCCACATGCCTTTATAGAAACAAATGAGAAAGCCTGACAGGGCCTCTCCACTCCTATGATCCTTCAGAAATACACAGATTTTGAAAACCACACACCCCAGGGCATGCACTGCAGCAGGATTCCTAATGCCCAGAGTTGAAAAGAAAGAAAGTACATGGGGATGAAGAGATGAATGGATTGAGGAATGGGATACACCTTCACGACGGAATATGACTCAGGCATTGAAACAAGGAAATACTGTCACTGTCAGAGGTGAAGATAAGTGTGGTGATAATCAGAGTCAGTGAAGAATGGGCAGATTAGAGACAGGTCATAGGATTTCCCTTTCAAATGAGAGCGACAATATTGCTGGCAGTGAGTACTCCGACCAAGGTGAAATGGACACCCAGTGCTGGGAACTCCCTGATGCTTAGCGAAGGGGATGGGTGAGAGAAAAGCTTACACTGGAAGGCTGGAATACATGGATTCCCACAAATACTTGTCAAATACATAATCCACAGGGACCGACGTAGCAAGAGTGATGTACCACACACTTGCAGAGAGCAGGTCAGAGGAAATCAACACTGCTGAATACTCCTGTGTCTTGGTGTAAGGGTGCAAGAATCAGTAGAGCCACAAAAAGGCAACTGTGTACATCAGCTTCGTCAAACATGAAATATGAACTACAGTACAACTGAGAAGGAAGGAGATACGAGCTTTTGGAGGTTGGGGTCTTTGGTGGGGTGGGGTGGGCAGCGGGCTTCCTCTAGCTCATGCTACTCTCATTTACAAGCGGAAATGCACGTACCTCTGAAGATGCAGTTCCCATAGTAACAAGAGGGAACCCGAAGAAATGCTGCCACCTTGTGGCCGCTTTCTGGAACAGCAACCATAAAATGTGGCCTGATGGGCACTGGCTATTCCCAAGGCGGCCGGGCTCTAAATGACACCTACCTTTATGAAATGGCCAGGGTTCTCACACCAAAATAAAAACCAGAACAAAGCACATGATGAGGAAGGAAACCTCAACAGGTAAACACTTAGTCGGTGCTTAGAAAGATGCCTCCGGAAATGTGCCTCATTTGCTCTCTTATCAGCGATACGAAAAGTTAAACTGCAACACAGTGTGACTACTGAGAAGTGAAACAGGTGACTATGCAAAACTCTACAGATAAGGGAAAGTAGAGCAATATTAGTAGAGGGGACCCTCGCATGCCACTGTTAGGAGGTAAGTGGTCAGAGCCTTTATAAGCATGACTGTCAAAGGGCTTTGGAATCACAAAATGAGACAGATGATGTCATATGGCAGTTCTATCCTGGAATCCTTGAGACATCAACAAAACATGGAAAACACACGGCCAAACACTCACCTCCACAAACATGCACGTCAGGAGCATTTACAATGCCGAAGAGAGGAAAGGTATGCAGTTCCCATAGTAACAAGAGGGAACCCGAAGAAATGCTGCCACCTTGTGGCCGCTTTCTGGAGCAGCAACCTTAATTTGTGGCCTGATGAACACTGGCTATTCCCAAGGCGGCCGGGCTCTAAATGACACCTACCTTTATGAAATGGCCAGGAGTCCTACACCAAAATAAAAACCAGAAAAAAGCACATGATGAGGAAGGAAACTCAACCGGTAACTACTTAGTCGATGCTTCGAAAGATGCCTTGGGAAATGTGCCTCATTTGCTCTCTTATCAGTGATACGAAAAGTTAAACTGCAACACAATATCCCTCCTGAGAAGTGAAACAGGCAACGATCCAAAACTCTACAGATAAGGAAAAGTAGAGCAATATTAGTAAAGGGGACCCTTGTATGCCACTGGTGGGAGGTAAACAGTCAGAGCCTTTATGAGCATGACTGAAGAAGTGCAACAGGCAACGATCCAAAACTCTACCGATAAGGAAAAATAGAGCAATATTAGTAAAGGGGATCCTTGTATGCCACTGGTGGGAGGTAAACAGTCAGAGCCTTTATGGGCGTGACTGTCAAAGGGCCTTGGAATCACACAATGAGACAGATGATGTCATATGGCAGTTCCATCCTGGAATACTTGAGAAATCAAGAAATCATGGAAAACACACCGCCAAAGCCCCACCTCCACAAACATGCACTCCGGAGCATTTACAATGCACAAGAGAGGAAAGGAAAGAGACTCGTTGGGTGCAGATGAAAGGAGAAAGAAATGAGACATAGAGACACAACAAAGTATGACTCAGACCTTAAGAAAATGCCAAAAAAAAAAAAAATGCCGTTTCCAGGGATACAGATAAATCTACAGAGAATCACAGTAAGTACAGAACGGTGGATTAAAGACATATCAAAATATATATACCTTTCAGAGGGGATTAAAAGATGTATTGATGGCTATGAGGACCCAAACAAAAGTGAAATGGACTACACTCCTTGTAAGGAAATTACAGTTAGCCAAGGGTATCAGTGGGTGAGAGGCTGAAAGGTGAAGGCCGCAATAAACTTATACCCACAAGTACGTATGCAATTCATAATCCACAAGGACCTCCTGTATCAAGAGACATGTACTCCACTGATTCTAAAAGATAGCTCTGACAATAACCACAGTTGAATACCTCCAGGTATCTGTGGAAAGGAAGGAGAAACTGTTTCCTTGCAACAACTACNCCCACAAGTACGTATGCAATTCATAATCCACAAGGACCTCCTGTATCAAGAGACATGTACTCCACTGATTCTAAAAGATAGCTCTGACAATAACCAAAGTTGAATACCTCCAGGTATCTGTGGAAAGGAAGGAGAAACTGTTTCCTTGCAACAACTACCATGGTGTTGATAGTCTTAAATAAGAAATCCAGTTTGACTGAGAGAAAAACCTGAAAGAGTAAAGAGACAAGACAGTTGGTGAAGTTCTGTGTCTCCTACTCCCATTTGACAACCCAGCCAGAGATAACCTCAGAGGCTGCTATCACCATAGTAACATGAGGAGGAAATGAAAAAATGCTGCCGCCTTATGGACGTCTTCTCTAACAGCAATCTGAAAATCCTTGCTGATGGCCACACTATTCACAAGGGTGCTGAGCTCTAAAAAAAAAAAAAAAACAGGTTTGACACAAAATAATGCTGTATCATTCCCTTTTTTGAAATTCTTGAAAAGATGTACTTAATCTGTAATAATAGAAAGCAATTTGTTTTCAGCCAGGATTAGGATATGGGATTGGCTGGGAAGGGGAATAGGAGAACCTGTTGAGATGATGGAAATATTCTATTTCTTGATTGTGGTAGTGCTTATGCTAGTATATATATTTGTCAAAATGTACATTTCTGATGGTATGTTTAAAATGAGTATATTTTATTATACATAATTTGTATCTAAATAGGGGCTTCCCAGGTGGCTGAGTGGTAAAGAATCTACCTGCAATGCAGGAGGCATGGGTTCGATCCCTGGTCGGGAAGACCCACCAGAGAAGGAAATGGCAACCCATTCCAGTATTCTTGCCTGGGAAATCCCATGGACAGAGGAGCCTGGCAGGCTACGGTCCATGGGGCTGCAGAAGAGTCAGACATAACTTAGCAACTAAACAACAACAAAGTTCATTTAAAGAAAAGTATCAAGCAGTAGTTATCCTGTTATAATCATGCCATGATGGAGAAAAACAAGTCATCTTGATGTCTTGCACATCTTTCTAGCTAGCTATGTTTATTTCTATAACTGCTGCTACAAATTTCCAAAACTTGAGTGGCTTAAAACAACAGAAATGTATTCTCTCACAGCTCTGAAGGTCAGAAGTCAGGAATCAAAGTGTTGGCAGGATTGTCTTTACTCCATTATACATTCTTGCCTCCTTTGTCGAAGATAAGGTGTCCATAGGTGTGTGGATTTATCTCTGGGCTTTCTATTTTTTTCCATTGATCTATATTTCTGTCTTTGTGCCAGTACCGTACTGTCTTGATGACTGTGGCTTTGTAGTAGAGCCTGAAGTCTGGCAAGTTGATTCCTCCAGTTCCATTCTTCTTTCTCAAGATTGCTTTGGCTATTCGAGGTTTTTTTTAGCCTTGACTAGATGGACCTTAGTTGGCAAAGTAATGTCTCTGCTTTTGAAAATGCTATCTAGGTTGGACATAACTTGGGTGGCCGGGAGGAGACACCCCGCGTCCTAGGTCAGGGGCAGTCGGGAGAGGCCCCCTAGAGCTTGAGGCCGGGGGGTGACCTCGGGGAGCCACCACGAGCCTGAGGCCAGGGGCGGCAGCTGGGAGGAGCTACCCACGCCCAAGGCCAGGGCTGTCGGCCGGGAAGAACAACCCAAGGATCAGTGGCTACGCAGGCACAGGAGGACCTAGAGGAGCTATCCAACGTTGAAGGTCAGGAACGGCAACGGTAAGGAGATACCCCTCGTCCAAGGTAAGGAACAGCGGCTGTGCTTTGCTGAAGCAGCTGTGAAGAAATACCCAACACCCAAGGTAAGAGAAACCCAAGTAAGATGGTAGGTGTTACAAATCCGATCCATAAACACGGTATATTTCTCCATCTATTAGTGTCCTCTTTGATTTCATTCATCAGTGTTTTATAGTTTTCCATATATAGGTCTTTAGTTTCTTTAGGTAGATATATTCCTAAGTATTTTATTCTTTTCGTTGCAATGGTGAATGGAATTGTTTCCTTAATTTCTTTTTCTACTTTCTCATTATTAGTGTATAGGAATGCAAGGGATTTCTGTCTGTTGATTTTATATCCTGCAACTTTACTATATTCGTTGATTAGCTCTAGTAATTTTCTGGTGGAGTCTTTAGGATTTTCTATGTAGAGGATCATGTCATCTGCAAACAGTGAGAGTTTTACTTCTTCTTTTCCAATTTGGATTCCTTTTATTTCTTTTTCTGCCCTGATTGCTGTGGCCAAAACTTCCAGAACTATGTTGAATAGTAGCGGTGAAAGTGGGCACCCTTGTCTTGTTCCTGACTTTAGGGGAAATGCTTTCAGTTTTTCACCATTGAGGATAATGTTTGCTGTGGGTTTGTCATATATAGCTTTTATTATGTTGAGGTATGTTCCTTCTATTCCTACTTTCTGGAGAGTTTTTATCATAAATGGATGTTGAATTTTGTCAAAGGCCTTCTCTGCATCTATTGAGATAATCATATGGCTTTTATTTTTCAATTTGTTAATGTGGTGAATTACATTGATTGATTTGCGGATATTGAAGAATCCTTGCATCCCTGGGATAAAGCCCACTTGGTCATGGTGTATGATCTTTTTAATGTGTTGTTGGATTCTGATTGCTAGAATTTTGTTAAGGATTTTTGCATCTATGTTCATCAGTGATATTGGCCTGTAGTTTTCTTTTTTGGTGACATCTTTGTCAGGTTTTGGTATTAGGGTGATGGTGGCCTCATAGAATGAGTTTGGAAGTTTACCTTCCTCTGCAATTTTCTGGAAGAGTCTCAGTAGGATAGGTGTTAGCTCTTCTCGAAATTTTTGGTAGAATTCAGCTGTGAAGCCGTCTGGACCTGGGCTTTTGTTTGCTGGAAGATTTCTGATTACAGTTTCAATTTCCGTGCTTGTGATGGGTCTGTTAAGATTTTCTATTTCTTCCTGGTTCAGTTTTGGAAAGTTGTACTTTTCTAAGAATTTGTCCATTTCTTCCACGTTGTCCATTTTATTGGCATATAATTGCTGATAGTAGTCTCTTATGATCCTTTGTATTTCTGTGTTGTCTGTTGTGATCTCTCCATTTTCATTTCTAATTTTATTGATTTGATTTTTCTCTCTTTGTTTCTTGATGAGTCTGGCTAATGGTTTGTCAATTTTATTTATCCTTTCAAAGAACCAGCTTTTTGCTTTGTTGATTTTTGCTATGGTCTCTTTTGTTTCTTTTGCATTTATTTCTGCCCTAATTTTTAAGATTTCTTTCCTTCTACTAACTCTGGGGTTCTCCATTTCTTCCTTTTCTAGTTGCTTTAGGTGTAGAGTTAGGTTATTTATTTGACTTTTTTCTTGTTTCTTGAGGTATGCCTGTATTGATATGAACTTTCCTCTTAAGACTGCTTTTATAGTGTCCCACAGGTTTTGGGTTGTTGTGTTTTCATTTTCATTCGTTTCTATGCATATTTTGATTTCTTTTTTGATTTCTTCTGTGATTTGTTGGTTATTCAGAAGCGTGTTGTTCAGCCTCCATATGTTGGAATTTTTAATAGTTTTTCTCTTGTAATTGAGATCTAATCTTAATGCATTATGGTCAGAAAAGATACTTGGAATGATTTCGATTTTTTTGAATTTATCAAGGTTAGATTTATGGCCCAGGATGTGATCTATCCTGGAGAAGGTTCCATGAGCACTTGAGAAAAAGGTGAAATTCATTGTTTTGGGGTGAAATGTCCTATAGATATCAATTAGGTCTAATTGGTCTATTGTATCATTTAAAGTTTGCATTTCTTTGTTAATTTTCTGTTTAGTTGATCTGTCCATAGACGTGAGTGGGGTATTAAAGTCTCCCACTATTATTGTGTTATTGTTAATTTCCCCTTTCATACTTGTTAGCATTTGTCTTACATATTGTGGTGCTCCTATGTTGGGTGCATATATATTTATAATTGTTATATCTTCTTCTTGGATTGATCCTTTGATCATTATGTAGTGGCCTTCTTTGTCTCTTTTCACAGTCTTTGTTTTAAAGTCTATTTTATCAGATATGAGTATAGCTACTCATTTCTATGTTACTCTCTCTATACATCTCCCCTTCTCTCCTCCCACCTTGTCCATATGTCTGTTCTGTATGTCTGTTTCTCCATTGCTGCCCTCAAAATAAATTCATCAGTGCCATCTCTTCAGATTCCACATATATGTATCAGTATACAATATTTATATTTCTCTTTCTGACTTACTTCACTCTGTATAATGGGCTCTAGTTTTGCCCACCTCATTAGAACAGATTCAATTGTGTTCCTTTTTATAGCTGAGTAGTATTCCAATGTATATATGTACCACAGCTTCTTTATTCATTCATCTGTCAATGGGCATCTAGGTTGCTTCCATGTTCTAGCTATTCTTTTCATTTTTTATTCTGTGACAGTGATTTCCACTACTCTGTCTTCTAGCTCATTTATCTATTCTGCTTCATTTATTCTGCTATAGATTCCATTTAGTGTATTTTTCATTTCAGTAATTGTATTCTTCAACTCTGTTTGATTGCTCTTTATGTTTGCTAACTTTTCATTAAAAACTTCTTGTAACTTCTCACTCTTTGCATCCATTAATTTCCCAAGTTCTTGGATCATGTTTATGATCATTACTCTAAACTCTTTCTTGGGTAGATTGCCTATCTCCATGTCACTTAATTGTTTTTCTAGGGTTTTATTCCTCTGCCATCTCATGTTGTCTGAATTTCTGTTTTTTTTTTTTGTGTGTGTGTGTGGTATGTTTCTTTTATTAAAGTGTCACTAAAAATATGTATAGTATGTCAGGCACAGCTTATGTATGTAGAAGGTTAGTTATGTTTCTCAACCTTAGAATTGGCCCTCTGTAGGGAATCTCCTATGTGTCCCAGCAGTACACTCCCCTTTTGTCCCCTAATGGCCAGAGACCAGTTGGTCCCAAGGTGGATTCTGATCTGTGTTTGTGGAATCAGTTCCATAGGCTGTGGGATTTTAGTTTTCTTGTTTCTGGTGTCTTCCCCATAGTGGGTGAGGCTAGTCTATAGGCTTGTGCACCTTCCTAGTAGGAGTGGCTGCTGCCTGTTCATTAGTAGGTGGTGCTGGATCTTGGCTCTCGGGTGAGCATGGCCATGTCTAAGGGCTTGTATAAGGGTGGTTCTGGGTGTAGGAAGTTTTTAGGCAGCCTGTCTACTAATGAGTGAGACTGCATTCCTGCCTTGTTGGTTGTTTGGCTTGAGGCATCTCAGCACTGGAACCTACAGGCTGTTGGGTGGGGCCAGGTCTTGGCACTAATAACCTAAGCAAAATGTCCAGTCTTCAGAAGAATACTCTTAGATTTGTTGGCCACCATCTCCTATGTCCCCAGAAAGAAACACAACCAACCCATCTTCCCCTGGAGACCCTCCAAGACTAGCAGGTAGATCTGGTTGAGGTGCCTATGAAGTCACTGCTCTTGCCCTGTGTCCTGGTGCACGTGAGACCCTGTGTGCACCCTTCAAGCATGGAGTTTCTGTTTCTTCCAGTCCTATGGCACTCCTCTGATCAAGTCCTGCTGGCCTTCAAAGCCAAATGCCCTGGGGATGACTCCTCCCCATGCTAGACCCCAGACTTGAAGCCTGATGTGAGGTTCAAAACTCTCACTCTTGTGTAAGCACTTCTGAGGTATAATTTTTCTACAGTTTATGGGTTGTCCCCCTGGAGGGTATGGGATTTGATTATATCACAAGTGCACCCTTTGTACCATCTTGTGCTTTCTTTTGTCTTTGGATGTAGCTTCCAGTCTTTTTTATTGACGGGCATTCAGCAAGTATTTGTGATTTTGTTGTTCTCATGGGAGGAGGTGAGTTCAAAGATTTTCTACTCCACTGTCTTGTCCCATTCTCTTTATACCAGGTTTGTATTCCTACTTATCCCAGGAATGAAAATTAGAGATTTAGAGTGTATCTTTTGTTTGTGAACTATGGTTGGGAAACAATGAATTGATCCTTTTAAAAACAATATGTCCAGTGAAAGTGGTCAATTTAAATAAAAAATAAAGAGCAAAGCAAGCAAACAGAAAAAAATCCCACTGAGAGCCAGTTCATAGGAGTTATCATTATTAGAAGCAAGTTTTTAAACCCCAAATCTCTTGTCTTTTCATGAGGTCACAATATTATGGGAAATAAATAATAGCAAATTGTAATTAAAATATAAGTTAGAAGTATCTGACTTCTCTCATTGGAAATGTATTTACTTTGTCCTTGTCTTTCATTATATGCTCTTTTCAAAAACAGTCCATTTTCTGTCAGCCTGAATCATTCCTCTTTGTCTTGCTTCACCAATCCGTCTGAACCAGTTACTATATTTTTCAAGTAGCCCTTTCTCTCTAACAGTACTTCTGGTTCTACTTGCTTCAATCCCATATACATTCTGCTTCCTTTTTTTCAGTCAACTCCACTTTAGACTCCTATGGGAAACTGTCAATGAGGTGTAAACTCCTATATGAGAAAACTGTCACATTTGCACAGCAGGTTAATCATTTTTTTGAGGCCTTGAAAAAGAGGATGATTTTGATGTCTCATGAGTAGCTAAAGGCAAAGAAAACATTCAGTACAGATTGATGGAAAAATCCTAGACTGTGAATCAGAAGTCCTGACTGACTAGTTACATATTACTTTAGATAATCTCTGAATATCAGGCACTTTGAATATAAATTGTGATTTGAAGTAGATGCTTCCTTTTAAACTCTAAAATGCTGTGAATAAGATGGGAAATCAAGGATTGATATATTTTCCTATGCTCTCTGTTTTGTTTCTAAATATCAAATTAATGTTCATTGTACAAAACACTGGAAAGATGATCAAGGCACAGAAAAAATAACTACCTCAAGAATTTGATACTATAAGTGTTAACTACTGTCTTAAAGTCATTCTTACTCGAAATTCAATCTTTTTCTAGTCCAGCCACGCTGTGAAAGAGGACTGAATTTTGAGTTAACAAATGCCTATAGTCACACATTAGAAGAATCCAATATGTGCATTCTGAAATTAATTCCTAACCTTTTTTGTGGTTTAATTCTTGCAACCAATCAGAAAAATTGCATTTATTCTACTGTCAATAGATCACAAACAATACATTAGCAATTTAGAAATGAACAAAATATAATAACCATGTAGTTCTGGAACAAGTTTAACAAAGAAAATGTGTTCAAATGAACGTTGAAGGTGTATGGGTATGATTCTAGGTAAGGCAGTGCCCTGAATAAAAAATACAGAGGTTAAATATCATCAGAAAAATCTTGGATACTCGTATACAGCTTTCTTTTTTGGTACCATTTTACTACTTAAGTAAACTGGTCACTCAGACAAATATCAGATATAATTTGTCACTACTTGCATTAAAAATATAATAACTACTGAATTTTAGAGGAAAAAGGGCAGAATCCTTAGTTTTCTAAGCAAGTCAAATAAATATAAGCAAAAAATAGGCTGAAAATAAAACTTCTTCCTTAACTGCCTTTCAATTAATTTTAATATTGTAATATTAAATATTTACAGAGCTTCTGTTTTGACTAGGCTAGCTGTTTTAAAAGATACAAAGATAATTTAGCCCTGTTCACACCCTAAAAATGCATGCAATGTCATTTGTTTCAACTTTGCAAGAAATGACTGAGGGATTTATAGAATTTTTTAGCTTGCTGATTAAATTATTGTAAAAAATCTTTTTTTCTATGGGGATATTGTCATCAGCATACTAGAACAGTGCCAAGATCAATACATCTTTATTGAATGAATGAATGATTGAGGGTTTCCAGTTTAGAAACAATGCTTACCTTCACATTTTCAAAAGCAAGTTGAAATCTTACTTTCTTTTAGATTAGTGACATAATATAATAATAACATTCAGCTAGAAATCTGGTTATTTAGTATAAAGGAAAGTTTTAAAAACTTCACTATTTTACTGAGCATTAAAGGGTTATCTAATAACTTACCCTTCTGAATAAATTACAAATCTAGTTAATAGAATAGCTAATTTGGTTAAAAATATGAACTCCAGATTGACTGATTTTTAAGCTCTACTCCATCATTTACTACCTATGTGACATTAAGCAAATTACAAATCNAAGCAGATTTTTTTCTGGAACTCTTTTGCTTTTTTCATGATCCAGCAGCTGTCTCTTATACACATCTAGATGTGTATAAGAGACAGGCATTAAAGGGTTATCTAATAACTTACCCTTCTGAATAAATTACAAATCTAGTTAATAGAATAGCTAATTTGGTTAAAAATATGAACTCCAGATTGACTGATTTTTAAGCTCTACTCCATCATTTACTACCTATGTGACATTAAGCAAATTACAAATCCTTTCTAGGACTTAGTGTGTATTATCCACTCCTTCTTTGCTTATAAGACAACTAATTATCTTCCATGGTGGTGGCTTACTTTTAGAGTGACATTATTAAAATATGTGTGTTTATAACCATAAGGGACAGGTTCTCACTTTGTCTTTGAATTTTGACTACCTTGAAAACTAGACAAAGGTATGTAAAAGACTGGAAAACAGTTATCACTGATGCCAGAAAACAGATATCACAGGATTGTAGGTCCTGAGCAAATGGAAACATCCAAGGTGAGACATGCTTTTACTTTAGCTTTTAGCTTAGAGGTAATCCAGACCATGCCACAGATGGGGGGAACCAAAACAGACCCCTAAATTCTCACAGCATTGACGGGTTAGAGATAGGTATTTGGAGAGACCACAATAACTAAAAGTTGCAGGGCAGAATTCCAGAGAGAAGGAACCAACAAAGAAAGATAACTCTACAAACTAGTATAAGGGTCACCTCAGCTGTTTTACTTAAATACATTTTGTACAAACACTTGGAGAAATTGCAAGAGGTTGAGAATATAATCACTTTCTGGGAGAAATATACTAGGGAGGAGTAAGAGTAACAATTCTACAAGCTCAGGTAGGTCCGTGGAGCATTTAAGATTTCAACCTTAGAATACACAAGGCATTTAGTAGAAACCCCAGAGAGATTACATATTAGTGATGGTAGTAAATGAACTTTATACTATCAGATATTCTGGATCTGCCCTAGTAAAAAGTAATCCTTAAAAAGATCAAACTTATTTCCAAGTAACTAAACTACCTACCAGAACAAAGACCAGCACCTTTTGAATGAATACAACAAATTCTGACTCACAAATATTAAGGTAAAAATGTCTATAATCCAATAAATAACTTATAAATAGGAGAAGAAAAATGGGTTTCATTAGCAGTAGATGATGCCATCCAGCCATCTCATCCTTCGTCATCCCCTTCTCCTCCTGCCTTCAATTTTTTCCAGTGTCAGTGTCTTTTCTAATGAATCAGCTCTTGGTATCAGTGGCCAAAGTATTGGAACGTCATCATCAGTCCTTCCAATGAATATTTAGGATTGATTTTCTTTAAAATTGACTGGTTTGATCTCCTAGCTGTCCAAGGGACTCTCAAGAGTCCTCTCCAACACCAAAGTTCAAAAGCATCAATTCTTTGGCGCTCAGCCTTCTTCATGGTTCATCTCGCTCATCCATACATGACTACTGGAAAATAATAGCTTTGACTAAATGGACCTTTCCAAAACTCTAATTTGCCCAATGCTGATCTTCTCTTCTCTTCTCTTCTCAGTCTTCTCACCGGATTTTCCTCTGGAAAGCACTGCCTTGAGTTTCTTAAGGTCTACAAAGTTTAGTGAAATAGCTCTTTTAGTTTTTATTCACACTTTATTTCAGCCCTTTCTACCTTGGACACAGTGTTGCATCCATGGGAGCTGGACTGAAGGACAACCTGAGTAGTAAACACCATGATCCACTGCCTCTCTTGACTTTCTTCCCTCCCCATTGCCCACTGTGATCCTTTGTTCTTGGGCCAACGTTGAGGATGTAGACTCTTGTGTATGTCTGGATGAGTTTTTTCTTTGCCAGAAGGCTCTTCAGTTCTTTAGGCAAATACGCCTATTGTGGGTCACCCTGCCAGCCTTTTAAACATGCTCAGACATACTTGGATTTCAAGATGAATATGGCACAGAGTTCCAAACCCACTCTGCTTCCCATGAATTTGGATTTGGGGTTCCAGATATAACAAAGCGCTTACTGGGATAGAAATGTAAGAACTCTTGCCAGCACTTAAAGCTGACAGTATGTCCTTGGTGTAGGTGGAGACAGTGGGTCTTCTTTTTCAGGATAGTCATTTAAGTGATCCCAAGTTATTAGGCAAACAAAAGGTACACATGCACCCTTTGCCCCAGGAGAAGAGTGAAGCAGAATCTTAATATAAGACATCTCTCAAGACCCCTTGGTGTGCATGGCTGGTTGCTGGAAAAAAGGTAGATAAGTTTGCGTAGATGCCAAGCAACCCCCTGGGAAAGAAAAGGAGGCAGAAGACCTTTTAAATAGAAATTCATTAGAAACTTTTTGATGGGTTGGGATGGCTCTGATTGAAATTTTCCTGCAGTTTTAAAGGATAATGGACTAGAGCAGATGAGGGGCCTGGTCTGATGGATTCATGGGATAGGGGGGAGCTCTGCATCACGTGGCTAAGGCTGGAAGTCCTCCCTGGGACGCCCTCTGATCTAGAGGTCAGCCTTTGGAATAAGACTGTCAACATGTGGACTGCTGGCTCTCTCTTTAAAGCCCAGTGTGGCAGTACCTCAGTCTCAGCATGGTCTGGGATAGCAGGAGCATCAGTTCACAAGAAGATAATGTCCTTTGGCCTATGGAGGAACCATGGCAGCAACCAAAGCGAAAGTCTCTTCTAGTGGGTGCTTTAGAATCAAAACTGACTTTTTAACTCAGTAGGCACCTGACTTTTTTGGCAGTTCATGTCAGTTGTGGGTCAAGGAAGTGAGAAGGGCTCAAGATTGAGGTTCTGGACTTGTTAATAACTTGTAGATGGGGCTAAAACAATTAACTGCTAAAATTAGCACTATGCTTTTATGCCTATAAACTGATAATGCCAGTCATATGGGTAATACAAGCAGAAAGAAAAGTCTCACTCACCTGCTGTTAGTTTTAAGATTATTATCCACTACAATTTAGGGCTCAGATGAGGTTGCATATTTATGCTTTTTAAAAGTAGAAGGTAATATGATCATTTGCTCTACCCTGCTTATCTCTTTAATAAGATAGATCCATTCCAACAGGTCTTTGGAATTAATCCCAATCATGTCCTCTTTGGCTGGTGTCACTCACAAGTTCTTGCCCTGTGATTCTTGGCTCTTTGATTTGAGTCTGTCTCTAGACCTCAACTCTCCTTGTCTGCCTGGCCCTCTTGGACTGTTCTGGGCTAAATTGTCTAGACTGACAGAGATGCACTTTTTTCAGCCAAGCCTTTAACAGATAGATGCCCAACTTGCTCCTGCCCTCATTTCCTGCTACTGAGCTGCCTCCTTGTGAGTGGTGGAGGATAAGCTGCAGCACTTGCAAAACAGGCCAAAGAGTTCACTCCAGTGCCTGTATCTCTGTGCCAAGCACTAGTCTTTTTGAGCTATTTCACACTCTGCTGCTTTACCTGTGGAATGTGAAGATTCAACTAGAAGGTCCCACTGTGCATTTTGATTTAAGAAGCAATCATTATTTTCTGTGCTTGTGGTATTTGTATTGAGATACACATACAGAAACAAAAAATGTTTACTTCAAATGAAATGTGAATTTTTGCCTTGGAGTATTCATAGTACATTCATAGCTCTCAGTTTTTGACGGGATCATGATGATATGGAATTTTTAAAAAGTTAAACCCTTCAAAAAATGAAGTTTTTTTTTAAAAAAAAATGTATTTCCCCTTCTCATGAGGGAAAGATGGAGGTTGATTAGAAAGTTGATACAATGGAAAGAAATGCTGAAATCCTGGTATTAATTTTACCTTAAAAATCTGGAGTTTTTATTCACATCAACTTGATAATATAAGCAAAAGCAATGGAGAAATTTGCCCAAGACTTGGCCTTCCCACCTTTATTCAAATTACTGTCTTTATTACTTTCCATATCTTAACAAAGGAAAAACTGAAAGTAAGGGAGGTGTGCGCACCACAATGACTGCACTCATACCTTCCATCACTGAAAATGAGAATGAGCAAGCAATTTGTTTTTCCACATTCAGAATCATATTCAAAAAAAAAACCTCAATTTTTAATGGCATTAAGATTAGAAGCAATCAACAAAGGCGAGGAAATTCACTGTGGAGGAAATGAAATTCCACCTTAAATCACAAACCCAAGAAAACATAGTCTACTGGTTTGATCATATCAGGAATCCCCTGCCCAAACTCAAAAACAATCTCTTTTCCCTGTAACAGATCTTTTTAGTCATGCCAAAAGGTATGTCTCATGCACACAATCATGAAGATATTCTTTTGAATCAAATTCTTAAGAAGCTCATTAAGTTAGGACCACTTGTATGTTTCTTTGAGATGCTTTTGACAAGAATTATAAACTACAAAAGCTTTCTAAGTTTCAAACCTGAAAAGATTGTGTTTTATTTTTCTTTGGGTGGCAGGGGAGTGGGAAGGAGGCTAGTCAGTAAAGACAGGTCTACTTTTTATCTTTAGTGAAATCTCTATGAGTAAACTGAAAGGAAGATTGGGTTGGGGTTTATGCAAACTCAGTTTCTTCCTCTCTACCCCTCTGCGCTGCTCTGCCTGCAGAGAGATTTACCTTTGCACCTCTCTATTCCTGCTCTTCACTCTCAGAACACTGCTAGTCTGTCCTGGGCAGTTCTAGTATTTCTAGTATGAACTTGTCCTAAAATGGACAAATTCAACATTTCTTAGGATCAACCTATAAAAGCAGAGTCTCCAAACAAAAATATAACAAGATTTAGTTTTCCTTCAAACCAACGTGAACATGAATCATTTGATGCTATGTGACCATAAATGTCAAGAAATATTTATTAGATGCCCATTTACATAACTGAATGAAATAAAATGTACCGTGAATACCATAGGCACAGTCCTGACCCTAAAAGGGACAGTTGATAACAATGATAGTAAGAGCAACTGCCACTTAGCAGGTACTTACCACGCGCCAGACATTTATAGTCTCATTTGATCCCTGCGTCCATGCTAAAGTGCTTCAGTCGTGTCCGACTCTTTGCAACCCTATGGACCATAGCCCACCAGGCTCCTCATCTATGGGACTCTCCAGGTGAGAATACTGGAGTGAATTGCTTTGCCCTCCTCCAGGGGTTTAATCCCTATAGCCACTGTAATAATTAGATACTATTATGACTCTTTAATGGCAACCCACTCCAGTGTTCTTGCCTGGAGAATCCCGGGGACGGGGGAGCCTGGTGGGTTTCCGTCTGTGGGGTCGCACAGAGTCGGACACGACTGAAGTGACTTAGCAGCATGACTCTTTATGGAGAAAGAAACTAAGGTTAGGAGACATTAAGCAATTTGCCCAAGGTTTCATGATGTACACTGTTCTCATCTCTGAAGAACACACTACTGTGTTCACCTTGAGCCTAAGTGAAGGTTGAGCTTGTGGGACTGGAAATAGCCCCTTCTCCACCTGGGTGCTGGATTATAAATACATAGGTGCATAGAGTCTTGGGATGGAGAGGCAAGTAGAGAAAAGAACAGTATTTCTTCTCCCCATGGTCTGATACTGGTCTCCTGGCATGACTCCCTAGGGAGAAATAAGGAGCAAGAGGATACTAAAGGAACTAGAATATATAGGGTTTTTTGTGTGTGAGTGAGGGAGGAGGAAGTTTATAAAAGAAATATATTCTAGTTAAAAATTTGAACAATGGAAAATGTATAAAATGATCTTACAAAAAGATTATTGTTAATGGTTTATGTATATTCTTCTAGATTTTCCCCACATATTAAAAATGCCCTCAATGAGATGATAACCATTTTATATTTCCACCATCAACATAAGAGAGTCCCTATCTTCCCATACTTTTGCCAGTACTAGTCTAGTCTAGTGAAGTCGCTCAGTCGTGTCCGACTCTTTGCGACCCCATGGACTGTAGCCTACCAAACTCCTCCGTCCATGGGATTTTCCAGGCAATAGTACTGGAGTGGATTGCCATTTCCTTCTCCAGGGGATCTTCCCAACCCAGGGATCGAAGCCGGGTCTCCCGCATTGTGGACAGACACTTTACCATCTGAACCACCAGGAAGTCCAGTACTAGATATTATTAATGTTTTTAACATCATGGGATTTTCCAGGCAATAGTACTGGAGTGGATTGCCATTTCCTTCTCCAGGGGATCTTCCCAACCCAGGGATCGAAGCCGGGTCTCCCGCATTGTGGACAGACACTTTACCATCTGAACCACCAGGAAGTCCAGTACTAGATATTATTAATGTTTTTAACATGTGCCAGTGTAACGGGTGAAAATTCTATCTTCTTATTTTTATTTAAGTTTCTTTCGTTGTTACTAAGATTCAGCATCTTTTCTTATGTTTATTTAGCTACTTGCATTTCCCTTCTGTGAATTCCTAATTCTGTCTTCTTTTCCTATTAGGAATTTAATGTTTTCTTATTGATTTTGATGAATTCCTTGTATGTTAGGGATAGTTTAGCATTTGTCTGCTATACATATTGCAAATTTTGTTTCCTAATTTGTCTTTGTCCTCATTTTCTTCTTCTCCCTCTCCTCTTCCTCCTTCCTCTCCACCATGCCTGTCTCTCTCCTTTCCCAATATAGGTGTTTTAAATTTTCATGTCAAAAGTTTTTTATGACCTTTGAACTTCACATATTTATTAGAAAGGCTTGCTTCCAAGAGTATGCAAGTATCAATTCATGCTTTCTTCTAGTAACTTTATTTGATCTCACTTCAATTCACTCAATGGAGAAGGCAATGGCACCCCACACCAGTACTCTTGCCTGGAAAATCCCATGGATGGAGGAGCCTGGTAAGCTGCAGTCCATGGGGTCACGAAGAGTTGGACACAACTGAGCGACTTCACTTTCACTTTTCACTTTCATGCATTGGAGATTTGGAGTAGCTGTATCAAACATTATAGACTTCAAAACAATGATTATTGCTAGGAATAAAGATAAATATTTCATAATGATAAAGGAATCACTTCACTAATAAGTCATTAAAAGCTCTTAATGCCTCTATCGGAGAAGGGAATGGCACCCCACTCCAGTACTCTTGCCTGGAAAATCCCATGGATGGAGAAGCCTGGTAGGCTGCAGTCCCTGGGGTCGCTGAGAGTCGGGCACGACTGAGCGACTTCACTTTCACTTTTCACTTTAATGCATTGGAGAAGGAAATGGCAACCCACTCCAGTATTCTTGCCTGGAGAATCCCAGGGATGGGGGAGCCTGGTGGGCTGCCGTCTATGGGGTTGCACAGAGTCGGACATGACTGAAGCGACTTAGCAATGCCCATACAACTAATATGTGACTCAATAGTACATGAAGCAAAAACTTTCAGCACAAAAAGAAGACATAAATCCACAATTATAGTTGAGTATTTCAACACTTCTCTCTAAGTAATTAAGAGAAAAGATGATAATTTATGACTTAAATAACACTATAAAATAACAACTTTCATAGGACATCTTCAGTTCAGTTCAGTTCAGTCACTCAGTTGTGTCCGACTCTTTGCAGCCCCATGAATCACAGCACGCCAGGCCTCCCTGTCCATCACCAACACCTGGAGTTGACTCAAACTCACATCCATCGAGTCAGTGATGCCATCCAGCCATCTCATCCTCTGTCGTCCCCTTTTCCTCCTGCCCTCAATCCCTCCCAGCATCAGAGTCTTTTCCAATGAGTCAACTCTTTGCATGAGGTGGCCAAAGAACTGGAGTTTCAGCTTTAGCATCATTCCTTCCAAAGAACACACAGGGGTGATCTCCTTTAGAATGGACTGGTTGGATCTCCTTGCAGTCCAAGGGACTCTCAAGAGTCTTCTCCAACACCACAGTTCAAAAGCATCAATTCTTCGGTGCTCGTGTTCTTCATAGTCCAACTCTCACATCCATACATGACTACTGGAAAAACCATAGCCTTGACTAGATGGACCTACCCAACAGCAAAAGACAAACTTTCTTTCCAAGGGCACAGACTATTCATCAAGGTAGACAGATTGGGTATAAAATAGATCTCAATAAATATAAAAGAAATTAAATCATACGAAAATTGTTTCTATAAAAGTGGATTTAAACTAAAAATCAATAATAGAAAATCTGTGGGAATTCTCAATTATTTGAAAATTAAGCAATACACTTCCATTAAATAGCTCATGGGACAAAGAGCAAGTCTCAAGGGAATTAATAAAATATTTTCAACATAATAAATTGAGAATGCAGTACGTTTAATGTATGCAGCTAAAGTAGAATTGAGACAAGCTTCAAGCTTTAAATGCTTATTTTGGAGAAAAATTACCCCCAAAAATAAATATTTTAAGCTTCTACTTAATGGATATTAGAAAAACAAAAGAGCATGGCCTAATCAAATTAAATTGAAAGAAGGAAATAAGAAAAATGTGATAATCATTGAAACAAATAACAGGCAAAAAAATAGAAACAATGAAACTCACAACTGGTTCTTCGAAAATTTCAACATAATGATTAAACTTTAGTTAAATGTATAAAAGCAAAAGAAATTACATAAGCTTCTAACATCTGTCATGAAAGGGGAGACATTGCTACCAATGTTAAAAAAATTAAGGAGGTAATACAGTGAATAATATTATGCACTAAATTTGACAACCTAAATAAAACATTCAAATATCCCGAATGCAGTAGTTACCAAAACTAACTCAAGAGGAAGTAGAAAATTTAAATAGCCCTATTTCAATTTAAATATTATTTTATTTTGGTGAAGAAAATTCTAAGGCCAACTGGCTTTACTGGTGAATTAGCACAGGGCTCACAACTGCAGCATTAACTAATCAAAGAAAGAGAGAAGTATCTTTAGGAAACTCAAGTCTGTATTTAACTTCCATTATCATATAGCATGTCATTTCAGTTCTGGTAAGAGAAAGTCCAGTGTTCATGAAAAACATTCCCAAAGTATATCCCTAATGAATATTTTTTTTTGTCTATTCCTATCAGATAATTTATTCTCATTTATTAAATTATTTATGCAGAGCCCAGATTTAAATGACAAGGTCATAGGTTATCCACATATTGACTATAGTTTAGCTTTCCATTGTAATCACAGTTACACCTTTACCCTGAACAGGAATCTATGTGCTATTAGGCACAATGATTACTAGACAAAATTTTTAAATCAAATCACATAAATATTTGTCATCGAGTTTCCATCTTTTTAATGAACATGAGCAGAGGTAAGAGTAGAGTGTTAAATGCAAACATGGATTATTCTTAAAATACTTTAAAAACATAGATTTTTATAATTCATACTATTCAGTGTTGCATTTGTCATTAGTTCTACATCTTCATTGCAAATATTGGAGAAAGTAGGATAACAAAATGGAAGAATGCAATTGCTTAAATGTCAGTAATAAGATTTTAAAGGATAATGGAGAAAAAATGTTATTATTACAAAGATACCAGAGAGAGAAATGTGAAACAAACTCAAATATAGGCAAGTGCTTCAAAGTTGCACATACAGTGTGATGAGAAAATGTTTTTAAATAAATGGAAACAAAATTTCTTTGGGTGCCCTGTTTAGTAATAGTTAATAAAGCTTGATGGGAAAGATGGTGACATTTGAAAAGCATGTTTTAGGAGAAACAAGACAAAAGTGGCAACCATATGTTTTATGTTTGAAAGGATCAGAAATTTGGGAATGGATGAAAACACAATAGAAAAGAAGAGGGGAGATTTCAAATTTTGTGGAATATCTACATGACTCATTATTTATCAAATCTTATCTAATGTTTAAAGTTTGCATTGTAAAGGGGTTTATGAGCGTGATACTTGAGGGAAGATAATTCCAATTTGAAGAAAATAAAAGGGAAGAAAAAAATTCAACATTCCTAACAGAAAACAATTGTCTAACAAAGGTAATAGGGAGCTGGAGGCAATCTTGCCAATGTAAACATTCCTACCAAAAAATTTGCAGAAATATTAAGATATTGCTTTGGAATTTCCCTTGGGAAATTCAAGTCTAAATCTTTAAAGTATATGACATGTGTAAATTTTGATAGAGGAAATCTGGACATTTTACCTTGATGACATGAAGAAAAATAGAAATGTCTACACGCATGCCTTTCTGATGTGTACTGTTCACAGAACAGAAAACAATTGAATACTTGTTTCAGTTCAGTTCAGTTGCTCAGTCGTGTCCGACTCCTTGCGACCCCATGAATCGCAGCACGCCACGCCTCCCTGTTCACCACCATCTCTCAGAGTTCACTCAGACTCACATCCATCGACTCAGTGATGCCATTCAGCCATCTCATCCTCGGTCGTCCCCTTCTCCTCCTGCCCCCAATGCCTCCCAGCATCAGAGTCTTTTCCAATGAGTCAACTCTTCGCATGAGGTGGCCAAAGTACTGGACTTTCAGCTTTAGCATCATTCCTTCCAAAGAAATCCCAGGGTGGATCTCCTTCAGAATGGACTGGTTGGATCTCCTTGCAGTCCAAGGGACTCTTCTTTACTAGCATGTGAGATGAGTGCAATTGTGCAGTAGTTAGAGCATTCTTTGGCATTGCCTTTCTTTGGAATTGGAATGAAAACTGACCTTTTCCAGTCCTGTGGCCACTGCCGAGTTTTCCAAATTTGCTGGCAGATTGAGTGTAGCACTTTCACAGCATCATCTTTCAGGATTTGAAATAGCTCAACTGGAATTCCATCACCTCCACTAGCTTTGTTCGTAGTGATGCTTTCTAAGGCCCACTTGACTTCACATTCCAAGATGTCTGGCTCTAGATTAGTGATCACATCATCATGATTATCTGGGTCGTGAAGCTTAAGCTAATTTCTTTAATATTTAAATGTTACTTTTTTGTGACCAAACACATCACATGAAATATTTTTGTTACATGTTTTGCATACCAGTTTATTGTTACTTACATTACAGGTTTACTTAACTCTAACAATATCAGTATAACATCATGTCCTCAGAGAGTTCTGGTATGAGAGAAATTATACAGTATGAAAACAAGAAAAAAAAGGAAATTCTATTCTTTGCCTCTCCCTTCACCTCTAGCTACTGCCTTAAAATGGAGGAAATATTCTGTAACCTTCTCGCTTTTTTGCCAGCATGTGAAGAAAATCTCTAGACCTTCTAATGTTCCTGAGAATAAAACAAGAACAAAACAAGGCAGCATATTTAGCAAACACCCAAAACATAAAATGTGCAGTAATTTTTTCCAGTCTTCATTCTCTTTGTGAGAGATGAAGAGAAAGCCAGGTTGCAGAGAAAAGACAGCCTTGTAGTCAGAATGTTACAAGCATACTCCATGGTTAAGAAGTTGAAAGGAAATTATCTAACTTCTTGCCACATAACAAAGTGTATGTCTATAACATTTTCCATTTTTTAGAAACAATTTAATAGAGATTCTGTTTGAAATGTGAAAGAATAGGCTTTCCAACTCAGTGTTTGAGGACTCTCTATTTGATGCCACTACTAATTATAGGTTTAGCTTGGAAATCTAGAATTGGCAAGTATGGAACAGATGTCCCCCTAGGTAAAAGTATGTCTTAAGGTAATGTGTGATAACATTAACAATAACAATTCAGAACATATTTTGTATCAAACACTCTGCTAAATATTTAATTTTATTTAATCCTCACAAAAAATATTTTGTTGTCCACATAGTTCAGATCAGAAAATAAGGCCTAGAGTGATTTAGTTACTTGCCCAAAGTTCCAAGCTAGCAACTGGATGTGTGTGCATGCACATATTTGCAGATGAGTAGGTTCCATGTATGTGTGTGTATGTAATAACATGTATATTGCTAGAGGGAAAGAATAGAGGAAGTTAGGGATCATGAAAGAAAAGTAGGAAAGGACCAGATCATGCAAAGTCTTACATGTTATCCTAAGGAGCTTAAAATTTATACTGTAGTCTTTTAATCCCGAAATCACAGCGGCCTCAATTCTGATTCAGTAGATCTGTGTTGGTCTTTCTAATATATTTTAAAAATACACATTTTAAAATACATGTTTTAAAATATATATTTCCTTGGGGCAACAGACAACCACTCAATAATGAAAAATTTTCACCACAAATGTGACATGATTAGAATTGAGTTTTACAAAATTCATCCTTGAAAAAAATAAAATGCATTGGAAATGAATAACAGGTGTTAACATGCTTTTGCAGTAATCCAGTAAATGATGAAGGCCTCAAAGATAACAACAGTAGGAGAGAGAATAGAAATCAAGGACATGATTTTGATGATGCTAATGGAGTAAATATGGTATTAACAATATTGGCTTGGGTTGTGACCCTGCTCTCCCAAACACTAAGTGTAGAATCATGGACTAGGTATTTAAGTCTTGGTTTCCTTATTTGTAGATTTTAATTATTTAGGCAATAGTAAGAAATACAACATACATGAGTAACTTTTATCTTCAGCGTAGGCAGTTCTATAATTATATTTATTCATTTGGACAATGAAAATAATGTTGAGAGGTTAAATATCATTTTTTAAGGTCAAACAACCAACACAATGAGGAATAAGAATTCAAGATCAAGGAATATGAATCCTCCATGTCAAGGTTGTTGGCTAGAAATGCAGTAAAGATTAGATTATGGAATAACAAAATGATAACATCTAACACTTATAGAGCACTTATACTGTTTTATAAACTTATTCACAGAGTAGACTTGATAAAATCAACTATTAGTCCCATTTTAGAGATGAGAAAACAATTCAGATAGGATAAATAATAATAACTCTACTAACAAGTGGCACAGCCAGAATTTAAACCACTAAATTAACTGATATATATATATATATATATAATATATAAAATATTGATATATCAACATATTTCCCACAATTACTTTCATTTTGTTTATGTACCCAAGAATTCATGATACATAACTCTGATTGGATGTTTTTGCCTTTTCTCTTGCCAAGTTTCAACAAACTGACTTCCAAAAATTATCCATAACTTAATTAAAACAACCCTTATTAATGTCATATTTATAATGAAAACCTTTGGTGAAATGAGTAGCCTCCAGCTTTGGAAGCAATCACAATTAAGGCTGTCGAT
>SJYT01025603.1:221068-241228 GCA_006410635.1 Cephalophus harveyi | reverse complement strand
AATTTTATTTTTACTTTATTTTACTTTACAATACCGTATTGGTTTTGCCATACATTGACATGAATCCACCATGGGTGTACACGAGATCCCAATCCTGAATCCCCCCCTCCCACATCCCACCCCATATCCTCTCTCTGGATCATCCCCGTGCACCAGCCCCAAGCATCCTGTATCCTGTATCGAACAAAGGCTGGTGCTTCGTTCTTACATGATAGTATACATGTTTCAATGCCATTCTCCCAAATCATCCCACCCTCTCCCTCTCCCACAGAGTCCAAAAGTCCGTTCTATACATCTTTAACAGAACTTTGAATACAAGTTTTAAAAATCGTCAATTATTTGTTGTTATTTAATTTCATTATTATTTTTATCAGTTATTAAATCCATGTCATCT
The DNA here is from genome assembly GCA_006410635.1 of Cephalophus harveyi. NCBI lineage: Eukaryota > Metazoa > Chordata > Mammalia > Artiodactyla > Bovidae > Cephalophus > Cephalophus harveyi. The sequence goes on along the minus strand of SJYT01025603.1, from coordinate 240,834 downwards.
TTATATTCATAAAAGTATTTCACATATTGAAAGTTAAAGTGTTAGTCACTCAATTGTGTCTGACTCTATGTGACCCCATGGGCTGTAACCCACCAGGGTCCTATGTCTATGGGATTTTTCAGGCAAAAATACTGGAATGGGTCGCCATTCCCTTCTCCAGAGGATCTTGCCAATCCAGGGATCGAACCCTGGTCTCCTACACTGCAGGCAGATTCTTTACCATCTGAGCCCCAAGGCTGATTCAAAGTCTGTCTATGTTGTTGCAAATAACAGGATTTCCTTCTCTTTCTACAAACTGTTTTAAATTTGTCAGTTTAATCAGAATTTACTTGCTTAAGCAAATCATTAATATATAAAATACTGTGCCAGACATTTCTCTTGAATGTATTCTTCTCAAAACTGAGGCTGATTTGCTGATGGATGGAGATGAAATAAAGAATGAAGTTCAGTTCAGTCGCTCAGTTGTGTCCGACTCTTTGTGACCCCATGAATCGCAGCACGCCAGGCCTCCCTGTCCATCACCATCTCTCAGAGTTCATTCAGACTCACGTCCATCAAGTCAGTGATGCCATCCAGCCATCTCACCCTCTGTCATCCCATTCTCCTCCTGCCCCCAATCTCTCCCAGCATCACAGTCTTCTCCAATGAGTCAACTCTTCCCATGAGGTGGCCAAAGTACTGGAGTTTCAGCTTTAGCATCATTCCTTCCAAAGAAATCCCAGGGTTAATCTCCTTCAGAATGGACTGGTTGGATCTCCTTGCAGTCCAAGGGACTCTCAAGAGTCTTCTCCAACACCACAGTTCAAAAGCATCAATTCTTCGGTGCTCAGCCTTCTTCACAGTCCAACTCTCACATCAGTCCAAGGGACTCTCAAGAGTCTTCTCCAACACCACAGTTCAAAAGCATCAATTCTTCCATGCTCAGCTTTCTTTATGGCCCAACTCTCACATCCATACATGACTACTGGGAAAACCATAGCTTTGACTATACAGACCTTTGTTGGCAAAGTAATGTCACTGCTTTGTAATTATTATATTAGTAATGCTTGTAATTTAAAGAAGCAAAATGTAAATTAATAGACACATAGCTCTGGTTTGTAAGTTAAAGTAGAGACTATCTCATAAAAACCTTCAACAGGAATTGACTGTGTCTGGTGTTACAGTTTTTTCAAGATTTTTCTTGAAAAGTCTATTCAAATATATTTCTAATGCATTTTGAAACATTTTCCCCTCCAAAAGAATATATTTCTCAAGGTATTATGAAACACAGATGACTTAAGGATTCAAAATTTCTATAATCCAAAGTGTATTACATTTGAGAACTTCAAAGTAGTTTATAAATGTTAATTTGTTTTATAATGTGCACTAGTGTACAATTATTTTCACTCGGTATTATAAGCTGGACTTAAAAATATTTAATATGTCTCTTGTTAGTCTTGTAAATTGTGATTTTAGGAAATGGTTTTTAGTTGGCTATCCCATGGAACATTCCTCCATTGCAGTAGAAGTCTCCAAACATTTAGAGAACATGTACTGGTCAGTTTTTCCATTGTGGAGTTGCTATTTGACCTTAGCGTGACTTATCTGAGGGAACCCAGAACCACAAGTGGAATCTGATTCCAAGTGTAGGAAATGGTTTTTAGTTGGCTATCCCATGGAACATTCCTCCATTGCAGTAGAAGTCTCCAAACATTTAGAGAACATGTACTGGTCAGTTTTTCCATTGTGGAGTTGCTATCTGACCTTAGCGTGACTTATCTGAGGGAACCCAGAACCACAAGTGGAATCTGATTCCAAGTGAGAAAAATAGGTTATAGTAGTGTGCATGAACTAGGAAACTACCAAAGAGTCCTAAGCTATCCCAGATGGAAGTTTAGTCATTGAGAGAAAGAATTTCATCCACAAAGGCAGAAATCTTTAATTTGGGGGAAAGTGCTCTAGCACCCTTATTAAAAAAAATTCCTTAAAAATGCAAAGAGAAGCAGCATTTGCCTTTTTGTTCTGTGTGTGCTTTTGAAGAAACTTCCCAGTGTATCTTTGACCTCAGCACAGTTTATTAAGAGCAGTTGGCAGGCACAGATTTGGGCCCACATTTTCCTAATCTGCCTTCCAAATTCCTTCTTGCATTTTACTTGGTTGTATCCTGTGCACTTCAACTTGGCATTTCAGCATTTGTCACTGATCCTATTTTAAAAATCTAGCTTGCCGTTGTTTTGGCTCAGGTACTTTAAAAACAAAAGTTGAAAAGCAACCAACTATTTAGGAGGTCTTGGGAAAGAAGGCAGGCCAGCAGCTATTTCCTGTTAGTAAGAGTTGAATGTGTAACATAGGATTTCTTCAGGCTCTGGTCTCATCTTCTGTCCACTATTTCTCCTCTGATGTCTAAGAAAATATCATATCAACTGAGTTAAGATGAGAATAAAAGCAGATTCCCTTTCCAAACTTCAGGGAAGTTCTTTGGGAAAAACACAAGGTTATGAAAGGAGTTATGTTTATTTTAAATTTGAGATAAGAATTAAATGGAAGAGTTTCTCCAAGATCAGACTTGGAGAAACTGTGATATTTGCTTTAGGGTAAGCCATTTCCATTTCCGGGGAGGCGTGGTGTGCTTCATTCCATGGGTCACAAAGAATCAGACATGACTTGGTGACTGAACCGCAACAACTCTTGGTGATGGAGCAGCAGCAACTCCACTTCCCTGATCCTCAGATAAGCAGGGTGACAATCTACAGCCTTGATGTACTCCTTTCCTGATTCGGAACCAGTCTGTTGTTCCATGTCCAGTTCCATGAAGTGATGGGACCAGATGCCATGATCTTCGTTTTCTGAATGTTGAGCTTTAAGCCAACTTTTTCGCTCTCCTCTTTCACTTTCATCAAGAGGCTTTTTGGCTCTTCTTCACTTTCTGCCATAAGGGTGGTGTCATCTGCATATCTGAGGTGATTGATATTTCTCCCGGCAATCTTGATTCCAACTTGTGTTTCTTCCAGTCCAGCGTTTCTCATGATGTACTCTGCATAGAAATTAAATAAGCAGGGTGACAATATACAGCCTTGACATATTCTTTTCCTATTTGGAACCAGTCTGTTGTTCCATGTCCAGTTCTAACTGTTGCTTCCTGACCTGCATACAGATTTCTCAAGAGGCAGGTCAGGTGGTCTGGGATTCCCATCTCTTTCAGAATTTTCCACAGTTTATTGTGATCCACACAGTCAAAGGCTTTGGCATAGTCAAGAAAGCAGAAATAGATGTTTTCCTGGAACTCTTGCTTTTTCCATGATCCAGTGGATGTTGGCAATTTGATCTCTGGTTCCTCTGCCTTTTCTAAAACCAAAGAATGAAGAAACCCTTGGAAGCCATGAAGTACAGAGAAACAACCTTAGTTTACCAATCAAAAACTATGAGTTCAACATCCAACTCTACCAACTTTACTAGTGTAAGATTACAAGATTGGGGAAGCTTATCTTTACATGCAATTTTAATGTTATTTAATGATATGACATATTGCCAAGAATCAGTGTCCTCTTGCTCCTCCTTCAATAGCCTATGATATCCAGAGCAAGAGACATAATGATTTTTGCATTATTTCTGTCTCCTATTAATCTATCGATCTACAGTCCATTGATATACATGTCTATACAAATATAGAGATACATTGAGTATTTCTATCATATATATTTTTTACATATGTTTGTGTTATATGTGTGTGTATATATATGTGTGTGTGTGTAAAATATGTATGAAATACACAATTTAATGTAGTTTTGACTCAGTTCAGTTCTGGATTTAAATCTCGATTCTAGTTCTTACCTGCTATGTGACCTTGAACAAATTGATTAATCTTTCTGAATCTTAACTTCGTCATCTGTGAAAATGGATATGATTATATTTCTTTAAAAAGTTATTAGTAATAATCAGCATAATCTTAGAGTTCACTTAACATACTAGCAATATTTTATGCTAGCTCTTTTATATATATACACACACACAAAATATGTCTTCCCAGGTAGTGCAGTGGTAAAGAATCTGCCTACCAATGCAAGAGACACAGGAAGATGCTGGTTTGATCCTTGGGTTGGGAACATCCCGTGGAAGAGGAAATGGCAACTCACCCCAGTGTTCTTGCCTGGGAAATTCCATTGAGAGAGGAACCTGGTGGGCTACAGTCCTTGGAGTTGCTAAATGTCAGACACAATTTAGCAGCTGAGCATACACACAAACACATACACACATATACACACACACACACACACACACAATAATCCAAAAAAAAATTAAAAACCACAATAAAAGCCCAAATCTATTTTAGAAATAAACATCAATTTTATATCATAGCAACTGAGGAATTACAATAAAATAAGCATTACATTTCTATGAGTATCCACTGTGAAATCAAGCACCAATTAGGAGACTTTTGCAATATGATATACCTGTGGACTCTATACAATTAGCTAAATACCAATCTTTAGAAAATTAAACCACCTTATTTGATAAACTGAAATTGGTAATCTCTCTCAGGTTGACATGGCTGTTTTTAGTGACTCAAAGTGAGACACAACCATTTGTATCTTTTTACTGTTGGTTTTACCTGTGGGCTAAAAACAAACAAACAACTATGAATCTAATTCAGCAGAGATAATAAACAACAGTTTAATATGTAATTCCCTCTGTTAGAAAACATTTCAGATGTGCCTTTCCTTCTAGGTTTGGTTAACTCTACTCATCCTTTTGGATTTGGCCTAAGTGTCATATCTGAAGGGAAGCCTTTGCTAGGGTTCCTAAAACTAAGTTATTTCCACAAAATTTATACTAGAGTCTATCTTATGGTGGTTGTTATTGTTCAGTCGCTCAGTCATGTCTGACTCTTTGCAACCCCATGGACTGCAGCATGCCAGGCTTCCCTGTCCTTCACAATCTCCTGGAGCTTGCTCAAACTCATGTCCATTGAGTCGGTGTTGCCATCCAGCCATCTCATCCTTTGTTGTTCCCTTCTCCTCCTGCCTTCAATCTTTCCCAGCATCAGGGTCTTTTCTAATGAATTGGAACTTCACATCAGATGGCCAAAGTACTGGAGCTTCAGCATCAGTCCTTTCAATGAATATTCAAGATTGAATTCCTTTAGGATTGACTGGTTTGATCTCCTTGCAGCCCAAGGGATTCTCAAGAGTCTTCTCCAATACCACAGTTCGAAAGCATCAATTCTTCATCCTTCAGCCTTCTTTATAGTCCAACTCTCACATATATAGATTGCTACTGGAAAAACCATAGCTTTGACTAGTTGGTAAAGCATCCACCTGCAGTGCAATGCAGGAGAGCCCAGTTTGATTCCTGGGTTGGGAAAATCCACTGGAGAAGGGATAGGGTACCCACTCCAGTATTCTTGGGCTTCCCTTGTGGCTCAGCTGGTAAAGAATCCACCTGCAATGTGGGAGACTGGGTTTGATCCCTGGGTTGGGAAGATCTCCTGGAGAAGGCAATGGTTACCCACTCCAGTATTCTGGCCTGGAGAATTCCATGGACTGGACTGTATAGTCCATGGGGTCACAAAGAGTTGGACACAACTGAGCGACTTTCACTTCACTTATGCTCTTTTTTATTGTATTCATATCATCTGCAAATAGAGACAATTTTAATTTTCCCTTCTGTTCATACCTGATTGCTAGGATTTTCAGAACTATGAATAGGAATAGTGTCTGTTCCTGACCTTAAAAGATTTGAACCTCTCACCATTGAATACAATGTTAGCTGTGGGTTTGTCATATATGGTCTTCATTATGTTGAGAAACATTTATTCTATACACAATTTGTTATGATTTTTATCTTAAAGGGATGTTGAATTTTGTCAAGTACTTTTTCTGCATCTGTTGAAATGATCATACTTTTTTCTTTCATTCTATTGATGTGATGCATTATATTTTTTTGATTTTCATATGTTGAAACATTCTTGCATTCCAGAGATGAATCCCACTTGATTATGGTGGAGCTAGCTGGCCACCTTGGGCTCTCTTTTTCCCACTAGAAGAAACATAAGCCCAAGTGGGCCCTCCCATTATTTTGCTGTGCTTTTTTAGGAGAGAAAGTGATGAGGTCAGAGTATAGCCATTCCTTTTAACCTTCTGATGCATTTCTTCTTGGTCTCTGTGGTCTAGGGCAGGGTAGTAGGAACAGGTTCACCCTCAACCCTGGGGTTTTCACAGTGGTGCCTTTTCTATGGATAGTTGCTAGTTGGTCTTTGTGTGAAGAGGACTGAAGCCAGAAACATCCTATATCACCATCATGATCCAGATAGATAGGTTTTTTTTTTTTTTAACCACTAGTACTTGGCTTGACTGTGGCATGATATAATCTGAATCAAAACGAAAGTAAAGGTAGAAAATAGTTGATCAAAGTTCTTGGGCAGGAATTTAATTTTAATTACAATGGATGATCTTTAGCAGTGAATTATCTAAGATAAATGGAGGCAGTTTCCACATAAACAGTAAATAAACATATTTGTTTAAAATCCAATTTGTTGCATTAACATACTCAAGTCTATTTGATGGAATGTTTTCCCAGCATGCAAATGTATCTGTCAAATAGCGTTGCACCTCAATTAATGAACTGAATATGCTCTCCAGATGTGTAAGCAAATATAATAGTTAAAATAAAGAACCCTGAAGACAGACTGCCATATTTTGAACTTCATTATGCCACTTACTATGTGTGTGATTTCAAGAAAGTTACTCCACATCTCCTTGCCTCACTTTTCCTCAACTCTAAAGTGAAGTTGATAAAAGTAATATTTACCTCAAAGGGTTATCGAGATAATTACATTAGTTTATATATAGGAACTTACAAAGTGTTTGAAATATACTAAGAATTAGCATTATTTCTTATTCTTAGTTACACGCTTGAAGTGAATTTTTTATAAGAAAGATACTATTAGGTTGGTGCAAACATAATTGTGGTTTTTGCAATGTTGAAATTTGCCATTCGATATTGGAATACATTCTTAATAAATATGGTTATGTTATATATCATTTTAATGCACATTTCTTGCCTTTTTTGCTAATGATTTATCACTTGCTATTTATATTTATTTTGGACTATGGAAATGATGTTAAAAAACAAGCAGTTTTCTTATTCAAGTTTAAAATGGTTCATAAAGCAGTGGAGACAACTTCTAACAACAACAATACATGTGGCCCAGGAACTACTAATAAATGTACAATGCAGTGGTGGTTCAAGAAGTTTTGCAAAGGAGATGTGGGTCTTGAAGCTAAGGAGCACAGTGGCCAGTCATCAGAAACTGGCAATGACAACTGAGAGCCATCACCAAAGCTGATCCTTTTACAACCACATGAGAAGTTGCATAAGAACTCAGCGCTGACCATTCAATGTTCATTCAGCATTTGAAGCAAATTGGAAAGGTGAAAAAGCTTAATAAGTGAGTGCCTCATGAGCTGACCCCCCCCCAAAAAAAACCATCATTTTGAAGTGTCATTTTCTCTTACTCTATGCAACAACAACCATTTCTCAAGTCGATTGTGACATGTGACAAAAAAAGTGAAAGTGAAGTTGCTCGGTCGTGTTCGACTCTTGGCGACCCCATAGACTAGCCTACCAGGCTCCTTTGTCCATGGGATTTTCCAGGCAATAGTGCTGGAGTGGATTGCCATTTCCTTCTCCAGAGGATCTTCCCAACCCAGGGATCGAACCCGGGTCTCCCACATTGTAGACAGACGCTTTACCGTCTAAGCCACCAGGGAAGTTGACATGTGACAAAAAGTAGATTTTATATAACCAGTGATTACCAGCTCAGTGGTTGGACTGAGAAGAAGCTCCAAAGCATTTACCAAAGCCAAATGTGCATTAACAAAAAGGTCATGGTCACTGTTTGGTGGTCTGCTGCCCATCTGATCAATCACAGCTTTCTGAATCCTGGTGAAATCATTATATCTGAAAAGTATGCTCAGCAGATCAATGAGATGCACTGAAAACCACAACACCTACAGCCAGCTTTATTTAACAGAAAAGGCCCAATTCTTCTCTGTAACAACACCCAACTGCATGTTGCACAATCAATGCTTCAAAAGTTGAATGAATTGGGCTGTGAAGTTTTGTTTCATCTGCCATATTTACTTGACCTCTCACCAGCTGACTACCATTTCTTCAAGCATTTTGACAATATTTTGCAGAGAAAACGTTTCCACAACCAGCAGGATGCAGAAAATGCTTTCCAAGTATTCATCAAGTGTCGAAGCACAGACTCTTATGCTACAGGAATAAACCAATTTATTTCTCATTGACAAAAATGTGTTTATTGTAATGGTTCCTATTTTGATTAATAAAGATACGTTTGAGCCTAGTTATAATGATTTTAAATTCACAGTCCAAAACTGAAATCACTTTTGGACCAACCTAAGCCATGAAATTAAAAGATGCTTACTCCTTGGAAGAAAAGTTATGACCAACCTAGATAGCATAGTGAAAAACAGAGACATTACTTTGCCAACAAAGGTCCGTCTAGTCAAGGCTATGGTTTTTCCAGTGTTCATGTATGGATGTGAGAGTTGGACTGTGAAGAAAGCTGAGCGCCAAAGAATTGATGTTTTTGAACTGTGGTGTTGGAGATGACTCTTGAGAGTCCCTTGGACTGCAAGGAGATCCAACCAGTCCATTCTGAAGGAGATCAGCCCTGAGATTTCTTTGGAAGGAATGATGTTAAAGCTGAAGCTCCAGTACTTTGGCCACTTCATGAGAAGAGTTGACTCATTGGAAAAGACTCTGATGCTGGGAAGGATTGGGGGCAGGAGGAGAAGGGGACGACAGAGGATGAGATGGCTGTAGGCATCACTGACTCGATGGACGTGAGTCTGAGTGAACTCCAGGAGTTAGTGATGGACATGGAGGCCTGGCGTATTGCAATTCATGGGGTTGCAGAGTCAGACACGACTGAGCAACTGAACTGAAGAAGCATTTGTTTTCTAGTTCCAGGGAAAATAGAAAACAAACAAACAAAAATGGAAATCTTAAGGTAAAAAGTGATCATGGTTTCAATTGGTACATAAGAACGAATTTCTTTCCATCAATGTAACAAAAGTTCAGGAAATGCAAGGCCTCTCTTATTGATGAAGAAGACAACACATTGCCACCTATTTTGAATGGTTTAGATCTGTGCTATCCAATATAGTAGCTACTAACAACATGTGGGATTCCCAGGTGGCTCAGTGGGTAAAGAATCTACCTGCAGTGCAGGAGACACAGAAGACATGGGTTTGATTCCTGGGTCAATAAAATCCCCTCAAGGAGGGCATGGCAACCCATCCCAGTGTTTGCCTTTCCATAGACAGAGGAGCCTGGCAGGCTACAGTCCACAGGTTCACAAAGAGTTAGACACAACTGAAGTGACTGAGTACAACTTGTGGTACTGAACATTTGCAATATAGCTAGTCAAAACTGATATGTACTGTAAGGGTAAAATACACACTGGATTTTGAAGACTTTAGTGTAAAGGTAAAAGGAAGTTCAATTCAGTTCACTCAGTCATGTCTGACTTAGCTTATTAATATTTTATATACATAAAAATTGAAACAATATTTTGGACATATTGGGTTAAACATATTAATAAAATTAATCACAACTGTTTCTTTTTTACTTTTGTACCATGGCTACTATAAAATTTTAAGTTACACATAGGCTTGCATTGTATTTCCGTTGAACAGCAGTGACTCTAGATCTTTGCTATTCCAAGTGTGGTCTTTGGACCAACCACACCACCCAGGAACTTGTTAGCAATTCTGAGTCTCCAGGTTTTGTCCTATGCCACTAGAGTGCTTCCTGACATTTTACAAGATCTCCAGGTGATTCTTAAGCACATTTCATTTTGAGAAGTGCTGCATTCTTTGGCCTACTGACACATATCAGATATAGTGAATTTTAGGTTTTATCATATAAACTTACATGATGAATTAATGACCAATGGTTAGGAAGATCCTCTGGAGAAGGGAATGGCAACTGACTCCAGTATTCTTGCCTGAAAAATTCAATGGACAGATTCCATATATATGGATTGCTGCTGCTACTGCTGCTAAGTCACTTCAGTCGTGTCCGACTCTGTGTGACCCCATAGACGGCAGCCCACCAGGCTCCCCCATCCCTGGGATTCTCCAGGCAAGAACACTGGAGTGGGTTGCTATTTCCTTCTCCACTGCATGAAAGTGAAAAGTGAAAGTGAAGTCACTCAGTCATATCAGACTCTTCGCAATCCCATGGACTGCAGCCTACCAGGCTCCTCCATCCATGGGATTTTCCAGGCAAGAGTACTGGAGTGGGGTACCATTGCCTTCTCCGATATATGGATTAGAATGATATTTATCTTTCTCTTTATAATTTACTTCACTCTGTATAATATGTTCTAGTTTCATCCACCTCATTAGAACTGATTCAAACATGTTCTTTTTTATGGCTCAGTAATATTTCATTGTGTATATGTACTGCAACTTCTTTATCCATTCATTCTAATGCATATATACAGAATATAGAAAAACGGTACTGAAGAATTTATTTACAAGGCAGCAATGGAGAAATGACATAGAGAATGGGCATATGAACATGGGGAGAGGGGAGGAGAGGGTGAGGTATATGGAAGGAGTAACATGGAAACTTACATTATTGTATGTAAAATAGATAGCCAACAGGAATTTTATGTATGGCTCAGGAAACTCAAACAGCAGCTCTGTATCAACCTAGAGGGGTGGGATGGGGAGGGAGATGGGAGGGAGGTTCAAAATAGAGGGGATATATGTGTACCTATGGTTGATTCATGCTGAGGTTTGACAGAAAACAACAAAATTCTATAAAGCAATTATCCTTCAATAAAAAATAAATTAATTTTTAAAAATTCCATGGATAGGAGAGCCTGCGGGCTACAGTCCATGGGGTCACAAAGAGTCAGACATGACAGAGCACACGTGAAATATGAGCTGATGACTTAGCACTTTCTATCTGTGAGTATGTTCCAGTTACCACAACAATACAGTCTAGATGTATGGACTTCCTGGTTGATTTATGGTAAAGACTGTGCCTGCAATGCAGGAGACACAGGAGATGTGGGTTCAATCCCTGGGTTGGGAAGATCCCCTGGAGGAGAAAATGGCAACCCACTCCAGTATTCTTGCCTGTGAAATCCCATGGACAGAGGAACCTGGCAGACTACAGCCCATAGGATCACAAAGTTTCAAACATGACTGAACACGCACACAGATGCAGTTAATAGTTATAGAATGATTTAACTGGAAATCAAGTATCCTGAATTTGCCTTTTTCATGCTTTCTCCTTGGTCCTAATTTGTGATTTTTCCATAGTTGAGGGCAGAAGCTGGGTGGGTGTTCAATAATAGTTTGCTACTATTTACCCAAGAGGGCATTTTTAGTAAGCCAGTGGGACTGGAATGGTTTGGAATAGGGGATCTTCCAATAAATCTGACCCTCTGGCACTAAACCAAGAACATAAATTACTACAGTCATGTATTGTTATGAGAGAAAGTAACTACAGTCATTCAAGTTCCTGCTGCTGCTGTTGCTGCTAAGTCGTTTTAGTTGTGTCCAACTCTGTGCAATCCCATAGACAGCAGCCCACCAGGCTCCCCCATCCCTGGGATTCTATTCAAGTTCCTATAGACAGCCAATTATACTTAAATAGTCTAATATACTTTTTCTTCATATAAAATGAGTCAAACATCTCATTACATATTCCTCCACAGTAATGGTAGTAACAGCTTTTGTTTATTTGAGATAATAAAGAAAAACGCCTAATGAGGTAAGAATTTTACTTCATAATTGAAAGTTCAAGGAATACAATAGGAAAATTCAAGGAAATTCAACAGTATAAATGCAAAATAGAGAATTAAAACCTGGATGTACTTCCAGCATCAACACTTTAGGAAGAAAGCTATGTAAGATTTTTTTTTTATTAAAATGAGTGTTAAATTAGGAAATGTGAAGGCTGAAAGGAAAGTAGAATAATTTTTTTATAAGTTGTATATTTGACAATCTTAGGAATATACTACCCAATTAAATCTGCCTAGGAAGAGAGCAAGCTTGGCTGGAGAGACAAGGTATTTCAGTAAAGTATTGGAGGTAATTAATAGTGTCAAATTTATCAAAGAGGACAGATACTGATAAAAAAAAATTCTTTAATACCATTCAAACTCTATGATGTAATTAGAGGCTGCCAACTTCCATTTGGTCTGGCATAGTATCTTGGCTCTCAAAACTAAACTTTATTATGGAATTAATTTTTGATAAAAATAGCCATTAAGGCCATGAATACTGTATGATTAATGTACCATATGATTATATGAACTGTATCATTGCCAGAGTAAATGTATCATGTAATTGCATGAATAAATGTAAAATTATGCTATTAAATATGAGTCTCTGTCCACTGTAACTGATTTTATGTGGATAGAAATGAGTCAGCACATACCATGGGGTCATTCCATGCTAAAAGTCAATGCTTCCCTCTCATATTTATAATTAATTCAGTTCTCTTATTTACCTCATCCTATGCCTAGGGTGCCAGATTTAGCAAATACACATAGAATACCCAGTTAACTTTGAATTTCAGATAATATTTTAGCATTAGTATGTTATGTGTCAATGGTACTTATTGTTTATCTGAAATTCAAATATAACTGGGTGTCCTGCATTTTTTCCTGCAATCTTAGTACTCTCTCATTGTTTTCAGGACATTATCGTGTACTGCAGTTCAGTTCAGTCGCTCAGTCGTGTACGACTCTTTGCGACCCCATGAATTGCAGCACGCCAGGCCTCCCTGTTCATTACCATCTCTCGGAGTTCACCAAGACTCACGTCCATCGAGTCCGTGATGCCATCCAGCCATCTCATCCTTGGTCGTCCCCTTCTCCTCCTGCCCCCAATCCCTCCCAGCATCAGAGTCTTTTCCAATGAGTCAGCTCTTCACATGAGGTGCCCAAAGTATTGGACTTTCAGCTTTAGCATCATTCCTTCCAAAGAAATCCCAGGGCTGATCTCCTTCAGAATGGACTGGTTGGATCTCCTTGCAGTCCAAGGGACTCTCAAGAGTCTTCTCCAACACCACAGTTCAAAAGCATCAATTCTTCGGCGCTCAGCCTTCTTCACAGTCCAACTCTCACATCCATACATGACCACAGGAAAAACTATAGCCTAGACGGACCTTAGTCGGCAAAGTAATGTCTCTGCTTTTGAAAATGCTATCTAGGTTGGTCATAACTTTTCTTCCAAGGAGTAAGCGTCTTCTAATTTTATGGCTGCAGTCACCATCTGCAGTGATTTTGGAGCCCCCCAAAATAAAGTCTGCCACTGTTTCCACTGTTTCCCCATCTATTTCCTATGAAGTGATGGGACCAGATACCATGATCTTCGTTTTCTGAATGTTGAGCTTTAAGCCAACTTTTTCGCTCTCCTCTTTCACTTTCATCAAGAGGCTTTTTAGCTCCTCTTCATTTTCTGCCATAAGGGTGGTGTCATCTGCATATCTGAGGTTATTGATATCATGTACTTGGCCCTCTCCAAATCATTCTTTCCTACACTTTTCTAATCATAGCCAAAATGTGAAACACTGAATTTACCTATTGGTTAATAATTAAAAACTTTTCTGAAAGAGGCACATGGAATAAAGATGCTAACAGACTTGTTCTCACTAGCAACATGGAAATCCTTATCTGTACAGTTCTTTTCAAAGTATAGCATTTTGGGTAGAGGTAGCGAAAGCAGAGTATATAAATCTTCAATAAACCAGAGAGCTATCTGTTAAAGAATGGGGTCATTTTATTAACTCAGTTTCAGCCTCTTTTTTTTTCTTCCTTTTTTACACCATTTTTTGTTTAATTTAGTCTCTCTCTGTGACATAATATTATCCTAAAAATATTACCACTAAGTCTTGAGCAATTTTTTTCACTTAACTGTTCTTTTATAACCAAACAATTTTTCAAATCTTCTTTCTTCCTATGCCTTATCAAGTCATTCTCATCAGAGCCTGCGAATGCATAGACACCTGTATGAGTGCGCATGTGGGCACACACATACACAGTGTCTCTCCCGGTCACTTTTAGTTTTTTCTCTCTAAAGAGGACTATTGTCAGGGGACAGTTCTTTCATAGTTTCCCTTTGACTGAAGCTGGGCTATTTTTTTCTTGCAAAATAATAGATTTGAGAATGTTTTCTTTGCCATGGGCTGACATATTAAAGGTTTCTGCTATCTATCAAGGGACTTGTTATAAATAAGGGGTGGGAGAGATGCTATCATTCTGCTTCTTATATTGAATTTGTTCTATAAAAGGGGCCTGTGGGTTTTTTAAACAATAATTGTTACTTCCTTTGTCTCTTTCTATTTCTCACACTGCTGTGCTTTTTCTGGCAGAGCCCTTTAATGTCCTTAGAAATAACCATTTTGAGACTGGCCTGGAAACTGACATACCAAAAAAAAAAAAAATCAATAGCATTTTCTAAAGATTAAGATCTTACTATCTTCCATTAAAATGGGTTCTCTACATTCTGGCTCTAGAGATTTATTTATATAAATGTGTGATTGAAGTGATACACAACTATGATAGAGTTGAAAATTAGTGTGTGGAAGAGGTACCAAAATAAAAATTGTACCAAACTATATGTAGGAAGATGTCTGAGGCAACATTCTTCATTATAAAATTCAAAATTCTTCAAGTGTGTTTAACATTTTGTGCATATTCTTCCTTAGCCTTGAAATAGTGTATATTACCAAATCATTATCCCAGATATGCCCCACACTATTACTTATTGAAGGTTGTAGTGAATGTCTCAGTCTTGGATATTTAGACATCATCTTGGATGACTTCAGTATTCATGTGTTTGTAGTGCTTCAGAACAGCTCTCCTCAAGATGTACCACTGTGCCGTGTGAATTTTTCTGAGCAAAAGGCAGTCGAGACCATTCAGGCTTATAAGAGACTACTGCTTACCAACCTAGAATAATTTAAATGGGGGATTTTTTCCCAGAAAATAATTTCTGGTGATACACTTTATCTAAATGGCTCAATCTGTATGGCATGGCAAACATCTAAGTACCCATCTACTATTCTTAATTGTTCTGAGAATGATCCTTCTGTCCTCGAGGCCCCCAAACTCCTCATTCCTTACCACAGGGTAGTATATATATCTAATTTTTCCATTCTGAGTCTCTCTTATATGTGGAGTCTCTGACCTTCTTATGTATGTGGGGTTCCCATATGTATAAAGTTAGATTTGATTTTTCCTGTTAATCTGTATAAGGTCAGTTTAATTCCTAGAGCAGCCAGAAGATCTTTGAAACGTAAAGGAAAGTTTTCTTCTACCTCAACATCTTTGTCCACGGCCTTTAAGGTGCTTACTGTTCTTATCAATGATTTTCTTTTTGTAATCAGTTTTATCCAGTAAACACAACAGAATGCAAATGACATGTTTAATAGGTATATCTATCTGTCAATGTCCAAATTGTAAGTTCTCTCTACCAGCCAGCCATCCTTTCTTGTACCATTATTTCTATAAATCTTTTAACTTTCTTGCCCCTCACCAAATACTTCTTTGTAAATTCTTCCAAGGCACAATCTAATATTTTTGCTGTCTAATGAGCAACTATAGGTGAAATATGAGCTGGTGAACGTGCCTTGAAGGAGACAGCATATATTCATTTATATGAAGTAGTAAGTTTATTTATTATTTCTGAAAGGACTTATGCTAGTTTTACTCAATGCACTATTCCAAATACAGAAGAGCAGAGATAATGACAAGATAATTCTATTATGTCAACATTGCCTTGTACTCATTCAGCTAATTCAAGATCTTACAGAAGATATGTTGTTACATGCTGACTTTGTCAACCTTTCATAAAATAGCCAATCCTGCAATTAGAGTAACAACCTTGTGAGAGATCAGGTGAAAGAAAAAGGTTGACTGAGGAAACACTTAATCCAAACATTAAAAAAAAAGAAAAGCATCTCTTTGCTAATCTATGGCTTTGGAAAATAATCTCTAAGAAAATTATTAATTCCCCAGCATTTACTTCTGCAGTCAAGCACAAACATAAAGACTATTGTGATAATTTTGACTGGAAAGCTTAAATGAAAATCTATTTAAGGAAACAATGTTAGTGAAACAAATTTTTCAGTTTTATTGATGTAATCACATTTTTGTGCCTGTTGACTCTCCAAGTAGTTGTTGGGATATTAATGGGACATAAGTGCAGTGATGGAATTCCACAACTGTTGGAGTTGTGGCACTCTGTGCACTTGATTTCATGACACTTCTTCCAAAACATGCAGTATGTTGCACAGTTCACTGTCAAGTTTATATCTACTCCATGAGTTAGGGAAAGCATTCATGAACTCTTTAGAGAGCTAAGGAAAATATATTCACTTAAAACACAGAGTAGCACAATATCTTTTCTAAATTATTTTTCTTTGTAAATTTTAGGATAATCTTTAAGATGTCTATCAGAGGGTGGTCCTAAGATGGCAGAGGAATAGGATGGGGAGGCTACTTTCTCCCCCACAAATTCATCAAAAGAACATTTGAACGCTGCGTAAATTCCACAAAACAACTTCTGAATGCAGGCAGAGGACATCAGGCACCCAGAAAAGCAGCCCAAGTCTTTGAAAGGAGGTAGGAAAAAATTTTAAAGACAAAAAGAGAGACAAAAGAGGTAGGGACAGAGCTCCGTCCCAGGAAGGGAGTCTTAAAAAAGAGAGAAGTTTCCAAACACCAGGAAACACTCTCACTGCCGAGCATGTGGTGAGCCTTGGAACCACAGAGGGCAACATAACAAGGAGGAAAAATAAATAAATAATGAAAACCACAGATTATGTGCCCAACGGTAACTCCCCCAGCGGAGAAGCAGCGCAAACACCTGCATCCGCCACTAGCAATGCAGGGGGCTGGGCAGGGAGGCACAGGCTGCATTACTTAGAGGAAGGACCGGGCCTGAATGCCCTGAGGGCAATCTGAGGGAACTAACTTGGGATAGCTAACCAGACTGTGGGATAGCTACCACACGAAAAGCCCTAACCTAAAACACTGCAAGGCCTGCTCACAGAACAAAGGACTGACTAGAGCCACACGAAAAGCCCTAACCTAAAACACTGCAAGGCCTGCTCACAGAACAAAGGACTGACTAGAGCCACACGAAAAGCCCTAACCTAAAACACTGCAAGGCCTGCTCACAGAACAAAGGACTGACTAGAGCTACGCGAAAAGCCCTAACCTAAGACACCACCAGGCCTGCTCACAGAACAAAGGACTGAGCAGAGCTAGCTGGCAGCAGACCATACCCCTCCGGTGACAGGCAGCCAAACCCGGAAGGGGGCAATTGCAGCCCCAGAGAGGCATTCTCTACCAAACTGCAAGCAAGCTTCATTGCTAACTAAGACTTCCTGGGATTCTGGACAGTCAACATCCACCTGAGAAGGTATGCTGGTTGTACACCCAGAAAACCAAGCAGCAGGGACAAGGGAGGCGATAAGTTGCAGCAACCACGCTCACCAAACACTTGGTCACCTGAGGTGCTCGGATCTGGGAAGGGCACAAAATGCAGGCGCAACTGAGTCTGTGCCTCTGAGGACTACCTGGGTACCTGAACCTGAGTGGCTTAGACCTGGGAAGTGCATACAACCCAGGGCTGGCCTCAGACAGTTCCCAGCAGAGCAACCTAGAGCCTAAGCAGTGTAGACAGGGAAAGCACACACGCCATGAGCAGGGTCAAACCCAGTGTGGCCGAGACACTGCGAGCACACGCCAGTGTTATTTGTTTGCAGTGTCCCTCCCTCCCCACACCACGACTGAACAAGTGAGCCTAAAAAAGTGTCCACCACCGCCCCCTTGTGTCAGGGCAGAAATTAGACACTCAAGAGACCAGCAAACAGAAGAAGCTAAAACAGAGGGAACCTTCTTGGAAGTGACAGGTGCAATAGATTAAAACACGGTAATTGGTACCAACTACAAAGGAAGGGGCCTATAGATCTTGAGAAATATAAGCCTGACCAAGGAATTATCTGAAAATGAACTGACCCCACACTGACCACAAAAACACCAGAGAAAGTCTTAGATATATTTTTACTATTTTTACTATCATTCTTTATTTTTTTTTAATTTTTTAAAAATTTTATTTTCCCAACTCTGTGAATCTCTGTGTGTTCCAGACGGTGGAGAACACTCAGGGAACTGGTTACTGGCTGGATCTGTCTCTCTCCTTTTCATTTCCCCCCTTTTTCCTCCTGGCCACCTCTGTCTCTGTCCTCCCTCTTCTCTTCTCTGTATAACTCCATGAACATCTCTGAGCGGTCCAGACTGTGGAGCACACATAAGGAAGTGATTACTGGCTAGCTTGCTCTCTCCTCTTTTGATGCCACTTCATCTCATTCTAGTCACCCCTAACTCCCTCCTCCCTCTTCTCTTCTCTATGTAACTCTGTGAACCTCTCTAGGTGTCCCTCACTGTGGAGAAACTTTTCATCTTTAACCTAGATGTTTTATCAATGGTGCTGTATAGATGGAGAAGTCTTGAGGCTACTGTAAAAATAAGACCGAAAACCAGAAGCAGGAGGCTTAAGTCTAAATCCTGAGAACACCAGAGAACTTCTGACTCCAGGGAGCATTAATAGACAGGAGCTCATCAAACGCCTCCATACCTACACTGAAACCAAGCACCACCCAAAGGCCACCAAGTTCCAGAGCAAGACATACCACGCAAATTCTCTAGCAACACAGGAACACAGCCCTGAGCTTCAATATACAGGCTGCCCGAAGTCACTCCAAACCCACTGACATCTCATAACTCATTACTCAACACTTCATTGCACTCCAGAGAGAAGAAATCCAGCTCCACCCACCAGAACACCAACACAAGCTTCTTGAACCAGGAAACCTTGACAAGCCACCCGTACAAACCCACCAACAGTGAGGAAACTCCACAATAAAGAGAACTCTACAAACTGCCAGAATACAGAAAGGCCACCCCAAACGCAGCAATATAAACAAGATGAAGAGACAGAGGAATACTCAGCAGGTAAAGGAACAGGATAAATGCCCACCAAACCAAACAAAAGAGGAAGAGATAGGGAATCTACCTGATAAAGAATTCCAAATAATATTAGTGAAAATGATCCAAAATCTTGAAATCAAAATGGAATCACAGATAAATAGCCTGGAGACAAGGTTGAGAAGATGCAAGAAAGGTTTAACAAGGACCTAGAAGAAATAAAAAAGAGTCAATATATAATGAATAATGCAATAAATGAGATAAAAACACTCTGGAGGGAACCAACAGTAGATAATAGAGGCAGAAGATAGGATTAGTGAGGTGGAAGATAGAATGGTAGAAATACATGAATCAGAGAGGGAAAAAAAAAAACGAATTAAAAGAAATGAGGACAATCTCAAAGACCTCCTGGACAATGTTAAACACCCCAACATTCGAATCTTAGGAGTCCCAGAAGAAGAAAACAAAAAGACAGACCACGGGAAAATACTTGAGGAGATAATAGCTGAAAATTTCCCTAAAATAGGGAAGAAAATATTCACCCAAGTCAAAGAAACCAAGAGAGTCCCAAACAGGATAAGCCCAAGGCAAAAGACCCCAAGACACATATTAATCATATTAACAAAGATCAAACACAAAGAACAACTATTAAAAGCAGCAAGGGAAAAACAACAAATAACAAACAAGGGGATTCCCATATGGATAACAGCTGATCTTTCAATAGCATCTCTTCGGG
>SJYT01025603.1:197835-217129 GCA_006410635.1 Cephalophus harveyi | reverse complement strand
GGAAAATATTAAATAATGATAATAATACAAAAATTCATTCATTTACCAAGTACTTACTGTGTATTAGATAAGAATAGACAATATTCCTGCCATTATGAAACTTTAAGTATCAGAGAAGAAAATGAAGTATAATTATTTAAATTCAACTGTGGTAAGAGCAAACGAACTAGTGTGCTTTAAAACTTTGAAGTAATAATAATTACAGTAAAAGTACTAATGATATAGAGGTTGAAGTATTCCAGAGTGCATATGCTCTGGCTTTTAAGTCTATAAAGATGTTGAGATGGGCAGTTTCATGTGTATGGAGCCGCATTTCTAAGCAAGGTTGCTTTTCACTTGGACTAGGACTATTGGAGAATTCAGCTGTAAATATGGGTGAGAGTACAGGATAAATAAGTAACAATTAATTGAAAAATACCTATAAACAAATATAGTATATATGTAAAATTAATATATATGTACAAATAAAAACTGTGATGCACGTATCTTGTTTTAAATAGTTCAAAGTCATGGCATTAATGGCAAGAGATGAATAAAGTATGTTTACATGCAATTATAAACAAAGGGGTTCTTTTTATTTCATTTATTGAAGTATAGTTGATGTATAATGTTGCATCAATTTCCACTGTACAGTGAAGCGACTCACCCATGTGTGTGTGTGTGTATATACACACACATACAATTTAAAATATTTTTTCATTATGGTTTATCATAGGATATTGAATATAGTTTCCTGTGCTATACAGTAGGACTTTGTTTTTCCATTCTGTATATGAAAGTTTATATCTGATAACCCCAACCTCCTACCCCATCCCTTTGCTAACCTCTTCCCTACTTGGCAACCACAGGTTTGTTCTCTATGTTTATAAGGCATTTTCTATTTCATGGATATGTTCACTTGTGTCATATTTTAGATTCTATGTATTAAGTGGTATCATATGGTATTTGTCTTTTTATTTCTGACTTCACTTGGTACGTTCATCTCCAGGTCCATCCATGTTGCTGCAAATGGCATTATTTCATTCTTTTTTATGGCTAAGTAACATTCTGTTATACACACACACACACACACACACACACACACATCATATCTTGTTAATTCATTCGTCAGTGGACATTTAGGTTGTTTCCATGTCTAGGCTATTGTAAATAGTGTTGCTATGAACATGGGGGTGTGTGTATCTTTTTGAATTATAGTTTTGTGTGGATATATACCTAGAACTGGGATTGCTGGATCATATGGTAGCTCTATTTTTAGTTTTCTGAGAAACCTTCATACTGTTTTCCATAGTGGCAGCACCAATTTACATCCCCACCAACAATGTAGGAGAATTCCAAAGGGTTCATTTTATAAATTGTATAAAGTTACATATGTTTTGTTAACAGAAATGTGACTATGGTTTACTAAGTTGATTATAGTGAGTTTTTTCACATTCCTAAGTGTGAAAGTCAGCATTACAACTGATGTTATATCACTGGCATGTTTTCTTGATTGAATGGCTGCAAGCTTGCCAACTGCTATGACACTCCCTTTCTCTTTATTCCTTTCCCTTTCATCTCTCATTAGCTAAACTGTGAAATCACCAGTTAGTTTCTGGATTCTTTATCTACTTATCACTAAGATTTATCAGTTTGTACCATTTCTGCCATAATGCAAAGTTTGGTAATATCCTAATGATGTGACTTTTTTTTATCTAGTGTTAGTAGACCTGTTTCTTGACATGGAGAAAATGACATTTCTGAAAAATGGAATTGGGTTTTGTTTTCTTACCATTCAAGTTCCTTGAAACTTGATTCCATCACAAATGGACCTTGATTTGTACTACAATTTTGTTCTAGTACAAATTTTATAAAATATATTGTTTCAGATGTTCTAAAAGATTGAGGTGTTCTTTAAAGGAATGAATTTAATAATTCTCTAGAGTAAAGATTCTGCTTCAAGACCTCAGAGACTTCTGTTCCATTTAGCCTATTTTTTGTAAAACTTCTATCTGGAGCACTGTTGTTTTCAAATTCTATCTCATGGTCTCTTATTCATTCTTCTAAGATCAACTCAGCTGGAAGTTTTCTATCCTGACTTACTTCTTCTCAACCTATCAATACCCCATGAATACATCCTTGCATGCCTGTGCGCTAAGTCGTTTTAGTCATGTTCAACTCTTTGCTGGAGAAGGCAATGGCAACCCACTCCAGTACTCTTGCCTGGAAAATCCCATGGACGGAGGAGCCTGGTAGGCTGCAGTCCATGTGGTCGCGAAGAGTCGGACACGACTGAGCGACTTCACTTTCACTTTCAACTCTTTGCAATCCTGTGGGCTGAAGCCCTTGGGGCTCCTCTGTCCATGGGACTCTCCAGGCAAGGATACTGGAGTGCATTGCCATGCCCTCCTCCAGGAGATCTTCCCTACCCAGGGATTGAATCCATGTCTCTTCCATTGCAGGCAGATTATTTACTGCTGAACTGGACATGGAACAACAGACTGGTTCCACATAGGAAAAAGAGTGCATCAAGGCTGTATATGGTCACCATGTTTGTTTAACTTACATGCAGAGTACATCATGAGAAACTCTGGGCTGGATGAAGCACAAGCTGAAATCAAGATTGCCAGGAGAAATAACAGTAACCTCAGATATGCAGATGACACCACCCTTAAGGCAGAAGGTGAAGAAGAAATAAAGAGCCTCTTGATGAAAATGAAAGAAGAGAGTGAAAAAGTTGGCTTAAAACTCAACATTCAGGAAACTAAGATCATGGTATCTGGTCCCATCACTTCATGGGAAATAGATGGGGAAACAGTAGAAACGGTGGCAGACTTTATTTTGGGGGGCTCCAAAATCACTGTAGATGGTGATTGCAGCCATAAAATAAAAAGACACTTACTCCTTGGAAGGAAAGTTATACTAACCTAGACAGCATATTAAAAAGCAGAGACATTACTTTGCCATCAAAGGTCCATCTAGTCAAGGCTATGGTTTTTCCAGTAGTCATGTATGGATGTGAGAGTTGGATTATAAAGAAAGCTGAGTGCTGAAGAATTGATGCTTTTGAATTGTGGTGTTTGAGAAGACTCTTGAGAGTCTCTTGGGCTGCAAGGAGATCCAACCAGTTCAGCCTAAAGGAGATCATTCCTGAGTGTTCATTGGAAGGACTGATGATGCTGAAGCTGAAACTCCAATAACTTGGCCACCTGATGCAAAGAGCTGACTCATTTGAAAAGACCCTGATACTGGGAAGATTGAAGGAGGAGAAGGGGATAACAGAGGATGAGATGGTGGATGGCATCACTGACTCAATGGACATGAGTTTGGGTAAACTCTAGGAGTTGGTGATAGACAGGGAGGCCTGGCGTGCTGCAGTCCATGGGGTTGCAGAGTCGGACACGACTGAGCGACTGAACTGAACCACCAGGGAAGCCTGAATATGTGCTTATATCCATGTAATACTTTGCACATTTGTGTTATAATTAAAGTATTCTTTATCCAAGAATGAAAACAACTTGGTGTTTCCTGATTGCAAAGATGATACATGCTACTGCAGATAAATTCAAGGAATTTAAAAGAGAAGCAATTTGGGTTGACATTTTTCCAGAAATCTATAACTGTCTATAGATTTCAACAATATTTTATATGAATTAGAGCATATTATCTATTTTTTTAGCTTGGAATTTTCCTCAGCAATGTGCTATGGAAACCTTTGTATATCAATGCATAAAAGGGGGAATATATTTTATTGGCTATATAATATTCTGCTTATGAACATATGCTTGAGTATTTAATCAATTCCACAAATAATAAACATTTGTTTGTCTACAGCTTAAAAATGCCATCTTTACAATGCCTTTCACTTCCATACTCTCCTTTGTATTCCAATGCTACCACCCGCTCTAGTTCAGCCTTTCACTATTTCTTGTCTGGACCTCATGTTAGTCTTCTAGCCTCCTAATGCAGTCAATCTCTGCCTATTCCATTTTGTTCTATGGAGTTTCTTGAAAGCAGTGCTGATTAATTTATCATTCTCTTGCTCAGTAACTCTCCATGGCCCTTTGTTACCTAATAAATAGGCACTACATGCCTTCATCTGCAGTCATTATGGACAAGCCATACGTTCAGTTGTGTTCATGTGTTCTAATATTTTTTAAAAATCTATGGGTTAAGTCCAGCTGGAAGATGTGATTTGTCTGCCTTATATGATGTTTCAAAACTTTGTGAATTTGAATGCTTTCCAGTGTGGATGCCCATTACTTTGTTTCAGGGTAGATGGAACCAGGTCTTAGTATCTTTCACTTTGCCAGACTTTTCTCATATTTGCCTGGCCTCTGAATAGATATACTAAACATAACTTATATTTCCACTAAGTAGAATTATAGATGGTTTCTTGAACACCTAAGCCTTTACTCCTCACCTTCTTAATACTGTGCCTTCCTTCCTGCTTTTCCTTTACCAGAAACTTACTGTTCTGTAGTTTAAATAACAAAAATCCATGCAACCTTATTTCAAACCACTGCTGCTGCTGCTGCTAAGTCACTTCAGTCGTGTCCGACTCTGTGCGACTCCACAGACACCAGGTTCCCCCGGCCCTGGAATTCTCCAGGCAAGAACACTGGAGTGGGTTGCCATTTCCTTCTCCATTCAAACCACTAGTAAGTGCAAAATATTTTGTGAAGCCTTTACGGTGCTTCCAAAGAAGATGAAATATTTCTCTTCTTTAAATATCTCTAGTACTTTATATGGTTTATTGTATAACCTTGAATTTTCTACTTGTTATTATTGGTGTTTTCCTGCTAATCCCCTAAGTAGATTCCATAAAGTATTGAAATAATGCACAATCTGCATGCACTCTGTGCAAGACACTTGGCTGAAAGATGCAGAAAATAAGTGTAAGGTGTTAAAGTTATTCAAGACTACATTTGGGGGAAGATGAAGTAGTGGCTACAGGCTTGGCCACATCTTATGGGAAGTCAAGTGCCTTTTGACACAGCACTTAGAAATCCCAAGGACTTATTTTCTTTTACTTGCCTCTCCTTCTATCTCTATGCACTTTCTAACTTTTAGTATCTATGGCTATTCTTAGGATCTTACATCTTGTGTTACTTTACCCATCACACAAAAGGTTTTTTTTTCTTCCATTGATCTCCTTCAAATCTCTCACACAAGGCATGTCTGCGAGTACAATTTTGTGATAATATGCCTGTTCTTAAAAGCATCAGTCCACCTTACAATCAGAAACTTCACTGGTCACTTTACAGATTTTAGCCAATATGCCTTGTTACTAGAACCTCTTGTATTAGTCAAAGTTCTCCAAAGAAAAAGAACCATATAAGATACGTACATATATATATATACATGCAAATATATATATACACACAAATATATATACATAATTATATATAGATGATAGATTCATTACTTACAGAAACAAATATAGATTGATAGATTCATCAATCTCTATATATACATATGTAAGGAAATTCATTATAGGAATTTGATCACATGGTTATGGAGAATGAAAATTTCCATCTGCCAACTGGGGAACTAAGAAAGCCAATGGTGTAATCCGTCCAACTCTAAAGGCCTTAAGAACCAGGGAGCCAATAGTATGAATTCTAGTTCAAATATAAAGTCCCAAGAATTGAGGGACCAGTGGTATAAGGACAAAACCAAAAGCCCAAGAACCAAGAGCAGTGATGTCTAAGAGCAGAAGAAGAATGTCCCTGCTCAAGCAGAGTCAAGTTGCCTTTCCCCCAGCTTTTTGTTCTAGGTAGGCCCTCAATGGATTGAAGGATGCTTACACATACTGGTAAAGGCAATCTTTATTATTCAGTCTACCAGAAACACTTTAGCAGACACATCCAGAAATAATGTTTTACCAACTATCCGGATATTCCTTAGTCTGGACATGTTGACACCTGAAATTAACCATGATGCTTCCTTTCCCCTTTCCCTCACTTTTGTTTCTGAAAATTAGCATTATATACTATCATTAACACCTCAGTCACTTCCATTCAGTTTTTATGCAATACAACTTAGACATTTCTGTACACTTGATGTAATTTGGACATCACCCTACCTACATACAGCTTGTTCATAGCTTATTCATGCATTTTTCCAAAGAAGAGACTGCTGCTGCTGCTGCTGCTAAGTCGCTTCAGTCGTGTCCGACTCTGTGCGACCCCATAGACAGGAGCCCAACAGGCTCCCCTGTCCCTGGGATTCTCCAGGCAAGAACACTGGAGTGGGTTGCCATTTCCTTCTCCAAAAGAAGAGACAGTGATCCCTATTATAAAGCCCTGTGTGAAAATATTTAAATAAGCTATTTTTAAAAGTATTACTATGTGTTCTGTGTTGAGGGATGATAGATAAGGCAAAATGGATGAACAATGCAGCTGAGGTGTTTCAGTTTGGGTAAGGCTAGGTTATGAAGAAAGCAATATCAAGAAGGAACTGGTAAACTGGGACATAAATGAGGGACATGGTAGAATGTATCCTAAGGTTGAATATTTTATTAAAGTCATGTTGAAAAAAAGATATCAGTTATCAAAACCATTCAGGTGTTTTTTGATATGGCCTGTTAGTTGGAAACCAGCATTCCAGACAGGCTATTAAAAAACAGTAATAAGACACACAGCTACAATTCACCTTACTATTAGAAAAAAAAAATGGTAAAATAATATACTGGTGGCTGGCATTATGATTGTATGCCTATAAAACCTAAGAGAATATGCTGAAAATTGATTAGGAATAAAAACACCAGTAAAGTGTCCAGAAAGAAAATCATTATAGGTAAAATATGAATTCTTTTACAAATACACAATAACTACTGAGAAAGTACAAATCCAATTCACAATAGTAACAAGAATGATATCAACAAGATAGAGGAATACGAGTTTTTCTGCTGTCTTCTTCCCAAAGAACACTGACCTTAACAATTACCTACAGATAAGAGGGCCTTTGTGGACAACAATATAAGTTTGCCAGGAATAAATTTAAAAAGAAATGTGTAAAATCTATAAGACAAGAACAACAATGAAACTTTATTGGGAATATAAAAGAGAAATAAGTGAAGAGCTTATTATAGACTAAATGTTTGTGTCCCCCCAGAAATTCCTATGTTGAAATCTAATTCCCCAATGTGAAGGTATTTGGAGATGAAGACTTTGGGAAGTAATTAGGTCTAAGGGCAGAACCCTTATAAATGGGATTATTGCCCTTATAAAGAGGCCAGAGAGCTATCTTGCTCCTTTCCACCATGTTAGGACATAGCAAAAAAACAGCCTTCTGCAACCTAGACAAGAATCCTCACTAGAATATGACTATGTTAGCACCCTGATATTTGATGTCTAGCTTTTAGAACTTTGAGAAATAAGTATTTGTTTTTCCTAAGCCACTCAGCCTAAGATACTTTGTTATAACTGCCTGAAATGAAATAGAGCCATGTAAGATTTTGCTGAAGAAGGGCATGGCAACCCACTCCAGTATCCTTCCCTGGAGAATCCCCTTGGACAAAGGAGCCTGGCAGGCTGCAGTCCACGGGGTCACAAAGAGTTGGACATGATTGAGCAACTAAGCACAGCACATATAAGATTTTGTAAGGCATTGGGTATAAAATTAAGAGCAAACAAAAGGATCCTGCCATCATGAAATCGCAATCTAGTGGAATAAACATCTATTTTTAAAAAATCACACACACACACACAAATGCACTTTCTTGTTTTGAATAAGACAGAGTAAGTACATACCACTCTGCTCTCCCACTAAATATAATTGTAAATTCTAGACAGAATTAAATTAGATGTTTGAGAACACCAAAAAAAAAAAGTAATAACAGGCAGAATGGGGAAGAGATGGAAATTAAAAGTTTCACTTGAACTGGTAATAGATTTACATTCTTTTCTTTAATATTCTATTTAGTTGTGTAGGAAACAGTGAAGTGGACAGCAGAGAACAATCAGAAAGATTCAGGAGACGCTGTCTAGTTCTGGTTCAAGACAGGAAACTTCAAACACCCAAAGAGAGTGCATTGTGAGCATGACACAGTTGTGTAATTAAAGCTACGGCATTCTAGCCAGGAGACTTTAAAGGTAATCCTAGGCAACTAGGAAGTGCCCTAATGCCCTAATTGTTAATTAATCCCTGTGCTCATTCTATAGTATTCAGAGATGAATCTTAATACTATTCAGTACGCCAAAGACACTGAGACCTGAACTGACAAACAGATCACCATCCAGGTCCCAAAATGAGCTTTGGGTGGAACACACACACACATGATAGGTCTAAATAGAACTGTAAAGGCCTTGAAAACTGGGCTGACATTAGAATCAAGAAAACAGAAGGCAGATTGGAAATCTCTCTCTGAAATTAATGAGGATACTGCTTGATAAAACAAAAATCTCAACGTTATCCAACAGACTTTAAACAAGACCCACAGTAACATAATATTCAAAATGTCTAGGAAATAATCCAAAATTAGCCAGCATACAAAGAGAGAAATTAAATGGGAAAAGACAATGGGAGTACAAATGCTGAAATGGAAATGATGCTGGAATTATCTAACAAAGACTTGAAAACAGACATTATTTCAGAAAAATATTGAACAAAAAGAAACTTTAAAAGAAGAGTACAACAACCATACATAGATCGCAAATTCACCAATTGTCAAATCCCATCCCCTCCTCGCCCCCCAGTCTCTATCTCAATTTCTAGCTCTTTTTCTGTGTGATAAAGTGTGGAATATGTATGTTGTCATCTATAATTTTGTTTGAACTACTTGAAAGTAAGCTATATATTATCCCCAAACTCTTCACACCATGGAAATTATTAATTCAAATACATTATTGAACATACAGTACAAGCAATTTTTCCTGTTTCAAAGATGTCTATTTTTTTTCAATCTAAGGTACAACCCAGATTTGTATGTTGCATTTGGTCATGTCTCCTTAATATCTTTAAGTCTAGAACAGTTGTTTTTGTTGTTGGTTGGTTGTCACAATGTTGACCTTTTGGAATACTCTTGTATATGTGTCAGACTGCTTCCTCATGATTGTACTCAAGTAAATAATTTTGGAAAATCTATTTACATAGGTTATGCTGTGTATCTCATGTCATTGCATCATGGACACATAAGATGAGATAGTTCAAACTATTGGTGATACCAAGTTTGATTACTTACTAAAACTTCTAAAAGCTAGATCTATTAATAATAAAACTATACATTTTTCATTGTAATTAATCATCTTTGAAAGGATTCTTTGGGAGTATGGAAATACCTGTTTCCAGAAACATTTTACTCACAGATTTTTGTTTTTGTTTTCTACATTTGTTGATGAATTCTTCCAAAACCATTGCATTGGTCTTGTCAGTCAGTCAGTTCAGTTCAGTCACTCAGTCGTGTCCAACTCTGCAACTCCATGAATCACAGCACACCAGGCCTCCCTGTCCATCATCAACTCCCAGAGTTCACTCAAACTCATATCCATCGAGTTGGGGATGCCATCTCATCCTCTGTCGTCCTCTTCTCCTCCTGCCCCCAATCCCTCCCAGCATCATGGTCTTTTTCAATGAGTCAACTCTTTGCATGAGGTGGCCAAAGTATTGGAGTTTCAGCTTCAGCATCAGTCCTTCCAATGAACACCCAGGACTGATCTCCTTTAGGATGGACTGGTTGGATCTCCTTGCAGACATCATAATTCTATCATTCTATATTTACTGCCTTTTGTATGTATTACCACTTTCTTTCATTCTTTATCTCTTTCCTTCTTCCCCCTCCTTTCCTTTTTCTTTCTTTTCTTTGTTTCTGCCTTCTTCCCTTCTCCCTCCCTCCTTCCCTTTATTCCTTTGTTTCCTCTTGAGTGGGTATTCATATGGGCTAATTAGTTTTTCACTCATTTTCATAGTCCGTTAATGCCATACTGTCATTTTCCTTTTTAATGTTAACTTGTCCCAAACTTGACGTATGGGATCTTTTCTAAGAGGATCCTATCTCCTTTTTTCACAACCCAGTTTATTTTTGAGTATTTCCTTGTGTGTCTTTTTTTCCAAAATATGTTTCAGATTCACATATTTTCCCTTCTTAGAAACTGGAATAGGACATTTCTCCTAGGCATTCCAGGTTCTCTTGATGGAGAATAGTATTTAGAAACCAAGTTCTAGCTGCTAGATATGTTCTCTGTTACCAGGATATGAGCACTTCTAGTCCATTCAATTAATCAATTAATTACATTTTAATTGAAATATAAATCCCATGGACAGAGAAGCCTGGAAGGCTGCAGTCCATGGGGTCGCTGAGGGTCAGACACGACTGAGCAGCTTCACTTTCACTTTTTTACTTTCATGCATTGGAGAAGGAAATGGCAACCCACTTCAGTATTCTTGCCTGGAGAATCCCAGGGATGGGGAGCCTATTGTGCTGCCATCTATGGGGTTGCACAGAGTCGGACACAATTGAAGTGACTTAGCAGCAGCAGCATAATTGATTTACAATATCATATTAATTTCAGGTGTACAGCATAGTGATTCAGTATTTTTACAGATTATACTCCACTAAAAGTTATTACAAGATAATGACTGAAGTCCCCATGCTATACAATGTATCCTTGTTGCTTATCTATTTTATACATAGTAGTTTATCTTTAATTTAGATTCAACAACACAGGGCTTTTCCTCCCCCCCATCTTTTCCTAGTCCATATTTTTCTTCTCACCTTCCACAATGGGAGAATTAAAGAACACTCCTGGTAACCGGAAGAAATAAAGCAGTAAAATATTAAAATATCACTAAGTATACAGAAGATTTGAATAACATGATTAAAATGAATTAAATGCACTGAACCCTATAGCTTTGGAATGCAGATTTCTGGTAGGCACACACAGAACATTTAAAATTTGCCAGATTTGAATTATCATTAAGACTATTTGAGAGTAAATTTTGCAGGACTGATATTTACATAAAGAAAATAATCATAAACTGATAATGTCCAATTGTATATCCTAGATATAAAATAATTTTAAATATAACCCATAGATTAAATTAAAAGGGTACAAGTGTTCCAAACATACTATAAAGTCCTTATGTGCTTATAAATTAAAGTTAAAATATACTCATGTAAGAATTTTTTCATTTATTTCTAATATACACATTGAAAGCTCTAAATTCTCCCAGTAAGCATGGAAGTAGCTATATTTATTCAGTATAAAATATTTATAAAATATTTCCTGAGTTTATATGCATTTATCATATAAGGAAAGTCACAGTGTTAGTCACTCAGTCATGTCCGACTCTTTGTGACCCCATGGACTATAGCCCACCAGGCTCCTCTGTCCATGGAATTCTCCAGGCAAGAATACTGGACTGGATTGCCATTTTCAGGTGATGTTCCTGATCCAGGGATTGAACCTGGGTCTCCCTCATTGCAGGCAGTCTCTTTACCTACTGAGCCACCAGGGAAGCCCTATCATATAATATGTAATTGTTAAAACTATGCCCAATGGAACGTCTAGAGCCTCAAATGCATATATTAGAAAAGAAAGAAAAATGACCATCAGTGAGTTAAACATCCATTACATCCAATTATTAAAGTGAAAGAAAGAAAGTGAAGTCGCTCAGTCGTGTCCAGACTTTTTGCGACCCTGTGGACTGTAGCCTACCAGGTTCTTCCATCCATGGGATTTTCCAGGCAAAAATACTGGGGTGGGTTGCCATTTCCTTCTCCAGGAGATCATCCCAACCCAGGGACTGAACCTGGTTCTCCCACATTGTAGGCAGACACTTTACCATCTGAGCCACCAGGGAACTCAATTATTAAAAGAAAAGCAAATTAAATTCAAATAAACTAGTATAGGGATAATACAAATAAAAGAAATAACTGAAAAAAGAGAAAACAATGATACAACCTTTTGATGGCAACCAATTTGTAAGTTTGAAGATGGCATACATTTTACTGTGGGCCGTGTATCTAGCAATTGACTAAACGGTATGGGAAATATTTTTGTTACTGGAAGAAAAAAGATTTTTTTCAATAATTTTTTGATTGGTTGTTAGAAACAAATGTGCAATTCATTCCTAAGCAGTATAATACAAAGATATCTGTACTAGCTATTCAGTAAATAAGGATGGTTTCAAAACTCAATTACGTAGTAAATGTGTAGACTTAATTAAGACACTATGGCCAAATCACTGACTTGTTGCAATGTATATTAATTTATTTTTTCATTCAGCAATTGTTTATAGAAAACTAAATATATACTGGTATTAATAAACACAACACAACTTTATCCCTTTCCTAAAGAAGCTCAAAGCTTTGGAGGGGAAAAATGTAAAAAGATCAATTATAATACTGAGGGTAGGATCTGTCTCTTATACACATCTAGATGTGTATAAGAGACAGGTGGTTAACACTATGAAGAACAAGAGTTTTGTTAAAGAAAACATCTACCAAGTTGGGAAGGTCTATAGAACAATAATTCAACATGTAAAAAAAATTTTCAATAACAATTAGTCAATTAAACTTACTCTAACTCAGTGTAGTCATGCTACTAATTATGTTGGTTTAGTCATTTTAAAAGAGAAGGATTTAAAGGCAAACAATATGACTAAGCTATAAATAATTACCCTTATTATGAGAAAACTGAAGTTGAAAAAATTGAATTATCTTAAAATAATATTTTTTCAATGTGTGAAATTCATGTCTAATCACTATTCACCTTGTAGGACAATAACATAACATATTATAGAGTGAATTGTGCCCCACCTTCCCATTAGTGTTTTTAAGATCTGACTTACAGACCTTTTACCATTCACAACAATTAACTCAAATCGAGTCATAGACACTAATGTAAAACAGAAAACTATAAAACTCCTAGATAATAACATAGGGGAAAACATAAATGACCTCGGATATGGTGATAATGCTTTAGTTAGAACATCAAAGACACAATCCATGAAAGAAACAATAGATAAGCTAGTCTTTAGTAAATTTAAAAACTTCGGAGAAAGACAAATTCAGAGGAAGGAGAAGGCAAGTCAAAGACTGGGAGAAAATATTTGCCAAGGATGCAATTTATGAAGAGCTGTTATCCAAAATACACAAAGAACTCTTAAAAACTCAATAATAAGAAAACAACCTGATTTAAAAATGGATCAGAGATCTTAACATAGACATCACTAAAGAAAATACACAGGTGGTAAATAAGTATGTGAAAAGATGTTCCACATTATGCCCCATCAAGGAAATACAAAAAGAACAATGAAATACCATTAGGTGTATATAGATGTGTAACCTATTAGAATGGTCAGATCTGTTGACACAGTCATTGCTGGTAGGAATGCACTTTTGGAAGACAGTTTGTTGTTTTCTTACAAGACTAAATATACTCTTATTGTATGATCCAGTAGTCACACTCCTTGCTATATACCCAAAGCAGTTGAAAACACATATGGTCCCCCAAAATTTACAGATGGCTCTTTATACCAGCTTTATTCATCACCACCAAACTTTGGAAGCAACCAAGATATCCTGCAGTAGGTGACTGGATAAATACATTATGGTATATCTAGACAATGGAATGGGGCTTCCCTGGTGGCTCAAATGGTAAAGCATCTGCCTGCAATGAGGGAAACTGGGGTTGAATCCCTGGGTTGGGTAGATTCCCTGGAGAAGAGAACAGCTACCCACTCCAGTATTCTTGCCTGGAGAATTCCATGGACAGAGGAGCCTGGCAGGCTACAGTCCATGGGATCACAAAGGGTTGGACATGACTGAGTGACTCACACTTTCAGAAAATGGAATGTTATTCAGCACTAAGAATAAATGAGCTATTAGTTCTTAGTCGTTCTCTTTTCCAGGGGTTTTTCTTGACCCAGGGATTGAATCTTTGTCTCCTGCATGGAAGGCACATTCTATACCATCTGAGCCACCACAGAAACTATTAACTAAATGTTAATTAATCATTTAATTTATAAACAAGTAAATAAATATTAAATTATTTAAATAATTAAAACTTAATATAAATACATTTGAATAATTGATTATTGATTAAATGAGCTATTAAGCCATGAAAAAAAACATGGAAGAAATTTATGTGCATATTGCTAGTGAAAGAAGCCAATCTGAAAATGTTACACATTATATGATTCCAACAATATGACATTACAGAAAAGGCAAAACTATGGAAACAAAATTATCAGTGGCTACAGGGTTTAGGGATGGTGGATGGATGAACAGGTGGAGAATGAAGAATGTTTAAGATAGTGAAAATGCTCTGTATGTTACCATAATGGTTGACACATGTTATTACACATATGTGCAAACCCATAGAATTCACATCACCAAGAATGAACACTAAAGTATGGAATTTGGATGATTATGGTTTATCAATGTATTAGGTTCATCAATTGTAACAAATGCACTACTCTGGGCATGTGATAATAATAGAGGATATGCATGCATGTGGGTAAAGGATATATGGGAAATCTCTGTTCTACTTTCTCAATTTCACTGTGAACCTAACATAGCCCTTTGAAAAAGACTTTATAAAAAGATTGGCTGATTCATGCCGATGTATCACAATATTATAAAGTAATTATCCTCCAATTAAAATAATTAATTTTAAAAAGATTTTATTATGTCTGTGCTGTGCTAAGTCACTTCAGTGGTATCCAGCTCTTGGCACCCCTATGGACTGTAGCCTGCCAGGCTCCTCTGTCCATGGGATTCTCCAGGCAAGAATACTGGAGTGGGTTGCCATGCCCTCCTCCTGGGGATTTTCCCGACTCAGGGATCAAACCTTAAAATATAAGATGAAAAGATGTGTATAAGAGACAGTGTCTGTGCTGTGCTAAGTCACTTCAGTGGTATCCAGCTCTTGGCACCCCTATGGACTGTAGCCTGCCAGGCTCCTCTGTCCATGGGATTCTCCAGGCAAGAATACTGGAGTGGGTTGCCATGCCCTCCTCCTGGGGATTTTCCCGACTCAGGGATCAAACCTATGTCTCTTATGTCTCCTGCATTGGCAGGCAGGTTCTTTACTACTAGCGCCACCTGAGAAGCCCAGAAATTAAAAGAAAAAAAAAAAAAAAAAACAGGTAAATTACAATGTCAGTTTAGTTTCTTCAGTGACACTTAACATCTATTTTCTAGTAGGGTTAAAAAGAAAAAATAACAAACATGTAAATTAAAAAAATTGTGCTTGTAATAATATCAGTGAAACAACTCAGTAATAACGGCAAGCAAATATCAAATTGTGAAGAGGTTAGAGGCTTTCCCTTCTTAATAACAGTAAGCTATTATTTTACTATTAACATAGGAATAACACTACAAAAGCTATGACCAACCCAGACAGCATATTAAAAAGCAGAGACATTGCTTTGACAACAAAGGTGTGTCTAGTCAAAGCTATGTTTTTTGCAATAGTCAGGTATGGATGTGAGAGTTGGACTACAAAGAAAACTGACTGCCAAAGAAATGACGCTTTTGAACTGTGGTGTTGGAGAAGACTCTTCTTGAGAGTCCCTTGGACTACAAGGAGATCCAACCAGTCCATCCTAAAGGAGATCAGTCCTGAATATTCATTGGAAGGACTGATGATGAAGCTGAAACTCCAATATTTTGGCCACCTGATGTGAAGAACTGACTCATTGGAAAAGACTCTGATGTTGGGAAAGATTGAAAGCAGGAGAAGGGAATGACAGAGGATGAGATAGTTGGATGGCATCACAGACTCTGTGGATATGAGTTTGAGTAAGCTCTGGGAGTTGGTGATGGACAGGGAAGCCTGGCGTGCTGCAGTCCAGGGGGTCAGAAAAAGTCGGACATGACTGAGCAACCAAACTGAACACTACAAAAGTAATATTCCTCATTGGATGACTGAAATAATAATAAAAAATTTGGGGACAGAGAATGCAATGACAGTTAAAAGTTGTTATAAACTGTCAAACTTGTAGGAAGTCAAAGGGGCCATCAGAGGGAGGAAGAATGGAAAATATAAGATGAAAAATTGCCAACATTGATAGTATTATTATAGACAAAATATCATAAAATATTTTTAAGACTGCATTAAACAGACTTCAGCTCTCAGCTTCATTGATGACATTGCATTTGGCTTGCTGTTGTTGTTATTCAGTCACTAAGTCATGTCCAACTCTTTTGCGGCCTCATGGACTATATAGCCCATCAGGCTCTTCTGCCCATGGGATTTTCCAGGCAAGAATACTGGAGTGGTTTGCCATTGCATTTGGCTAGGGAAGAGATATAAAATGTTGAGCTGCTAGCATATTTGTTTTACCTATTAATAATGTTTAATGCTAGGAGTAGGTTGATGCATTAGCACATCATCTATGATCCAGAGTGGAAAAGAGGCCACATTCCAATACTGTCATTAACACATGCAATGAGAACTATTGCTATTGTGGGTTGCCCTTTCTTTTTTTCATAAAAAGGAAGTGAGTTATCTTTCTTTGGTTGGTCTGACATGATAATAACAAAAAGGCTCTGGGTCCAAATGCTCAATAGCACTAGCTTGCAAAACATCTGAAAACTCCAGAAATCAGATATATTTGTCATGTTCTGGTAATATGCACATTTTTATTGGCTTTAGATATAACACCTTGGCTAGAAAACTAATAGCTCAATAACTTGTAGCTGTTTGTTTTATACTTAAGTGACCCATGATTCAAAATCTTAAGGAGATAAGGCAAGCAAATTTGTGAATATGAGAATCCAGTGTATGGAGTGCTGTTCAGAAAATTCAAAATAAGAAGGACTAGCCAGGTAGCAGTATGTAAATCCTGGGAACCTGAAAAAATTGCCAAAAGAAGAAATGTTTACCCAAAGAAGTTATGTAGGAACACAGAAAAAAAAAAAAAAAAAAAAGCAAGACCACAGAAGCACAGAAGAATGGGTAATTTTGGGTAATGTTTAGAAACAAAAGCTTTTGAGTCAGCTTGGGTTTGAATACTGGCTTTTAACAAGGATTCTCTAAACAAAAAAAAAAAAAAAAAAAAAAAGGCAAGACCACAGAAGCACAGAAGAATGGGTAATTTTGGGTAATGTTTAGAAACAAAAGCTTTTGAGTCAGCTTGGGTTTGAATACTGGCTTTTAACAAGGATTCTCTTTCTGACTAAGCTGTAGTCAGAGTTCCCTGATCCCTCTTCTCAACTAAGTCATATACTTGATCAAGTTCCTTGGCTTGCTAAGGCCAGTTTAGCAATAGTTCTGCCAAGTCAGTTTAGTGTCTTTTTACTCTTGATACCTAATCAAGTTTTTCTTAGTAATTTTTCATCTGCTGACTCCCTCATCCTGCCTGTTGACTAAAATTCCCCAAATGCCCTTGTTTTTTTCAGAATAAAGTTCAATCTCACTTTCATATTGCAATAGGCTTGAATAAAGTTTTTTTGCCTGTATAAATCTAACTGATGTAAATATTTTTGACAGCGATGATTCTGTGACTTGGAGAGGACTAGATTCACCATTAGACCTTGTATCTCACACCTAGAACCCTACATGCATTACTTTAAAGTATTTATCTTCATTCCTAACTGACTGATTGAGGATCCATTGGTGAGTTCAACTCCTGATACAATGTTCTGAATGATAGTCTGTTGAAACACTAAAAGAGCAAATTTTGATTCTTAGAATGCAGAGTATAGTCTTGAGGCTGGGTTAGAGTCCCAGACTTCTGTTTTAGGAAAGGTACCATTGGTTTAGAACCTGAAAGATTCTCATTGAGGTCTCATTTTCTTGAACTTTATTATTGTAATTATCATGTATTTAGAGTACTGTTCCTTATTTGGATTTTTTTTTAATGTACAAAGATCTCATATGCAGAAATATTTCATGGATAATTTGTAACTTCAGTGGTCTCTTGGGAAACCTGAAATCATCTCAAACTGGCTCACCTAAGACTTCTTTCTTAGGAGAGGACCTCCTTAGGGAGGACCTCTACTCCTCCCATATTTTATGAACTTCAATCTTCCCTTTAGCTCCTTTAAATCTTTGATCTGTCCCACTTCAATACCACTGTCCTCTCTGTCCTTTTTTTACAACACTGACAAACCTTTACCATTCTATTCCCTCAACTCCCTACTATCATATGAATACTTCCAGATTCAAGAATTGGAAAAGCAACTACCTGAGTTTGAAAAAGAGAAAAAAAAATTGGAAGCACACTGAATATTTTGTTCACTTCAAAGGACTTTGGAAACACCCAGACAAGTGATTAGTGTCTACCAAATCCCTCACCTAAACTTTGTACACAGCCTCCATAAAGAAAGAAAAACTTAAAAGTCCCTTCCTGTTCTTCAATATCCGAAAATCACTCAATGTAATTCACCACATTAACAAACTGAAAAATAAAAGCCATGTGATTATCTCAATAGATGCAGAGAAAGCCTTTGACAAGATTTAACATCCATTTATGATAAAAACTCTCCAGAAAGGGGCTTCCCTGGTGGCTCAGAGGTTAAAGCATCTGCCTCCAATGCAGGAGACCCGGGTTCAATCCCTGGGTTGGGAAGATCCCCTGGAGAAGGAAATGGCAACCCACTCCAGTATTCTTGCCTGGAGAATCCCACGGACGGAGAAGCCTAGTAGGTTACAGTCCACGGGGTCGCAAAGAGTTGGACACGACTGAGCGACTTCACCTTCACCTCACCTCCAGAAAGCAGGAATAGAAGGAACATACCTCAACATAATAAAAGCTATATATGACAAACCCACAGCAAACATTATCCTCAATGGTGAAAAATTGAAAGCATTTCCCCTAAAATCAGAAACAAGACAAGGGTGCCCACTCTCACCACTACTGTTCTACATAGTTTTGGAAGTTTTGGCCACAGCAATCAGAGCAGAAAAAGAAATAAAAGGAATCCAAATTGGAAAAGAAGAAGTAAAACTCTCACTGTTTGTAGATGACATGATCCTCTACATAGAAAACCCTAAAGACTCCACCAGAAAATTACTAGAACTAATCAATGAATACAGTAAAGTTGCAGGATAAAAAATCAACACACAGAAATCCCTAGCATTCCTATACACTAATAATGAGAAAATAGAAAAAGAAATTAAGGCAACAATTCCATTCACCATTGCAACGAAAAGAATAAAATACTTGGGAATATATCTACCTAAAGAAACTAAAGACCTATATATAGAAAACTATAAAACACTGGTGAAAGAAATCAAAGAGGACACTAATAGATGGAGAAATATACCATGTTCATGGATCGGAAGAATCAATATAGTGAAAATGAGTATACTACCCAAAGCAATCTACAGATTCAATGCAATCCCTATCAAGCTACCAG
>SJYT01025603.1:0-191659 GCA_006410635.1 Cephalophus harveyi | reverse complement strand
GGATGTATGAAAACAATGATGCCTTTTTAAAAATGTAAGTATTCAAATATTGCTTCTAAATGGTCTGGCCCAGAGCGCTGACCTCATGCAGGTCTGTGTGGGGTTTTGTTTGCTTGGGATGGAGCCCATCCTAACTAACCCTCATCTGTAGCCAGAGGATCTTGAATTACACCAGCAAGCTCATGTAAGCCCCACCCTGAGGGAATCTGTCTTCAGTCAGCATCCACCCACTGTGTTCCGGTAGTCCAAAGCCTTTGTAAAGAGAGAATGGGCTTGTGGATGCAGTGAGGGAAGGAAAGAGCTGGACGAACAGAGAAAGTAGCATCGACATATATATACTGCTGCTGCTGCTGCTAAGTTGCTTCAGTCGTGTCCGACTCTGTGCGACCCCATAGATGGCAGCCCACCAGGGTTACCCCCGTCCCTGAGATTCTCCAAGCAAGAACACTGGAGTGGGTTGCCATTTCCCTCTCCAATGCATGGAGGTGAAAAGTGAAAGTGAAGTCGCTCAGTCCTGTCTGACTCCTAGCGACCCCATGGACTGCAGCCCACCAGGCTCCTCCGTCCATGGGATTCTCCAGGCAAGAGCACTGGAGTGGGGTGCCATTGCCTTCTCCCATATATATACTACCATGTGTAAATAGGTAGCCGGTGACACGCTGCTGTGTAACACGGGGAGTCCTGCCTGGCTCTGTGATGACCCAGAGGAGTTTGGGGGGAAGGGAGGGAGCCTCGAGAAGGAGGGGAGATGTGTATAGTAACGGCTGATTTGCGATGTTGTATGGCAGAAATCAACACATTATAAAGCAATTTTCCTCCAATTAAAAAACACACACAGAGAAAGAATCTGGTCCTGTTATTGAAATCTGGTGTCCAGGACCCCAAGCTTGAGCGCATGACACCTTTCACCTTTTCCAGGCTTGTTTGCAAAGAACTTCTTGATCCTATCCCACTCCATGAATGTCAAAGAGAAAAGAGGAAAAAGGAAATCCAAATGACAAATGTGCTAGGAAAGCCAGAGTAAACCCTGCAGGGGTAGCCTGGGCTGGGCAGGAAGGAATTTCCATGACCTTGGAGCACGGCGACTCAAACGTCCAGCACATTTCTCCCACGGCCCTTTACCCCACACTCTTGCTGGTAAACAGGGAAATAATGAACTTGTCAGGACAGAGGGCGCAAGGGTGCCAGGCACTGGGTTAGGTGCTGTATTTCTTTATTGCCTCTGATCCTTGCAGGGATCTTCCTGAGGTGGACAGTTTGATCTCTATTTTACAGATTAAGAAAATAAAGCTCGAGTTCCCTGGTGGTCCAGTGGCTAAGACTCCACATTCTCAATGCAGGGGACCTGGGTTTGATCCCTGGTCAGGGAACTAGATGCCACATGCTGCCCAAATTACGAGTTTGCATGCTGCCACTAAAAAACCTGTGTGCTGCAACTAAGACTTGGCACAGCCAAATAAATACATATTTTATCAGGGAAATGCAAATCAAGACCACAATGAGGTACCATTTCACACCAGTCAGAATGGCTGCGATCCAAAAGTCTACNAAGACCCAATCAAAAAATGGGCCAAAGAACTAAACAGACATTTCTCCAAAGATGACATATGGATGGCTAACAAACACATGAAAAGATGCTTAACATCACTCATTATCAGAGAAATGCAAATCAACACCACAATGAGGTACCATTTCACACCAGTCAGAGTGGCTGCGATCCAAAAGTCCACAAGCAATGAATGCTGGAGAGGGTGTGGAGTAAAGGGAACCCTCCTACCCTGTTGGTGGGAATGCAAACTAGTACAGCCACTATGGAGAATAGTATAGAGGTTCCTTAAAAAAAATACAAATAGAACTGCCTTATGACCCAGCAATCCCACTGCTGGGCATACACACCGAGGAAACCAGAATTGAAAGAGACACATGTACCCCAATGTTCATTGCAGCACTGTTTATAATAGCCAGGACATGGAAACAACCTAGATGTCCATCAGCAGATGAATGGATAAGAAAGCTGTGGTACATA
Source organism: Cephalophus harveyi (assembly GCA_006410635.1). Lineage (NCBI taxonomy): Eukaryota > Metazoa > Chordata > Mammalia > Artiodactyla > Bovidae > Cephalophus > Cephalophus harveyi. The sequence goes on along the minus strand of SJYT01025603.1, from coordinate 189,633 downwards.
TACACAATGGAGTATTACTCAGCCATTAAAAAGAATTCATTTGAATCAGTTCTAATGAGGTGGATGAAACTGGAGCCAATTATACAGAGTGAAGTAAGCCAGAAAGAAAAACACCAATACAGTAAACACATATATATGGAATTTAGAAAGATGGTAATGATAACTCTATATGTGAGACAGCAAAAGAAACACATATGTAAAGAACAGACTTTTGGACTCTGTGGGAGAGGGAGAGGGTAGGATGATTTGGGAGAATGGCATTGAAACATGTACACTATCATATAAGAAATGAATCACTAGTCTAGGTTTGATACAGGATACAGGATGCTTGGGGCTGGTGCACTGGGATGACCCAGAGAGATGATATGGAGAGGGTGGTGGGAGGGGGGTTCAGGGTTGGGAACTCATGTACACCTGTGGTGGATTCATGTCAATGTATGGCAAAACCAATACAGTATTGTAAAGTAAAAAAATAAAATTTAAATTAAAAATAAATAAAAAATAATAAAAAAGAAGCGTCCAGATGAAGGTCTTAGCTAGTCACGTGATATATAGGAATATGGAAATAAAGATGAATTTTGTATAAACTAAAAAAAAAAAAAAGAAGTCCCTTGCTGGTATTAATATTATTGGAAAGATTTAGCTCTCATACTGAGCAGGTAACTGCAACAAGTCTAATTTGCCAGAAATGCAATTCAGATAAAAATAAAAAGTGGGAAAAAAAATTAGAGTCAACTTTTTATATAGACCTGTGAGTTTTGTATTACTGTGTTTATGTCTGACTCATAGCTAAGATGCTTGCATCCATCCATGTATGTCTCTCCATATGTACAAATATATATATACATGCTATTTATATGTACTCATAAATATATGTATATGTGATATTTTACCTGGTCCCAGATGGCATTAACAATTAACAAGTTAAAAGTTAATTTATAAAATCTAATACAGAGTTCTATTCTAATTGGCTTACAGATCAGTTCAGTTCAGTCACTCAGTTGTGTCCGACTCTTTGCAACCCCATGAACTGCAGCATACCAGGCCTCCCTGTCCATCACCAACTCCTGAAGCTTACTCCAACTCCTGTCCATAGAGTCAGTGATGCCATCCAACCATTTCATTGTCTGTTGTCCCCTTCTCCTCCCACCCTCAATCTTTCCCAGCATCAAGGTCTTTTCCAGATAAATAATCACTTCTAAAAATTAAATATTCCTGAAACTCCCAGTGACGATAATAATAAAAGCCCTGAGATTCTGATAATTCCAATATGGAAAAGTAACTGTTCTCATAAAAAATAAGTAAATTTTCTCATACTACTACTACTACTAAGTCACTTCAGTCGTGTCCAACTCTATGCGACCCCATAGACGGTAGCCCACCAGGCTCCCCCGTCCCTGGGATTCTCCAGGCAAGAACACTGGAGTGGGTTGCCATTTCCTTATAAATTAAGTAAATTTTTAGCAAATAAACCTAGTTTACTGTTGTAGAAATAATAAAGACAGCTATGTGTTCTGAGTTATTAACATTAAATCAATGCATAAATATATTTTATTCTAATTGAGTTTGCTAGTCAAAAAACATAATATTTGCTAGGTGTTGGTTGTTGTCATGTCTGACTCTTTGCAACCCCACGAACTATAGCACTAGGCTTTCCTGTCCTTCACCATCTCCTGGAGTTTGCTCAAACTCATGTCCATTGAGTCAGTGACACTATCCAATCATCTTGTCCTGTGTCATCCCCTTCTCCTGCCTCAGTCTTTCCCAGATTTAGGGTCTTCTCCAATGAATCAACTCTTTGCATCAGGTGGCCAAATGTTTGGAGCTTCAGCCTCAGCACCAGTCCCTCCAATGAATATTCAGGATTGATTTCCTTTAGGATTGACTGGTTTGATTTTCTTGCAGTCCAAGGGACTCTCAAGAGTCTTCTTCAACACCACAGTTCAAAAGCCTCAAATCTTCAGCACTCAGCCTTCTTTGTGGTCCAACTCTTACATCCATACATGAGTACTGGTAAAACCATACCTTTGACTATACAGACCTTTTTTGGCAAAGTAAAGTCTCTACTTTTTAATATGGTGTCTAGGTTTATCATAGCTTTTCTTCCAAGGAGCTACTGTTTAGGATTATAAAAATAATGTTGGATTGTAATCAAATTGAGTCATTATTCATACCAAAAATTAGTAAATAATAGTTTTGTTTTATAATATGTCTGCTTAAAAATAGTTTCTAAAGTCTTTTTGGTAACATGCAAATTTACTTATGCAAATTAAGTAATGGATACTAACATAAAATACTAAAATGTTTATTGCTGAGTATAAGTTTATGTACTGTTATCTTATTTTTACATTATATAGAGGCAAAATATATTTCAGTCTGGTAAGAATATACTCTTTTTGCTACATTGAGAAACTGTGCTATAAGGATTCTATAAAAATTGTGAGATGGTATATTCATGAGCATTATAGTCTGCTGAGCAATGCTAATATTTGAAAAACAATAATTATCCACTTCCTAGTTTTCTCTGTAAAATAGTTTAGTTCAGTTCAGTTCAGTCTCTCAGTCGTGTCCGACTCTTTGGGACCCCACGAATCGCAGCACGCCAGACCTCCCTGTCCATTACCAACTCCCGGAGTTCACTCAGACTCACGTCCATCGAGTCCGTGATGCCATCCAGCCATCTCATCCTCTGTTGTCCTCTCCTCCTCTGTCCCCAATCCCTCCCAGCATCAGAGTCTTTTCCAATGAGTCAACTCTTTGCATGAGGTGGCCAAAGTACTGGAGTTTCAGCTTTAGCATCATTTCTTCCAAAGAAATCTTAGGGCTGATCTCCTTCAGAATGGACTGACTGGATCTCCTTGCAGACCAACGGACTCTCAGTCTTCTCCAACACCACAGTTCAAAAGCATCAATTCTTCAGTGCTCAGCTTTCTTCACAGTCCAACTCTCACATCCATACATGACTACTGGAAAAAACATAGCCTTGACTAGACAGACCTTTGTTGGCAAAGTAATGTCTCTGCTTTTCAATATGCTATCTAGGTTGGTCATAACTTTTCTTCCAAGGAGTAAGCGTCTTCTAATTTTATGGCTGCAATCACCATCTGCAGTGATTTTGGAGCCCCCAAAAATAAAGTCTGACACTGTTTCCACTGTTTCCCCATCTATTTCCCATGAAGTGATGGGACCAGATGCCATGATCTTCGTTTTCTGAAAGTTGAGCTTTAAGCCAACTTTTTCACTCTCCTCTTTCACTTTCATCAAGAGGCTTTTGAGTTCCTCTTCACTTTCTGCCATAAAGGTGGTGTCATCTACATATCAGAGGTTATTGATATTTCTCCCAGCAATCTTGATTCCAGCTTGTGCTTCTTCCAGCCCAGCATTTCTCATGATGTACTCTGCATGTAAGTTAAATAAGCAGGGTGACAATATACAGCCTTGACGTGCTCCTTTTCCTATTTGGAACCAGTCTGTTGTTCCATGTCCACTTCTAACTGTTGCTTCCTAACCTGCATATAAGTTTCTGAAGAGGCAGGTTAGGTTGTCTGGTATTCCCATCTCTTGAAGAATTTTCCAGTTTATTGTAATCCATGTAGTCAAAGACTTTGGCATAGTCAATAAAGAATAGATACATGTTTTTCTGGAACTCTCTTGTTTTTTCCATGATCCAGCAGATGTTGGCAATTTGATCNAGTTTATTGTGATCCACACAGTCAAAGGCTTTGGCATAGTCAATAAAGCAGAAATAGATGTTTTTCTGGAACTCTCTTGCTTTTTCCATGATCCAGTGGATATTGGCAATTTGATCTCTGGTTCCTCTGCCTTTTCTAAAACCAGCTTGAACATCAGGGCTAGCTCAAATGTTGACCTAGATTTTGGTATTTTGGTATCAGTACTGGTATTTAGGCAAACGGGGTCTATGGAGAGGGAGTTAGCTGGTGGGCAGAGGCAGGCTGCTGTGGCATCCACAAGAGACCAGAGATAGCATGGAGGTGAGGAAGGAGGGATCTGGAAATGGGAGATCCAAGTGTGCTGATGCTCTAATACTCTAGGGATTCAAGGAGAGAAGGTCTTACTTTGGAGCAGACAGCTCAGGGGTTCTGCTAGTTTTCTTGGCCAAATTACTACATTCTCCTGGGCTGCTGTTTTTCACTTGTAAAACAGGGAAATTACCACTCTTCCCCCTCAGCTACAATACCACCACTAAGGGTCCTTACTCAGAACTTGCTCTAAGTGATCCAGGAACTAGATTTGGCCTCTCTAGGCTTCATTTTCATTCCAAGGCCCTTGCCTTCTATTATTTTATTTTTTAAATAAAAATTGTTTAATTGAAACATAGTTGATTTATACCTTGTATGATTTTATAATTCTTCTTCTTCTTCTTTTTTTTAATCTATGTCTTCAAATTCCTGAAGAGATAGGAGATGGGGTAAAATTACTGGAGATTCACCGGTGCTGAGAGAAGGTTGAGAAGATGTAGTCTTTGGCTATAGTGAAGGGACAGAATTTGGACTGTGGCTACCTCCCCACCTCTTTCTGCTTCTCTATATCTTATACATCTTTCAAGACTCTTAGTTCAAGGCTCATGTGGTCTGGGAGGCCTTCCAGTACCAGCTGGGCAAATGCACTCTTTTATAAACATAATCTGTGTGTGCAGCACCATTTGAACTGTATTAATTAATTCATTAACTTCGGAGAAGGCAGTGGCATCCCACTCCAGTACTCTTGCCTGGAAACTCCCATGGACGGAGGAGCCTGGTAGGCTGCAGTCCATGGGGTCGCTGAGTCAGACACGACTGAGCGACTTCACTTGCACTTTTCACTTTCATGCATTGGAGAAGGAAATGGCAACCCACTCCAGTGTTCTTGCCTGGAGAATCCCAGGGATGGCGGAGCCCAATGGGCTGCCATTTGTGGGGTCGCACAGAGTCGGACATGACTGAAGCGACTTAGCAGCAACATACTTAACTTATAGGCGCCTTGAACCAAAGTGGAGTTCTGGCGTCTTACACAGATATGTGAAACAGAGTGAGATAAATATATACTAGAAGCAAATGGGAAAAGAAAATATGAGAGCAAAGGAAGGACTGTCACAGGGGATAGGACAGAGGATACTAGAAGCATAAAGAGTTTGAGACCCCAATAACCGAATTAGTCTCAAGATTATAGTGCCTCTAAGATGGGAGAACAAAAAGGAAGGAAGGAAGGGAACGAAGGAGGGAAGGGGAAAGAAGGAACAAAGAAGGGAGGGAGGGAGGCAAAAAGGGAGAAGAAGAGGCAAAAAGAGAGGAGCAATCTCTTTAGGAGAAACCCACCTCTGCCAGTGCTGACCCAGGAAGGTGCTTCCCTGGGGTCCTTCCTGAAGGGAACTCTGTGTGACCAGATGATCAAGGTCCTCAACAACAGCCTCACAGCAGACACAGCTCCTCATTTCTTTAGTCCACTCCTTACAGCATCGTCCTTCCACACAGGCCAAACTTCAGCTCAGGAAAACATGGGGCCAGAAGGACATGGTCCCCTGCTGACATGGCTTAATCCTGAGGCTCTCTGTTTGCATGTTTCCAGAAGCAAGGAGTGACTACACATCCTTCCGTCACTTTGATGCATTTTCTTTCTCTCATCTAGGCTTTTGATGGACACTATGTGGCAGTGAGTTGGAGATCATATGCCCTGCCAAATACCTAGGTTACCAATTAAGTACAAACTCCATACGCCTTAGACATACACATACACAGTTAGAATCTGTCAACCCTGGGGTAGGGCTGTCATTATCTTATGAAAATTGATGCACCTACCCATGATCTGGGCTGGCTCACAGGGCCACCCTCAGCTCTGAGCTGGGCTGAAAGGGTTTGCAGGGTGACTGATCCCCTCCCAGGCCAAGCATATCTGTACTATAGGATGGAGTGATTTCTCCAGGAGTGGAGACGCTTGGATTCTGCCCTTCCTAAAATGAGAGGCTTCGTCTATATGATTTCCAAGTTCCCTTCTGGCACAAACATTGCTAATTCCAGAAGGAAAATGCTTTGTGAGAGAAGGCTGTTAAACACTGGAGTGGTCTACCATCGGAACGGCAAAATTGCCTGCCTCAGAGATGTGGAGTCCCATGCTGTCTGGGGTAAATTGGAACAGATCTGCCTGGAGGCAGGGGGCTGGACAGGATGGCCTCTGGAATGTTTATCAAGGTGTCCCAGCAGTGGGTATTCAGCTGGCTTATCCATCTCATCTCCGAAGTGTGTAGGACCTGCTTGGGTCATTTATGTTCTCTGGGCTCACGCCTCCCTCCTCATGGGTGGGGGCGGGGGGCCACGTGTGGGCTCTGGTCCATGCTCATCTTGCTCCTCCCTCTCCTCCCCCGTGAGCAGCTGCGCTCCCTGAGCCCCCTCCACAGAATCTTTCCTGGGAAATGTATTAGGCAGCACAGCACTCCACTCATAAAAATACAATAAACGGCCCGGCAAGCGGTCGGCAGAGTAATGACTCTAACCCAGTGGCATTCTTGGAAGGGCCTCTTCAGAAGCAAAGCTGAGAAGACGTAAGAAAAATCTTGGGGGGTAATTAGGTTTCTGGAGTGGGGGAACTTCTTAAATTATGAGACGCAGAGAGGACCTGGTCTCTAAATCATACATCAGGCCAGACTGAGCCCTAGGGCCCCCTCCACGGCCCCCCACCCCCTTCCTCAAGTGGGGAGCAGCCCCTCTCTTCATGATCATATGTCGCATCTGGCTCTCTGGAGACCCACATGAGAAAAAAACTTCTGGTCCCGGAGGGGCTTGGGGAGGCCGAGGTAGGAAGTGGTCTTACTGCCTGAGGTGGGGCCCTGCCGGCTGAATAACTGCTTTTGTCTGGATGGTGCATAGGTGGGACATGCATGGCAGTAGAAAAAGGATGGCGGGGATGACTGAACAAAAATGCCTTTCAGCCTCCTGATCCCTTGTCAGGGGCTGAAAGGAAAACTTCCAACCGACTTCCTTCCAATTCCCCAAGGCCTGGCTGGTACAGAGTGGAAACAGTTGGAGCAATAAGCTAGCTTACCTTCTTTTCTGGTGTGGTCCTCCGGCCCCGCCCACGAGCCCTTCCCCACTTCCTCTTAGACTGAGCGGGAAGTGAAGTCACCTCTGTTCTCTGGGCTCCTGGAGGCCCAGCTCCCCCACCACTCCTGCCCTTTGGGGGCTCTGTGCAGGGCCAGAACTGAAAGGCCTATTCCTACCAGCACCGCCTGCCTGCAAGCTGGGTCAGGCAGCAGGGAAGAAGTAAAAAGTAACTGGGGAATTCTGGGCCCTCTGTGGCACGCAGACCTTCAGGGCATTTAGGGAAAGTAGATTAAGAAATCTTTTTCCAGATAAGAGAGGCCTGTAAAGAGGCCAAAGAAAAGGAAAACCACCCCCCCTTTGATCACAGGGGATTGTAATTACTCAGATATTGATTGGGATAATAAGTTTACCAAAACTCCAGAGAAGGAGAGATATTCCTCCAGGTATTTTGCTTTTGCAGGATTTGCTGAGCTCTCCTGTGAAGTCAAAGTCAATTTGAAGGCCTGGCCCTGACCCGGAAGCCAGCAAAATGGGCGTTGGAGGCCTTTTCCTCCAGTAGAGGGCGCAGTGCATGGTGCACCGCCCGCCGCACCGCCCTCCCTCCCAGGGCTGACTCTTTGTCGTCGTTAGCAGGATAGGGTATTAACGGGGCTGCTATTAATAACTACCCGCCCTCTCCCCGGGAGGGGTGGCTTAAGGCAAAACAGAGATAAGAACTGAAGCTGCCCCCTCCATCTAGACTCCAGAATCTATTCAGTAGTTTCCTACTTCTCTTCTTCAAACTTCCTCTTTCAGATTTAGTGAAAGTGAACTCGCTCAGTCACGTCCGACTCTTTGCGACCCCGTGGACTCTAGCCCACCAGGCTCCTCCATCCATGAGATTCTCCAGGCAAGAATACTGGAGTGGGTTGCCATTTCCTTCTCCAGGGGATCTTCCCGACCCAGGGATCGAACCGAGGTCTCTCACATTGCAGGCAGACACTTTAATCTCTGAGCCACCCCTGCGCTAAATGCCTGGCATGCGCACGCACATGCCTATGTTTCAGACCTACGCTTCAGCCACGCTGGTCTTCCTCTCAATCCCACGTGTCCCCACCAGGCACACACAGTGTGGGATTATGAGCTCTGGCTTTGGAGTCAGAACGATCTGAATTCAAGTTCTGCTCGGCTACTTCTAGCCCTGTAATCCCGAACATGTCCCTTTACCTTTTGGAGCCTCAGGATTATTGATGGAATGGAAATATTAGTAGCACCTGTCTCCACAGAGCTGTTGGGAGAGTTAAGTGAGATAATGTGAAACATTGGAGGAAGCAATTAATGAAAATAGAAGGCATTGCTATTGTTTTTATCCAGTTTCTCTCTGAGGTTTTGCAGGAATGTTTGCTTCTGCAAGATTTTATCATGTCAGAGTCAAGGCTCTTCCCAGTCTCACAGGCTCAGCTTACACCCCGGTTTTGCTCCACCCCAGTGCCATGCACCCTCTCCTTTTTGCTCCTGCTGCAGCTGCCTGTATCTCTTACAGCTGCTATCATGCTCCCTTTGAGTTCTGATTTTGAACTGGAAGAAGGCAGGGATTATATCTTATCTTTTCATCTTCTTTAATACCAGAGTTTAATACTCTACATACCTTATATATAGTAGGTCTGCAATACATTTTTGTCTATCTTTTAAAACAATAGATACCATTTAGTGAGCAATTACTATGTGCCTCTTCTTTTCCTTCTCCCATTTAAGCTTCACACCAACCCTATGTAATCTTGTGATTGTGTTTTTTTACAGATGTGGAAAGTAATGATCTGGAGAGATTAAATTATTGGCTGGTCACAGGGCTGATAAGTGGCTGAGCATTGCTGTAGCTCAGAACTGTTTTCAAAGCCCTTCATAAATCTAGGCTAGGCTAAACCTATGGCTTCCCAGGTGGTGCAATGGTAAAGAATCTGCCTGCCAGTACAGGAGATGTAAGAGATCTGGGTTCGATCCCAGGGTCAGGAGGATCCCCTGGAGTAGAGAATGACTACCCACTCCAGTATTCTTGCCTGGAGAATCCCATGGACGGAGGAGCCTGGTGGGCTACAGTCCATGAGGCTGCAAAGAGTAGGACACGACAGCAAGCATGCGCACAGGCTACACCTAGCACAACTTTCACTGGATGTAACCCAACCCCCCGGAGAAGGCAATGGCACCCCACTCCAGTACTCTTGCCTGGAAAATTCCATGGATGGAGGAGCCTGGTGGGCTGCAGTCCACGGGGTTGCACAGAGTCGGCGACTCAGCAGCAGCAGCGGCAACCCAACCCCCAGGCAGCTGCGCACTAAGCAACTTCCAGCTCTTAGCGTGCTTTGTGCTCTGAGTGGGAAAAGAGCTACTGAATAGCTTGGAAAGATTGCAGCTCCATCCTGCATGAGTCTAAGAAATGCCCGGGGCAGCAGAGGTCAGCCTAGTTAAGCAGGGATGTAAATGTTAGCACAAGCATTACAAGAAAGGTCTTTAAAGAATACAAACAGCCTGGCCGAGGGAAAGATGGAGACTCCAAGGAGTCCAACAGCAGCCGTTGCATCGCGTGTGCTTTGAAGAATATGTGCCAGGAAGTCTGTCTGTCAAGGAGGGACTCCTCAAATTTATCCAGGCTGACAGAAGGCAGGGGAGAAGATTGGTTCCATTACAAGGAAGTGCTGGTGGGGAGGTGAGGAGCCAGAGGAGGCTTGGCATTAGAGCTGTAGAAGACAGGAAGCATGGAGACGAGGGGATACATCCATAAAAGATTGTCATCCGTAAGGAACTGACAGTGTGAATACTGATGCTGATGACCATGCATGGTGATGATATTGATTGAAGATGTGCTTGCTATATGCCCAGGACCGTGTGATGTACAAAGTGACTAGCTGTCTAGTCTCAGCTATGTAAACATGATTCTTTCAGAACACAAGGGCACTCCTTTTCAACCTTTCTCTACTGCGGACACCCCAGAGGTGTCCAACCTTTCTTATTCTCTCAATGGGCATTTATTCTATGCTCCGTCTGTGTTTGCCACCAGGATGGACTCTGGGGAGATGAATAAAACCTGTGTTCCAACCTGAAGGACTTCACAGTCTGATGAGGGACAGGGCACATAAATAGCTATGATGCAGAGGGATGTCTGTCATTAGGAGGTATATTCAAGCGTTTTGGGTAATCGGAGCAGGAATGCAGAGAAGAGGCAGTATTTGAGCTGGGAAGACTTTTAAGGACGGGAGGATTCAGGTAGGTAGTGTGTGAGGGGAGGACATTGTGAGTAGAAGCAGCAGGCTGGTGGAATCTTGGAGGTGTGAGACTGTATGGTGTGTTCAAGGTGGGCTTCATGGAGACCCCTGTGTGACTAGGGCTGGATGTGTGAGAAGCTGGATGTGTGACAAGCTGGATGAGGTCTGAAGGATATGGTGGGTGGGTGGTTAATCCACCCAAGATGGCTGTTCTCCTGCTGTCTGTGCATTCCCTGCTTCACCTGTACCTTACTCACATGACTAACCTTCCTACCTACTTGCCCTACCCTTTCATTCCCATTACTGACTGTTATAGTCTTTAGATCCAACTGTCTCCACTGTGAGAGCTTATCAAAGGGACAGTGAGGGCGTGCCCCTCTCTAGTTGCCCCGGTAACCGAGGAGCCAATCTGCTGTCAATTCTCTCCTAAAACTGGTCACGTCCCTTCCCCAGGAAGGAAGACCACTGCCATCCCCTCCTGCCTTCTGCTGCATACAGGGGGGTCGGGGGCTGTTGTTCCAGGACCTTGCCTCAGATATGTGAGCTCTCCCAGCCATTAACCATTAATATCTCCATCGCTGACTCTGGGCTCTTTCTTTAGCCTTGAAGCTGTACTTGTAGACCTTGTAGGCTCGTGGGGTGCAACCCAACAGTGGGACAAAATTGTGAGAGATCTTCAAAGGACATGTTGCTGAATCAATCAGCAGATTTGTTTATTGAGCACCTCCTGCGTGCCAAGTATGGGACTTGGCTCTGGAACTCTAATGGCAAGAAAACCAGAGTCAGTCTGTTTTCTACATAGGATGGCCATGTGTCCCAGTTTTGTTCTTGTCCTGGAATAATTATGACTAGCACCTCTTTTGAGTTTCAAAAGTGTTTCTGTTTATACTATAGACTATCTGGTCGTGTTACCTATAGAGCTTCAGTTCGGTGCAGAAAGACAGATATTAATCAAACAATCATCTAAATATAATATATAACTTCAAATTGTGCTAGGTGCTATGAAGAAAAGCTACAGAATGCTGATACAGCAACCACTGGGGAGCCGCTCCAGTCTCCAAAGGAATTTAGACTTCTCTTCAGGCAAAACGAAGACATAGAAGGTTTTTAAGTTGGAGATCAGATCTCAGTTTCAGAAGTCATGGGATTTCTATGTTTGCTGAAGATTTCTCTCTGTCTCTTTTTTTATATCTCCCAGTTATTAACAATAAGGATCAAAACAGAAATAACACTTTCATCACATAGTATTTCACATTATAAATGAGTTTTCATAGGTTTGTTTTCTCATCAGAGGGGCAGAGTGGAAAGTGCAAAGAGTCAGATGAAGTTAACTTTCTGGCTTTGTTCTGTCTCCCACCAGCTGCCTGCCTGTGCCTCACCTGCCTGTACCTCAATTTTCACAACTTTAATCAGTGTGTGTGTGCTTAGCTGCTTAGTCGTATCTGACTCTTTGCAACCCCATGGACTGTAGCCCGCCAGGCTCCTCTGTCCATGGGATTCTCCAGGCAAGCATACTGGAATAGATTGCCATTCCTTTCTCCAGGGGATCTTCCTGAGCCAGGGATTGAACCTGAGACTCCTGCATTGCAAGTGGATCCTTTACCATCTGAGCCACCAGGAAAACCCTCTTTAAGCAGGGATGCTTTAATTCAAAGAGCTACATGAACCCCAGTATTCAGAGAAGCACCATTTACAATATCCAAGACATGGAAGCAACCCAAGTCAATTAACAGATGATTGACTTAAGCAGACGTGGTGTGTGTATATATGTATATGCATCCAATGGAATATTACTCAGCTGTAAAAAGAATGAAGTATTGTCATTTCCAGCAACATAGATGGACCTGGAGAGTATTATAATTGGTGAAATAAGTCAGACAAAGACAAATACCAGATATCACTTATATGTGGAATCTGAAAAATAATACAAATTAATATATATACAAAACAGAAACAGACAGACTTAGAAAATGAACTTATGGTTACCAAATGGACAGGGAGGCTGGAGGGACAAATTAGGAGTTTGGGATCAGCAGATACAAACTATTATGTATAAAATAGAAAAGCAACAAGGATATACTATATTACACAGGGAATTATACTCCATGTCTTACAATACCTAGTGTCAAGTCATGAAATTGTGTCCTACTCTTTGCAACCCCATGAACTGTATGTAGCAAAGCAGGCTTCCCTGTCTTTCACTATCTTCCGGAAGTTGCTCAAACTCAAGTTCACTGAGTCAGACATATAATAGGATGTAATTAAAAAAAAGAGAGAGAGAAAAACAGAGTCACTATGTTGTACACTTAAAACTAATGCAATACTGTAAATCAACTCTACTTCAAGAATTATTCATGGATGTGCACACCAGAAAAGGTCAGTTTTAATGGTTGACAATTTTTTAATACAATAAAAGGGTTTTAATTAAAAACAATTTTTTTTTGGTCTCTCTGAGGATCTTAGTTCCCCCATCTGGGATGGAACCTGTGCTCCTTGCAGTGGAAGCAAGGATTGTTAACCACCGGCCCACCAGGGAAGCCCTAAAATAAATATTTTTAAAATAAAAAAACAAAGAAGAGAGTGCTCTTTCCTATATGCAAGGGTGACTGAGAATTAGAAGTCATGTAAATAAATGCTAGCACAGTGTCTGGCACATTGTAGGCTGTTGAAAAATGCTACCAACTATTATAGATTTTCTGAGCTTAAGGACACTTAAAGGAAGGGGAAGGATTGATGGTGATTTAACAAGTAGAAGTAAATTGGGCTGGGAAATCCCTGGAGGTCCAGTGTTAGGGCTCAGTACTTTCACTGCCACAGGCCACGGGTCAGTCTCTGGTTGGGAATCTAAGATCTCATAAGCCATGTGGCCTGCCAAAAAAAAGAAGGAAATTGAGCTGAAAAAGAAGGGAGGCTACACATATGGGGTGGCAGGGTGTATGGGAAATTGCTGCATGGTCTCCTCAATTTTGCTTTGAACCCAAAACTCATAAAATGTCAGTGAAACAAACACACACACGCACAAACAAACAGCTCCTCTTTTCAGCCGGACTCTCCTTGTCGGTTAAGGACAAGAACCTGCTTGCCTGGCAGGATAAGAAGAAGGGGAGAGAGGAGTAAATTTTCACACCCAAGCTGTGCTGCCTTCAGCTGTCCTGGATGTCTGGGAAACCAGACAGTGTGGCCTTGACAAGAGTTTACTTGGTCCCATCTTTTCTCCTTTTCTGGATGGCACGGGACCCCCTCAGTGGCTGGAGGAAGCTTCCTAGGAACAGGAATGCTGGCAGATGCTGTGCCGAGGCAGGGGATGGAGGGGCAGGCCAGCTGGCTTGATCAAAGAAGGAACCAGGAGCCTGAGAGCGAGGTGGGGGTGAGCCCTGAAGCCCAGGCGCTGATTCAGAGCTGGAAGTATTTTAACCACGTCCATCCAAGTCTGCCTGTTTTCTTGACTGAGAGGCCAGACTCCTGGAGTCTGTATCTCATTTTCCTTGCTATTTGCCCCTGGTGCTCTTCTGCTGTGTATTTGCTGGGACTGTCTTAACAAAGCACCACAGGCTGGGTGCCTTAAACAATAGACATTTCCGTGCTCACAGTGCCGGAGGCTGGAAGCCTGAGATCTAAGTGTGAGCAGGTTTCTTTCTTCTGCAGCCTCTCTCCTCGGCTGGTAGGTGGCCATCTTCTCTGCATGTCTTCATGCGGTCTCTGTTCTGTGTATCTGGGTCCTGATGTCCTCTTTTTATAAGGACACCAGTCTAGCTGGATTAGTGCTCATCCTAATGACCTCATTTAACCTTCATTACCTCTTTAGAGACCCCCAAATCTCTAACTACAGTCCTATTCTGAGCTGCTGGAGGGAGGGTGGGAGCTGGCCTTCAACTTATGCATTTGCAGGGCTGGGGTGGGTGGAATTCAGACTCAAGCATACAACTTGGCAAGTTGCATCTTCGGTTGTAGACCTTTGGGAGAAAGAAAAGTGGGTTGGATGGCTTTCTGGCCACTGTCCCTCACAGAGGAGTGAAACTGGGAACCTGCTAGGTTTTTGAAGCAGTGCAAACCCTCTCTAAATACTCTTGTCTTTACCTGAAATCACTGGGTAATCCACCACCAGCTTTGGGGTTCCCGAACCCCTGCCTCTCACCTCCTGAAGGCTGCTTTTAGGATGGGGATCTGTTTCTGTTTCTGGCTGAGAAATAGGTGTCTCTTTGGAGGTTTCCTTTCATCCGGAACTGTGATGATGTGTTTATCTTTTGTAGATTGGGAACTCCTTGAAAATCTATTTAACTCACACATAACTAATGTACTAACTATGGTCATTTCTATCCCCAGCAACCAAATACCATGCATATTAGCCTTTCAATGGGAGAATATGTTGTGCGTTCCAAGTCTGTGCGTCAAGACAAATGCTTCTTCTTCATTGATGTAGCTCCCCTCACAGTGGCCTTGTGGCAAGGAGGTGTTATTGGGTCAGGTAATTCGGAACACTCGTAATGTGTAAAGAGTGTAAAATATTCATATTTAAAAATGCATGCTCACATAATTGATTACATTTAAGTCTCATAGTAACCCTACAAGGTAAGTGTTATGATGTCTACTCCAGGGAAATGGGAGTATGGGACTCAGAGATGTCAAGTGACTTCTTCAGGGTCACACTGCAAAGACAGATGCAGTTCTCAGAGTGCGAAGCATCTGATACCTGGGTGAGTGCCTCTCCAGCTCATCTGTGTTGCGAACACAGGCTCTGGCTCTTAATGAGTCTGGTGCTCCCTGGATGGTCTATCCTGGCTGAGGGCATAGGCCCACACTTCTCCAGGCATGACCATGACCTTGGGGGGAGGCGCTGGAACAGGGGAGTTGACGCTGCTGTGTGCGGACCAGAGGTTCGGAGATGGTGGCAGCCCGTGCCGATGGCAGAGTTGTTTGGATAAATAGTGATTTTCTTCCTAGGTGATTTCCCAAGGCCACTGAGGCCTGACAATTCTGGCAGGAAAACCAAATTTAAATGAGTCTCGTTTCAAGTCTGCCTGAGGGGGAGGCATTAGTCAGAGAACTAACCACCTTACCTGACTGTTTCCTGTGTTCTGCACACATAGACGGAGGTCGTGAAGAAGCACACGCGTCCATTCAGAGCTGCTTTCTATTTCGACGGGAGAAGACAAACAAGAAAGCACAAATCTTGTGCAAACCGATGGGAAATGAAGAGTAAATTCCTCTCCCTGGGAGGACTTCAGAGGCCGCCTGTGGACCTCAGGGTCAGGGACAGCCTCACTCAGGAAACTTCTGGGAGTTTGACACGCGATAGAACGTGAGAACTGGAGCGATGTTTTGAATTTTAATTCAAGCCGTATATTTTCAGACAGAAC
Source organism: Cephalophus harveyi (assembly GCA_006410635.1). Lineage (NCBI taxonomy): Eukaryota > Metazoa > Chordata > Mammalia > Artiodactyla > Bovidae > Cephalophus > Cephalophus harveyi. Next base: position 174,003 of record SJYT01025603.1, on the reverse strand, counting down.
ACTCAGGCTCCGGGAAGCTCTAGGCTGGCCTGCGGTTCTAAACCACACTTGAACCAGAGAGTCAGGAGCAGAATTCGGGTTCCTTCCCTCTGTGTCCGGTGGCTCTTATGATTACTCTGGAAGGAGAGGCAGAAAGGACCAATTGAAAATGATGTCAGAGGCAGGGAGTAGGCAGAGTGGACTTTATAGATGGGGTCCATGTTGGGGAGGAGAAGTGAAACATCAGGCAGAAATGTTGAGGAGGGCATGTGGCCAAAGACCCTGAAGGGTGAGGGAACAAATTTTTTTTTTTTCATAAATGGCAACATGGGACAGAGGGATAGACTTTCTCTGTCTCCCATGGGTTTTTGCTAATACTATTTGCAAAATGGATTTTTCTACAAATACCCTACCTTTGAATTAGAAGCCCGGAATGTTTCAGCTTGTGGAGTTCACTCAGTTGTGAGCTCCCTGCTCCACAGTGAAAGGTAAGGCATAGTGTCCCGGACCTTGTGGACTGTGCCAATAGAGCCTCTTGTTTTGTAGCTGGGCCAGAGCTAAGGACTCTTGCAGAGAATTGAGTTCCCATTGGCCTGGTCTCAGCCTGCCCTTCTTTTTCCTCTGAATCATGGTTAGGACCCCACAGGGTCCCTTGAAGCTGCAGCCTTGTGTAAGTGGATGCTGGACAGGCACAGAGAGGAAAGGAGAGGGTGAGGAGCCTGCTAGGAGGCCAGGAAGATATAAGGCCTGCAGCTGACCCGCCGCTGGCTGCCACTGGCTTGTTGGTATTGCAGAAGCAGGGCTCCAGCACCAGGGGAGGATGTCAGGGTCAAGAACTGCAAACTGTAAACCACAGTGAAGTGAGATGAATCAATCTGCAGTGACCTAATAGACAGGAGGAAAGCCTGCTAACAGGAGGCTTAAAAAAGGCTCCTAGGATGTGCAGGACTGCAGGAGATCACAGCCAAGCCAGCTCTGTTCGCTTGGACAACTAAGTTCTGGTCTTAGATTGTCAGGGTGGACCAGGCGAGTCAGGACCAGAAAGCATCTCTGAAGCCACACTCTAAGAGGTCAGAGGTGAAGAGGGTTTCCTGGTGCAAGTCTGTCTTTTTTACTATCCCAGACCCTGGAGAGGAAAGCATCAGTTTCATTTATGTGGTTTTCATTCTTTTCTAACTATAATACATGTTTGTTATTGGAAATGTAGAAAACATACAAAAGAAAGTAGGATAACACTCACAATCACATCACTAAAGATAAATTGCTATTCATATTTATCTTTGGAGGGGAGAGAATTGCCCTCCTGTCTGTTTTTTTCTGTGTGTATAAATTTCAAATTAAAATTGGAATGACACATTATATTTGCATTTTTATAATCTTTTTCAGTTAAGATTATATCATAAGCCTATTCCCATCCTATTAAATATTATTCTATAGGTTCATAGTATTTAATTCTGTGGACGATTTAATTCTGTGGATAAATGATTAAATATATTTAATCAATTATCATTGATAGCTTGCAAATAGGCACTATTGTAAATACTACTGCAATGAACATCTTTGTATCACGATAATATTTGACCACATTTCTGTCCATTTGCTTCGGGTACCTTCCTAGAAATGGAGTCAATGTTTCAAAGACTCTTGTTATATGTTGGCTAATTGCCTCCCTCACTCCCTCCAGCCCTCCCCATCCACTGAAATGTTATCCCAATTTGTATTTCCATTAATCAGTGGCTATGACAGTGCTGTCCTTTCACTGCCCACTTGCCACAAGTGTGAGTTATTATATTCTTTCAAGTGGAAGGTCATCTTTCCAGAGCCATGCTCAGCTTACTGATGAGCTTCAAACATGTCAGCTGACACCTTTGTGTTTATTGACAGAATTCAGCCCATGTACATGTGAAGGGAGTCAGAAAACTTGGGAAGAAAAGAACATTTGATCCACAAGCAGCTTTAAGTTTTGGGGAGGGAATGAGAGGCCCCCTGTGTGAGGCATGGCTCGACTTTTGCTTTTCCAAAACTCAGTCTATTGAACTGCCATACGTAGCCCCTCCTCCCAGAGCCCCTGCCAGGGAACGCTCCCTGGCTGATCAGGAAATGAGAGAACAAAGCAAGCCAGACAAAAGCAGGCTTAGTGGTCTGGAAGGCCAGCGACGGCAAAGCCCCTGATGCTAAGCAGAAATGAAAACGTTAATGGTGAGACACCCAAAGAAAATGTATTCCATATGCACAGGCCTCTGGCAGCAAAGGAATACAAATGCACCTGGACTTCAGCCAGAGGAGCGGGAGCAGCCGCTGGTAACTTTGGACTAACTTGCTTTCTCACCCTTGGGTCTGTTTAAGCTGAAGCTACTTGAGGTGCTGACTTTGACCTTTTTCCTGACTCCAGTGACAGATAAACCTATCACTATCATAACTTATTTTAAATAATTGCCAGAACCACCATTTATTGTGTGAGCCTGATAGAACAGCAGTCCCCACACCCTTTTTGGCACCAGGGACCGATTTCGTGGAAGACAATTTTTCTATGGACCAGGGTGTGCAGGATGGTTTTGGGATGATTCAAATGCATTACGTTTATTGTTTACTTTATCTCTATTATTATTACATCAGCTCCATCTCAGATCAGGCCTTAGATCCTGGAGGTTGGGGACCCCTGCTAGAGGACCAGGTGCCTCCTTTCCACACATGCAAGTTGCTTTTATAAAACATATTTAAGCCTCAGACTGGTTTTCTGAAGCAGGAATCATTAGCCCCATATCCCAGATGAGGAAACTGATGCACAATGAGATTAAGTCGCTTGCCTAATTCTTCTGAGTGGCGGAACCTGGATCTTAAATCAGGCTTCACTGGCTCACTGCCTGTGTTCTGGCCACTCTGCGTCTCAGTGGGGCCTGATTTCCAGATTCTTCGGTGTGGAGATGGGGGACGACTAGCCCTTGCAGTCCATGAGCCGGAAAGGCTAGGCCTGGCAGTCTTCGGGAAGGCTGGCTGCCCAGGCTGGTATGAGTGGACAGGCTTCTTAGGCGATTTGCCACACCCTGCCCATAGTGAAGTGGCAGAAGTAAGAGCGAGTGTCTTTAGGGTGATAAATGGCCAACGGGTCTTGACATGTCCTTCCCCTGACTGTTGAGCCAAGTCTCTTTAGGCAGGATATTCCCAGAAATCACCTTGGTGGTGGGGTGGGTGGCTGGTGAGACAACCCCCACTTTTCCTGCCGTGGAAAGCCATGTGCATGGAATTCCTGGAAGACAGGCTGGCAAGCAGTGTCCAGGGAAGGGTTGCAACCTGCCTGTCCTCAGACTCCAGGCTGCAGCCGGGAAAACCAGTTTTTCTGGAACTGATTTCTCTCAAGTCCTCTGGCCTGTTTTTTCACAGATGGATTCTGGGTGACAGGGAGCAGAGTCAATGCAGAAGGAAAGAGAAGGAATTATTTCTAAGGAATCTCTGGGACACCTAGAAATTGGGTAGTTTCCTAGCCAATTCTTGACTTCTCTTCTCATTAGGGCCCCCCTCCAACTCCCCCAAATTCCCCCACTGCAACATATGTTTTGCTGACCAAGGAGAATTCTTAGTGCTGACTCGTGCTTTTGCTGGAAAAACACTGGACAGACAAGAATAGGATTTTTTTTTTCTATTTAAAAAAAAAAAACAAAAGACAAAAAAACAAAGCACAAAGCTTTTAAGTTAAGTGCTGGGGGACTGAATGCTCAGGGCAAAATGGGGGATGGTTATTGTCTAGCTGAGAAAATCCAGGGTTTGCTGGTCCAGTGTGGGAACAGTTGTGGGGAGAAAGTTTTGTATCCATGGTTTTGCTCAATCTCTGTACCTAAATGTCGAGGCTGCAAGATTTGGGGCACCTAATGTTAGCATTCACTGAGAACTTTTAGGTCTGAGGCTCGTAGGTCTTAGGCTGGCTTCCCAGGTGGCGCTAGTGGTAAACAGCCTGTATGCCAATGCAGGAGGTTTAAGAGACCCAGGTTCAGTCCCCGTCTCAGGAAAATCCCTGAAGGAGGGCATGGCAACCCACTCCAGTATTCTTGCCTGGTCCCATGGACAGAGGAGCCTGGCGGGCTATAGTCCATAGGGTTGCAAAGAGTCAGACATGACTGAAGTGACTTAGCACACAGGCATGCATAGGTGTTAGTGAAAGTGAAGTCGCTCAGTTGTGTCCGACTCTTTGCGACCCGATGATCAAGGCTTCTGCTCCAGAAAGGAATACGTATTTGTTTGGTTTTGCCTCTTGATCCTTGAGTATTACAAATAAATACTCACAAAGCTCCTGGGAGGGGCTCTCAGTTCAGCTCTAAATGCTTGATAGGATCTATAGGACAATTGGTCGAAGGCAGGGTACTGTTTTGTCTGCTTTCGGTTCTTGATGAAGAAACAGCCTCAAGAGGGGTGATTGCAGTGGGTACCACATCCACCCTCCCCCTACCACAGAGTCTAATGATGAGTAGGTTTGAGAGGGAAATCCTTGTTTGGCTGAAGTAGGAGGAATCATGAAAACACACTGGGCTTTAGAAATGTAAATATCTGCACAGTTCGATGGATGAGGACGATGGATAGATGCCAGAGGAAGCCTGGATGTGAGAATCTGGCAGACAGAGATGGATGTGAAAAAACACAGGGAGTGAGAGAAAAGCAAAAGGCAAAAAGCCACATGCATGGGTGGAGAGAGATGCTTCAGAGTGGCCGGGAGATGGAAAAGTGGCAGGAGCTGGGCCGCCGCCAATCAGAGGAGAGGGGGAGGCGAGCCTGATGGCTTCTGCGGCTGGAGCGGAGGGAAGCATGGCCCCTGGGGTGACTCAAGGGTGAGATGCATCCAATATAAGGAGAAACTTGCTTCCTTCATGCCCCAGGCTGCTTGGAGAGGAGTAGGTAAGATGCATGCATGTTGAGTGGTGGTTCTCAAGGTGTGGTTCCGGGACCAGAAGCATCAGCATCACCTGGAAGCTTGTTAGAAATGCAGAGTTCAGGTCCTACATCAGACTCTCTGAATCAGAAATTGTGGCTCAGTCCAACATTGTGTGTTTTCACAAGCCCTTTGGGTGATACACGCGTGTGATACAAGCCCTTAGGCGTCCCTGGTGGCTCAGATAGTAATGAACCGCCTTCAGCACAGGAGACCTGGGTTCAATCCCTGGGTTGGGAAGATCCCTGGAGAAGGAAATGGCCACCCACTCCAGTATTCTTGCCTGGAGAATTCCATGGACAGAGGCTCTTGGTGGGCTATAGTCCAAGCAGTCGCAAAGAGTTGGACAAACTGAGTGGTTAACACACAGAGGTTGAGAATCAAGATGGTGTAGAGGGACAGGGAGAATGAGAAGGTGAGATCAAGATGGCATAGAAGTCTGGAGGCAAGTTCAGTGTCAAAGGGGGCAAAAGACAGGACAGCAGTTTTGTGCTAGCAACACACGAGCTGAAACACATCCACCTGTCGGTGGATAGTGCAGGGGTCAGAGGAGGCTGCGAGGAGGCCATGGGGATGGCAGTGGTTCATCAGAGGAGGCTGAGAGGCTGCGAGGAGGCTGGAACACGGAGGAAGGGAGGGCAGGCTAGCAGGAGACACCAGCCAGCCCAGGATCGAAACAGCCCAGTAAAGGGCCGATGAAGGGTGCTGACGGTGCGGGAGCTCTCACCATCCTCCCCAGAAACCGGATGTCAAGCTTCCGTCAGGCTGGGGAGGGCATGAGTGCAGAGAGGAGACATCACAGGAGGGCACCCCAGAGATTCGGGGTCCCCCGCATGGTCTCCACTCCCATTTTCTTGTTGCCACGGTAGAAATTCAACATGCCCAAAGATCCCTTTGTGTGGATGTTAACTTTTCCTTCTTCCCTCATCAAGGGAGGCTCTGGCAAGCTCTAATTATGAGGGTCTGGGAGACCAGAGTTACAGTGTACAGAGTGAAGTGCCGCTGAGCCCAGGGCTTTGTGTTGGTGCCAACAAGAGCAGGAGAAGGAGCCGGCTTAGGGGAGGGAGGTGGGCTGATGACCCTGGCCTTCCAGGTCTCTGTATCTACATAACCAGTGCAGAAATGCCTCCTCCATCTTCATCGATTTTTATTTTACTTCTCTGTCCACCCTGACATTGGAAGGAGATGGATGGACTGACAGCTGGAGACATTTCTCTCTGAACCCTGACATTTGGTTGCCTTACTTACAGCCGATGCCCCGACACTCTGCACAGATAGGGTTCCTAGAGACCCCAGACCTCAGGGCAGCACAGAAAGGCCCAGCTGTGGGCATCTCTTTGTACTCACTTACTGCTACAAAAAAAAAACCCTTATAATGGTCCAGGGAAACCTTTGCCTATAGTAAGTAACCATTACTATACTTACAATTTTGAAAATGTTCATTTTGGGCCTTTTGAATAGAGATTCAAATCTGCTCTGGAGATTGCACTTGAAGAGAAGGCATTTTCTACGACTTTCCATTTGAATTAGCAGGCAGACTGCCTGGAGGCCTCTTAAGGCCACACTTGGAGACCCTCTGTGCTGGCAGACAGCATGGGTGGAGGTAACGCTGCTGCTCCCGCTAATAGATCAGGAGAAACTAGCTAATGATTTTGAGGAGAAAAAAAAAAAAACAACACTCAGTTGAAAGCAATCTCCATTAGCGTAACACACGCAACACAACCATGAATTATTGTGTTGATTGGAGGAGACAAGCCATAAATTTCTCCCATTAAAGTTCTTGACTCACAATATCAGGCAGAGACTAATGACTTAAAAATAATATGTGCAAATGTTATCAGAATGCAGATGACCTGGGCTGTGGCCCCAGCAGGGGAAGCTGGTCTGATGTCCTGGAAAAAGAAGTGAGAGTCCATTTAGGGGCTGGGGCAGAATACTTTCTATACATAGTGGGAATGTTTTCTTTTCAATCAAAGGGAGGTACTCCAAAGACATGTGAAGAGATAGTATTTGCTTTTGGGGGCAGTTTGAAATTAAAGCTGAAGCCCCAGGAAAGGAAATGCAAGGAGACCCTCAGTGGAGGGTTCTGGTTCCCACTTGTTCTGAGTTGACATCACTCGCAGGAAGGGTTCCAGCCAGGCAAGACCCTGGTGGGAAGGCAGCAAGCACAGCCTGGACTCTGGAGGGGTCCTGTCCTCCCCACTTGGCTCCTTCTAGGGGGAAGAGCTCTTCTACTTTCTCTGTCTTTATTCTTCTCTGTGGCCTCTTCCTCTGCTTCAGAAGACTCCGACCAGGCTCTGGAGCTGTCCTTGCTGCTTCCCTTTGGACTACTTTTTCTTTCTCTATTAATAAGCTTCCGCATCAGATCCTCCATCCTTTATCATTTAGGCAGCCCTTTAAACTTCACCGAGCTTCCCTGGTGGCTCAGATGGGAAAGAACCTGCCTACAATGCAGGAGACCTGGGTTCAGTTCTTGGGTTGGGAAGATTGCCTGGAGAAGGGAATGGCAACCCATTCCAGTACGCTTGCCTGGAGAATCCCATGGACAGAGGAACCTGGTGGGCTACAGTCCATGGGGTTGCAAAGAGTTGGACACGACTGAGCGACTAACACTTTCACACTTTAATCCTCACCTGCTCAGCCTTCCTGGATCAGCAGCTAAGAAGTGTTGCTTTTCCTTACCCCAGCCATCCCTGTCCACACATGAAACCTGGTGCCTCTTCACTCACCCTCCTGTCAACTCACCAAGGCACTTACCCCCAGACGGGAATCAGCTTAACCACACGGTGTTCTATTTGTATATTTGGAAGAATTAATATTTACTACAAAATAGCTTCTGCATATTCTTCCTGCCAGCACGGCTTTAATTTCCTAACGGGAATTCTCACCCCTGTGTTCCTTGGCTCCCTCTGCTCTTTGCTTCACCCCTGCCCCAGTCACTCCTGTGACTCATGAGGGCCATTAACTAATTTGAGTGAGCGGATGAAGGAACCCTTGGTACTGTCTTTGAGAGAAAGAATGAATGTAACTTCTAGGGATTTGGGGCCCATGTTGGAGAAAAAAATAGCCTTTGATATGTCCCAGACTCATATTTTCTAAACAACACAGCTACCTGGAGCAACATCTGGCTCTTAGAAAACTGGGCCTGAATTCCAAACTTGCCTCCTTCATGCCCCCATCCTGCCAGCCCTTGATACTCTCCAGGAGGCAGTATCCAGCTGGCCTTGAGGGAGCGCTGTCCACCACTATGCAATCAACAGTGTTTTAGAAAAAAAACCATACTTGAGTCTATACTTCCCTAAGCTTGCTTCCTTGGGCATCCCTGGTGGCTCCGTGGTGAAGAAAAATTCTGCCAGTGCAGGAGGCATGGTTCGATCCCTGGGTCGGGAAAATCCCCTGGAGAAGGGAATGGCAACCCGCTCATTGCTCTTGCCTGGAGAATCCCATGGACAGAGGAGGTTGGCAGGCTGCAGTCCATGCGGTCACAAAAGAGTCAGACAGTGTCTTCGCAATTACACAACAACAGCAAAGCTGGTTACAGGTGCCACAGTGGAAGATTAGCCTGGGATTTTGTGCTATTCCCATTCCGTTCCTCATGGAAGTGGGGCCTTGACTCAGATCCTGACACTGGAGGACACATTCCTTCTTTTCACCTCTCTATCCCAGGGCCAGAGGCCTCTTGCTGGAGAAGGGAGCATCTAGAAACAGTCTCTCGAGGTTCTATGAGATCATTTTTCTCTATTTCCTCCCTCCCTGCCCCCTCCCCACTTTTTTATTTTTTATTAACAAGGATGAAAGTAAATGTGAACTCGAAACAATAAGGCATGGAAAATCACAGAAATAACTTAATTAAGTTTTTAAAGATTTCCATGCTTGAATAAATTAGCCTTCCTGCAAATGTCACAACATTCAGGAAAAAAAAATTGTAATCAATGGAGCACAATGCTTGCCTGCTCTTTATTTAAAGGAAAGCTCCATTGGTGCGTTTCCTGAACCCCTGCTCCTCCCCTGCTAGTAAAGCCAGTTAGGGAGTGTTGATGGGGGATCAGACCACAGGGCCAGCGGGTAGAGGCCAGTCCCCTGCCATTCCCTCCAGTGCTCCCCTCACCCCCGCCCCGTCCTTTTCTCATAGCCAGGGCTGCCAGAGACCGTAAGGGGCTGGAGGGAGGTAGGGAAAGAGAAAGAGAAGGATGGGGGCGGGAAGGCAAGGGCCCAGGTGTCCTGCCTGCGGCCACACAGACAGCTTTCTATGGCCATCACGACCCAGGCTGATTGCTGAGCTAATGAGCACGTCCCTGCTGCTGCGCTGCGGCCTCGGACTTGAGTAGTGAGTGATGTCATGCTGGCTGCCCGGCCGGCCCTGCTATAATGCAGCTGTCAGGGCCCCATGGGGAAAACTTGGGGAGAAATACGAGAAGCCTAAAAAGCAGCAAAAGGCCCAGTCAAGTGAAGGGAAATGGAATTACAGTAATGCTGAAAGCCGGCACACTGGAGAATTAAAACACTTTGTTTTGGAACCAGATTCGACTCAACCCAGGTTATTAAATTATTTATTGTTTGCATCTCCAGTAATGGGAGAGAGTAATGGGGGAATGCAGTCAGCCAGGGCAGAACTTGTTTTAATTATCAGGCCTGTTTGGGGGCCAACCTGGATCTAGCCTGGTGCCCCCGTGAGTATGGAGCTGAGTGAGGTGGAAATGGAATATTCCATGTTTAATCAGATTAATCAGATCTATCGGCTGTAATAACCCAGAGGCGGATTGTGTGTGTGGATCCCCCAGAGTTGCCATGGGGGCTGTCAGCCCATTGACAGGGACGTTCTGTGACCCTCAGCTGCTCTGCTTTGCTGAGAATTGGTGTGCACCTTCATCGCTCCCCTTCCTGCTGCAGTAACTCGCACCCAGTCAGCCCCACTGGGTGTGGCGTGAGAGTGGCGACAGGCCTATAGGAGGCAGGAAGTCTCCCTCGGTCCATCCTGGCCACTCTTCACCTTTTGGCCGTCTGGGACAGCGCCCTGATGATGATTTCTGATGCCTGGTATGAGTCAAGGCTTGTGATGAGCGTTTTACATGCATCCTTTTGTTTGATCTTCACAATAACCCTTTTAAATAGGGTGATCATGCATCATGACCTGAACATGGTCATCCTGTGCCTGTTGTTTCTGAGTCAGTTTTAAGCCCCTTCCCTTTTATTGTTAAACGAATTCTTGTTTGGACCATAAATGATTGTACCCACTTTGTAGATGAGGAGTTGAGGCTTTGAGCTTTGCCTAAGTGTCCCCAGCTGGTCAGGGGCAGACCAGGTTTTACACTGGCTCTGTTTGGAATCTGAACTCTTGATGCTCCTGCTTCTGGGCTGGTAGGGAAGAGGAAGGGCGGGGGACTGAAGCTGAAGGGGAGGCTGAAGCAGTTCTAGTGCTCCTCTGATAGGTAGCAAAATGGAATCTCTCTGTAGGGGCTGGAAGTCAGAAGTTGGGGGCACCCAGCTTAGGAAGTAGTTCAAAGATGCCTGTTGACTGACTGGTCAACCTGATCTCTGGGGGCCTTGGCTTGCAGTGGCTCCAAGGAGGGTTTTGGCTCCAAGCCAGAGATTGAGGCCATGTTGCGGCGGTGAGTACCAAATCCTGGCCATTAGACCAGTGGTCAATGACAAGGCCCTGGCCCTTTGGATCTGCAGAAAAGAATTCCCACAAAGAAGAAAAGTAGTGAAACAAATAAAATATTCATTAAGAGGGAAAAAGAATACAGTATGTGTGGATAGACACACGGGCAGACTCAGAGAGAGTGTTGCGCCTTTAGATTTCATCACTTATATGGGACATTTCTTCCAGGTTTCCTTTGGGCCGTCCTTTTGATTTGCCTGATTCAGAGTCTGTATTTGGTATATCTCAGGATCTTCCCATATGCATTCGTGCATCTCTCAGCCAAGATGGGTCCCATGGAGAAGGCCTATGGGCAGCCTTGACACCACTCCCGTTTTGACTTCCAAGGAGCTCTCTAGTCAGGAAGGTCTCCTTGACTTCAAGAATGGGAGATACGTGGTCTCGTATCTTTTATCTGGGCAGGGCCCAGCCCCCTTTCTCAGTGGTCCTGCTATCTTCATCTTACAGTTTCCATCCACAGGGAATGAACTCCAGCTGTTCACCATGGGGTAGTTGGGGGCGGGGGTTGGCATCGACCTCCTGCATCAAACCTCTGGCAGCTGAGAAAGAGAGTCTGCCCTTTGAAATCCAACTCCTGGATAAACTTGTTCAAGGCAGGTGTCTGGAGAACTTAGATGGGGACTAAATATTGTTCTTTGCCAAGAGGTGACCCACATGTGCCTGGCTCTTCTTAAAGTCCAGATGTCGGCACAGAGCCAAGAATCTGAGTCTCTGTTTCCAGTCTCTGGCCTCTGATCTGAAGCCACAAGAAGCGACAATAAGAAAATCCCCCTCCAGTTGGCTGCCTTCAACACATCCTGTCCCATCCCATTTGTGGAGGAGGGAATGGCTTGGTGAGCCTGGCTACTGTTATTGGAGGCTATAAAGTCGGTGCCTGAGAAATGAAAATTGTTGTTATTACCATGCAAACTGTTGATGTAAAGGGCTGGTCTGGAGTACTTTGCTTCCTTAATTAGAGCTGATCTTTCTTTTCCTGCAAATTTGGGGACTATCCTGTTATTAATGACCTTTTTGGATCCATGCCCAGGACTTTAGAGATATTGTCTTTGGATCCAGGTAATGAGGTCGCTACTGATCCTGAACAAATGGGGAAGTGATTTAATAATTACTCTGCACTGTCTGTGGGTGACCTTTCATTTGTCGAGATGAGAGGCATCTGTTTATCATCACCCCCATGTGGAAGATTTTGATTTGGGGGGATTAGTTCTCCTGGATGGAATCCATTTCTCTCTCTGCCTTTGTCGAAGTTTGCCTGGAAAGGTACCACGTGCCACGAGCACATGCGAGAGCTGCAGTGGCAGAGATAGAAGTGGGCCAGACGGGCTGACCACATGTGTTCAGTGAAGGATTGACTCCCAGGGTGCGTGGACTTGTGCACTGGTGAGGTGGGTCAGTGGTTTAAGAAAGGATGATGTGTATCCTCTTCTTTGCACCTTCAGTGTTAAAGTTCTGATACTTAATTCCTATGTGTGTGAGTGTGTGTGTGGCGGGGGCGGTTCGCACTCACCAGGCAATTAGCACAATTCTGACACTGTCTACCTGGGGATAGTGTCAGATCCCACACGCTGAGGGCTGTGTCAGTCTCACAAGTCTCTATCCCCCACTTCACACGCCGGTCCCAAGTCCAGGTTGTCACCTGTGCTTCTGATGGAGCGGAGTAGACAGATTCCGAGGACTCCCTCCCTGAGTTCAATCAGTGGCTACAATAGCTCGTGAACTCAGAAACATTTCACTTACTAGACTACCGGTTTATTATAAAAAAGGACTCAGAAATAGCGAGATAGAAGAGATGCATGGGTCACAGAATGGGGAAAGAGTACTGAGTATCCACGCCCCCTCCAAGTGCCCTTCTCTCCTCAAATCTCCACGTGCTCACTAGACACTCTCATCCTTTTGGGTTTTTATGTAGGTTTCACTACATAGACATGATTGATAAAATCATCGGCCATTGGTAATTAAACTCAGCCTCCAGCCCTCTCCCTTCCCTGTGGGTCAGGGAGGTGGGACTGAAAGTCCCATCCCTCTAATTATGTGATTGGTTCCTCTGGCAACCAGCCCCCATTCTTAGGTGATGCAGGGGTTTTCTAGGAGTCAACTCATGAACCTAACTTTTCTGGCATTTGTCACTTAGGAAATTCCAAGGGTTTTAGAAGCTTGGTGACAGAAGGGGACCAAGACCAAATGTCTATTTCTTATTGTAAATCATATTGCACAGTGCAATGGGAGAGATGGCCTTGTGTGCCTGGGTGAGATGTGGTGGGTCTAACCGGGGGAGGACTGAGTGTGATCGGGGGGTCTTGTGCTGCGAGGAGGGACCAGGTTGGCTCAGTGCTCAGGGAGGCTGAGTTTGTCCTGGCAAAATCTCTCTATTACTGGATCTTGAGGGACCTCTGGAGGGTTTGATAGAGAGTCAGGGAGAGGAATGACAAGGACTGAAGTCTGGGGAAAGAAGGCAGAATAATTTGAGATGCACAGCAAGTCAGCCAATGCCAAGTGTGGGCAGTGTCTCAGAGACCTTGGGGCTTGCTCTTTACTCATTACTCCATGGCTACTAAGTCCATGCTTACATGTCTTCCTTGGGGAACTCACCCCTCCTTCATGTCCTAAAGGCCTCCATTCCATTTCCAGTCATTTAAAAAGAAAATTCCTTTTAAAAAATGGGGACAAGAATATCTGTTCTTGACCATTTGCCCATTGACTTTTGTTCTTATTTTGGGGGCATCAGTTTGTATAGGTCCTCGTCCTTAGGACAATTCTTAACTTTGGAAAGGAGCGCTCTTATTCACCCTGCATCTTCTGGTTAAACATCCCGTTTCTTTATATGCTCTTCATGAATTATGGTTCCAAGTATGCCCTCTACCCTAGTCACCTGCCTATGACCAAGGCTTGTTTTATGTATCTCTGAATACGTGATGGAACAGGTCCCTCTCCTTTCTTTCAAAAAATACTGTTTTATAATGCAACCTAAGAAATACAAATTTTTTAAGGGGGTGGAAGAAAGCCTTGCGGTTCCCTCTGAAGAAGAGGTGGAAGAGATCACAGAGAAACATAATGTTTTGGGGAGCAGCTCTGGGTGAGAGGATACAGGCAACCACTGATGTGGAAGGGACTCTAAACCTCATTGTGTTGATCTCAGAGCAAGTTCCCCCAACGAGCTTCCTGGTGCACAACTTGATCACACCCCAGAATGTTCTGCATCTCCACGCTTCTCCCTTGCATCCTACACATAACCATGTGCTCAGCTCCTGACTTCCTCATGGGCTCTGAAGGCCGGGTCCATGAGTGTCTTTCAGTCCTTCATGCACAGAGCCCAGTACAGAGTGCAGCAACAATGGGCTGGATGAATGAACCAAGAAAGAATCAGTGGATTCAGATCGTGCCTGCCCTCAGGTTTCTGTTGAAGGGTTCCATTCATTGGCTTGTTTGGAAACTCTTGTTACTCCTTTTCTTAGTTGTGACTGCCTTTCTCCTACTAAAGCGAACTCCCCATTATCCAGCCGTGTTAAGAAACAGGAAAGAATCACAAACACATATGATTCTAACTGAAGAGAGCTTTAGAAATCTCCCCAGTTCATTGAAGAGAAAAAAACTTCTATTTTCTCTGCATTCCCACTCCAATAAATTCCTTCCTTTCCTTTCCTTCTTTCCATAACCCAGCTCTACAAAGCAATTCCCTTGCGAACACCCCTAACTCCCATTATCCTCCCTTCCTCCACTGCACCCACTAGAAAACCCCACCCACCTGCTTACTTTATATCTTCTTTAAAGTGGTTCAGCTGGAATGCATCTTCCTCCCCTTGAGATAGATCAACTGAACTCCAAGGAACACATCCTTGGCCCCACCTCACACTGTGATCTCTACTAATGTGGCTTCTGCAATCTGTAGGTCCTGTCCTATTTCTGTTGCCCATTTTAAAAGAATATGTTTTGAAGGACATCCACCTGGGTGAGTTTTCTGCATATCTACTCTCTAGACTTGGGCTGGGAGAAGGAAATGGCAGCCTACTCCAGTATTCTGGCCTGGAGAATCCCAGGGATGGAGGAGCCTGGTGGGCTGCCGTCTATGGGGTCACAGGGAGTCAGACACGACTGAAGCGACTTAGCAGCAGCAGCAGACTTGGGGTGGAGGGCATCTTAAGGATCAGATGATCTTGTACATTTCAAGGTGTTGCTACCTTGAAGTGGAAAACCTTTTACATAAAACCATTGGGGGCTTCCCTGGTAGCTCAGACAGTAAAGAATCCACCTGAAAGGCAGCGGACTTAGATTTGATCCCTGGGTCGGGAAGATCCCTTGGAGAAGGGGATGGCTACCCACTCTAGTATTCCTGTCTGGAGAATTCTGTGGACAGAGGAGCTTGGCGGACTACAGTCCATGGGATCACAAAGCATCAGACATGTCTGAGCTACTTAACGCTTTCATTTTTCATTATTTATAAAAGAGATGAATGTGAGGTCTTGCTGAAGAGGTGCTGAGGGGCAGGGTCCTTCAGCTTGGACCATCCATTGCTTCTGAAGCTCCATTGTTTGAAAATGCTGATTTAGCCTGAGAGGCTTGTTGTCAAGGTGAGGGGACCAAGGTCCAGAGAGGCAAACTACTTACCCGAAGTTATACAATAGACCCAAGACTAGGAATGCTTATTCTGGGGCTCTTTTCACCAGAGCAGGGCGCCTCTTGCTCTGACAGCTGTGCTTTTTAGCCTTCCAAGCCTGGCCCTGGCCCATGGTGAGCTGTGCCGTGACCACCCTCAGCTCCTATTTGAACCCTGAAGTTCAGTTTCGCCGGCGGACAGATAGGCTGGCGTCCCGGGGCCATGTTCCACAAGCTCAGGGGTACTGCCACCCTCCCACCTCCGTCCTTTCTAGGGATTGCAGCCAAAGCCTCTTACAAAACTGTCTTCTGAGGGCCCCTTGGCTGTCCTGTTTGTAAAACCATTCACAGTCAGCCTTGCCTTTCATTTCCTTAATCTTAAATTGCATCAAAAAGGGAGAGATTAGAGGTAAAACCTCAATAAAGGACTGAACAAAAGCCCGCTCCCACATTGGATTCTCACACCTAGCTTTGCCTTTTCTCCCCTCCCTCTTGTCTGACAGACAGAGTGTATGAACCTCTATTTTTTTTTAAAACTTAGATTAAAACACTATTTAGAAAAGGCCCGCGAGTTTGAAGTCACCTCTGGTTCATACATTAAACATCAAATGTACATTAGCTGTGAATTATGGTCATGAAAAGTAAATCCTTTAATGCCGTTTTCTGTGTTCCACTGCTGAAGCTTAGCATTAATGGCCTCTTAGCGACTCTGTCAATGGGTGGACTTCTTATTTTCCAGCTTTCACCACCCCGAAGGCTTCCCTCTCTGTGTACCTGTAAACAGACAACCGTGGGAAAAGATCCTAGGGCAGGTTAAGCTCAGGAGCAAATCCACCTGGGTGGTGTGAGCCATCACTCTCCAAAGGGCAGGTGGCCACACTTTGCATAGGGCACCACTTTAGCTCCTTTACAACCGTCCTGGGCTTAGTTCAATTCTGTTTGCAACATTAAGTTCTGGGGCTGTAATTGTTAGGAAGGTGTCTAACCAGTATGGAGATCAAGTTATCGATCAGAAATCCTGGCAGTAGAGAAAGAGAAGTTGTACACAAAGAGCTTCTCTTTCTGTAGAAGAGGCAGATGCAGAAGTCAGGTATGGGTCTCGGTGTGGAAGTCACACTTTTGCCTTTCTGAGCCATCTGTCATTTTCTGCAGGACCAGGGTGAGCCAGACCAGGCAAAGAGTGGGGTGATATATATTCAAAGTTCTTACCCTTAGGGGAAGGACCTTTCCCCTCTAAAACGGTAGGAGCACTCCCTGTAGGAGCAAAGATGCAAGCCACCTACAAAGGCTTTTTCTCTAATCTGATCTAAAACCTGGGAGGCCAGAAACCTGCTGGAGTTGTGGACAAGCCTTAGCAGGTTTTGAAATAAAATTAGGAAAGTCAAAATGAATTACTTCTCCCAATCTACATTGTGACCAGATTAGATAAAGTCAAGATAATGATAGAAAATGATTTAAAAAGGCATTGAATTGCATTTCAGTGTTTATGCACCTTTAAAGCTTGCACTAAATTGTACAAGTTATTTAAATACATTCTTTAATATTTATGCTTTGTTGTTTTAATAAAGACTTCTATTTTTAAATAAAATGCATAATTAAGTGGAACGGAATATTTTCCTCTTTGACACACTTAATCACGCCTCTGGGAAGCTTAAGTTGTTCCAATTATAAAGTCCAGACACTACCATCTACCATGGAGCACCCTGCACTCAATAGATCTTCAATAAATATTTAATTATCAGCTATTATGTGCCTGACACTGTGTTACATTCTGGAGACACAAAAAGAGAGAAAAAAATGATATGGTTCCTTTTTTAATGGAGCTTGTATTGTAACACAATGACAGAATCAGACATTAGTTATACAAATGTGGGGAAAGCTTATAAGATGAGATCATCTCAAGAAGCATGGGAACACTGTCTGATGAGAGCTTATCCCAGACGAACTTGGTGAGTTGGACGGGTGGAGAGATCAAGCGGGCTTCCGTGAGGATGTGATGGCTGTGCTGGGATTCTGGGGGAGAAGTTGGAGATCACTGGGTAAAGAGAGAAGGGAAGAGAATCCCAAGCAGAAGGAGTGGCATGAGCAAAGCCTACTAGTAGGAGGCAGCATGGTGGATTTGGGGGACTCAAAAGGCAAGGATGACTGGCCCAGCAGATCGAGGTTGTGCTGTGGACACACGTGAATAGCAGAGCTGAGGAAGGTGCATAGGGAGCTGACATCCAGCCCTGCGCCACTTGCCAAGCTAGAGTCCCGTGAGCAGCTGTGTCCACAGGAAAAGGCATCTTTTTTCCAGTGGGGCTGCCCAGAAGGAGCACCTTTATCTTATCCCGTCCAAAGTGCCTTGAGTGCTTTCAGCCTAGTGTCTGGACCACAGTAAGAGAGGCAAAGAGAGAGAGACCAGGTAACGCTGGAAAGGCAGCCAGACTTGAAGCCCCCTTCTGTGGGCCTTGATCCGATAAGTGTGTATGTGTGTGATGAACAGATTTGCATTTTGAAAAGATCACTCTAGTTGCAGCGTGGAAAACTGATTAGAAGGGCGTCAGAGTGAAAGGGGGGTTTGGTTTTGGGCAGAAGATCGTGAGTTTCATCTTGGATTATTGAGTGTGATGATTTACAAGCACCGTAGTGCAGCCGTCAGGTAGGCAGAAAGCTCAGACAAATTGCACGTATAAAACTTAGTTTGCAGTTGTCATAATATCCAGGCATTGGCCACAGGGCATGTAGCAACTTAGTCTATGGGTCAACGGGGAAAGAAAGAGAAAGAAACTAACTCCAGGCAGGGTAGGGAGCAGTGGAGTCTGCGCCGGTGGTAAGGCAGGCTCTTAAGCGTAAGCTCAGCACAGGGAGACTCCAGGCGAAGCGATGGTCATGGTAAGGTTAGTGTCGACACAGCTCATCTCCTGGTATAGGCGGCGGCACTGTGGACACTTTGGCGATGATCCAGGCCAAGAACTATTGCTCGGTTGGGTACTGACATAGAGTTCAGTTTATCTGGAAAAAGGACTGGCATAACAGGGATAAATTGGAAGGTTCTAGAACAGAGATTTAGGGGCAAGGTGACAGTTCCAGAAGAGGCTGTTGTTGTTTAGTCATTAAGTCATGACTGACTCTTTTGCGACCCCATGGACTGTAACCTGCCAGGCTTCTCTGTCCATGGGATTTTTCCAGGCAAGAATACCAGAGTGGGTAGCCATTTCCTTCTCCAATCGTCCTTACCCAGGGATTGAACTTGCGCTTCCTGCATTGGAGATTCTTTACCGTTGAGCCACCTGAGGATCAGGGTGTAAATTTAGAAGTGGACAGAATTCAGCCATGCTCTCTGGAAGGACAAGGTGAGCACTAGTGGGAAAGGTGAAGCTCATTGGACTTTAAAAGCCTCATGGGTTTAGCTCTGGGACCACTGGGTACCTGGCTTAATGAAACGAGATCAATTATCTCCTCTCAACTGCAGGTGGAGTTGGTTCCCTAATAAACAACTGGGCTTGGTCGGGACAGGGTTAGGGACACGGCAGGTCTGAGTCTGCCAGCTGAAAATTTTCAGTATCTATAGGTAGGCAGGGCTGGAGATGGCAGAAGCTCACAGGGATAAGATCAGGAGCTTTGTGAATATAAACCTATAAATTATAAGAAGCACTGTTTTCTCTCTCTTTCGGGTTAGTTGCCAGGTGTTCTAGTAGCCTTATCAATTCTGTGTGGAGGAGCAATTCCTTACTAGCCTGGGATAAATGTTGCACAGGTTAAAAAAACTTGGGGTCAACTAGTCCAGAAAAGAGAAGGCCAGGAAGTAGAATCTCCTCAGCTGGCAGGACTTAAACTAAACATATTCTTATTAATAATAATGTCAGGCACTCTTCTAAACAATTTATGTGGATCAACTAATTTAATTAACTCAATAGCCTCACAATACCTCTGGGAGGTCGGCTATCACTCACCACACTTTACAGATAAAGAAACTGACATGCAGCTGAGAGGTTATGCTTCCTGCCCAAGTTCTCATAACTAGTAAGTGTTCTGCTGCTGCTGCTAAGTCGCTTCAGTCGTGTCCGACTCTGTGTGACCCCATAGACAGCAGCCCACCAGGCTCCCCCGTCCCTGGGATTCTCCAGGCAAGAACACTGGAGTGGGTTGCCATTTCTTTCTCCAATGCATGAAAGTGAAAAGTGAAAGTGAAGTCGCTCAATTGTGTCTGACTCTTCGCGACCCCATGGACTGCAGCCCACCAGGCTTCTCCATCCATGGGATTTTCCAGGCAAGAGTCCTGGAGTGGGGTGCCTTCACCTTCTCAGGTAAGTGTTCTGACCAAGATTCAAATCTGGATCCTCTATTCCAGACCTTAATGCTTATGAAAATGATTTAAAAAGGCATTGAATTGCATTTCAGTGTTTATGCACCTTTAAAGCTTGCACTAAATTGTACAAGTTATTTAAATACATTCTTTAATATTTATGCTTTGTTGTTTTAATAAAGACTTCTATTTTTAAATAAAATGCATAATTAAGTGGAACGGAATATTTTCCTCTTTGACACACTTAATCACGCCTCTGGGAAGCTTAAGTTGTTCCAATTATAAAGTCCAGACACTACCATCTACCATGGAGCACCCTGCACTCAATAGATCTTCAATAAATATTTAATTATCAGCTATTATGTGCCTGACACTGTGTTACATTCTGGAGACACAAAAAGAGAGAAAAAAATGATATGGTTCCTTTTTTAATGGAGCTTGTATTGTAACACAATGACAGAATCAGACATTAGTTATACAAATGTGGGGAAAGCTTATAAGATGAGATCATCTCAAGAAGCATGGGAACACTGTCTGATGAGAGCTTATCCCAGACGAACTTGGTGAGTTGGACGGGTGGAGAGATCAAGCGGGCTTCCGTGAGGATGTGATGGCTGTGCTGGGATTCTGGGGGAGAAGCTGGAGATCACTGGGTAAAGAGAGAAGGGAAGAGAATCCCAAGCAGAAGGAGTGGCATGAGCAAAGCCTACTAGTAGGAGGCAGCATGGTGGATTTGGGGGACTCAAAAGGCAAGGATGACTGGCCCAGCAGATCGAGGTTGTGCTGTGGACACACGTGAATAGCAGAGCTGAGGAAGGTGCATAGGGAGCTGACATCCAGCCCTGCGCCACTTGCCAAGCTAGAGTCCCGTGAGCAGCTGTGTCCACAGGAAAAGGCATCTTTTTTCCAGTGGGGCTGCCCAGAAGGAGCACCTTTATCTTATCCCGTCCAAAGTGCCTTGAGTGCTTTCAGCCTAGTGTCTGGACCACAGTAAGAGAGGGAAAGAGAGAGACCAGGTAACGCTGGAAAGGCAGCCAGACTTGAAGCCCCCTTCTGTGGGCCTTGATCCGATAAGTGTGTATGTGTGTGATGAACAGATTTGCATTTTGAAAAGATCACTCTAGTTGCAGCGTGGAAAACTGATTAGAAGGGCGTCAGAGTGAAAGGGGGGTTTGGTTTTGGGCAGAAGATCGTGAGTTTCATCTTGGATTATTGAGTGTGATGATTTACAAGCACCGTAGTGCAGCCGTCAGGTAGGCAGAAAGCTCAGACAAATTGCACGTATAAAACTTAGTTTGCAGTTGTCATAATATCCAGGCATTGGCCACAGGGCATGTAGCAACTTAGTCTATGGGTCAACGGGGAAAGAAAGAGAAAGAAACTAACTCCAGGCAGGGTAGGGAGCAGTGGAGTCTGCGCCGGTGGTAAGGCAGGCTCTTAAGCGTAAGCTCAGCACAGGGAGACTCCAGGCGAAGCGATGGTCATGGTAAGGTTAGTGTCGACACAGCTCATCTCCTGGTATAGGCGGCGGCACTGTGGACACTTTGGCGATGATCCAGGCCAAGAACTATTGCTCGGTTGGGTACTGACATAGAGTTCAGTTTATCTGGAAAAAGGACTGGCATAACAGGGATAAATTGGAAGGTTCTAGAACAGAGATTTAGGGGCAAGGTGACAGTTCCAGAAGAGGCTGTTGTTGTTTAGTCATTAAGTCATGACTGACTCTTTTGCGACCCCATGGACTGTAACCTGCCAGGCTTCTCTGTCCATGGGATTTTTCCAGGCAAGAATACCAGAGTGGGTAGCCATTTCCTTCTCCAATCGTCCTTACCCAGGGATTGAACTTGCGCTTCCTGCATTGGAGATTCTTTACCGTTGAGCCACCTGAGGATCAGGGTGTAAATTTAGAAGTGGACAGAATTCAGCCATGCTCTCTGGAAGGACAAGGTGAGCACTAGTGGGAAAGGTGAAGCTCATTGGACTTTAAAAGCCTCATGGGTTTAGCTCTGGGACCACTGGGTACCTGGCTTAATGAAACGAGATCAATTATCTCCTCTCAACTGCAGGTGGAGTTGGTTCCCTAATAAACAACTGGGCTTGGTCGGGACAGGGTTAGGGACACGGCAGGTCTGAGTCTGCCAGCTGAAAATTTTCAGTATCTATAGGTAGGCAGGGCTGGAGATGGCAGAAGCTCACAGGGATAAGATCAGGAGCTTTGTGAATATAAACCTATAAATTATAAGAAGCACTGTTTTCTCTCTCTTTCGGGTTAGTTGCCAGGTGTTCTAGTAGCCTTATCAATTCTGTGTGGAGGAGCAATTCCTTACTAGCCTGGGATAAATGTTGCACAGGTTAAAAAAACTTGGGGTCAACTAGTCCAGAAAAGAGAAGGCCAGGAAGTAGAATCTCCTCAGCTGGCAGGACTTAAACTAAACATATTCTTATTAATAATAATGTCAGGCACTCTTCTAAACAATTTATGTGGATCAACTAATTTAATTAACTCAATAGCCTCACAATACCTCTGGGAGGTCGGCTATCACTCACCACACTTTACAGATAAAGAAACTGACATGCAGCTGAGAGGTTATGCTTCCTGCCCAAGTTCTCATAACTAGTAAGTGTTCTGCTGCTGCTGCTAAGTCGCTTCAGTCGTGTCCGACTCTGTGTGACCCCATAGACAGCAGCCCACCAGGCTCCCCCGTCCCTGGGATTCTCCAGGCAAGAACACTGGAGTGGGTTGCCATTTCTTTCTCCAATGCATGAAAGTGAAAAGTGAAAGTGAAGTCGCTCAATTGTGTCTGACTCTTCGCGACCCCATGGACTGCAGCCCACCAGGCTTCTCCATCCATGGGATTTTCCAGGCAAGAGTCCTGGAGTGGGGTGCCTTCACCTTCTCAGGTAAGTGTTCTGACCAAGATTCAAATCTGGATCCTCTATTCCAGACCTTAATGCTTAATGTCTACATCATATTGAACGTGATGAGAAAATCACTGAGTCCCCAAGGGCTGTTTCATAGAAATGGCCTAAAAAAATGCTTGAAATTCTGGAGCCTAGAATTCAGTGGGATCATTCCTGACTTCCTTTCTTCCTAGGAAGCCAAGTAGACCAGGTAAGGGATAGCTGAAGATGGAGGGCGGCTGGAATAATTATTCTGATGTCTAAGAAGTGAGTTTCTGAGGGGATCTAAACTGGAGCAGGGTGGCAGAGTAGGGAGTGAGCGTGGCCATGAGATTAGGGCTCCCTAGGACATATCCTACAGCAGATCTCGGAAGCATGGCAGTTTCTATTTCTGAATTTCCATCCTCTGCCTTGCTAGTCCCCAAGAAACAGATGTGGCCATGGCATGTGCACTGATTGCTCAGAAGCTCTCTCTTTAAATAACAGCCTTGGACCTGTAGCACTGTCTCTACTCTTTTCAGAAGCCTCTCTCCATAGTGGACCGCAGAATACTGACACTTGTTGCGAGCTGTTTGGAGTGAATGAATGAACTAGTTAGTGCAAAGTCCCGTGTTGGAACTCCCACGCAGTTTACAGGTTTGCTCCTTTGGCCAGTCCACTGGGCAGACAGCCTCCTGGTATAGCTCAGCTGATGGATCTTTCTTTGTGCCCAATCCCTGTGCTTCCCAATCACTTGCTTTCTTCTGGAAACCCAGCCACAGAGCAGCAGCATTGGGGATCGAGAACAAGCAGGCCTGCAATCATGGCACACCTAAGATCTTAGAGAGGAGTCAATTTCTGTGAGGCCCTGTTGAGGAACTGAGTCTGTTGTTTGTGAGGGCTTTTGCTCAGGTGGTCTTTCTTTTTATTTTGAATTTTCTCCCTTGTTAGAAGGTTGGAATGGGAGGTGTATTGAAAGCACCTGGCTAGACCCAACCCTTATTTTCCTTATGAAATATACTTGTCTTTGTGCCCAATCCCTGTGCTTCCCAATCACTTGCTTTCTTCTGGAAACCCAGCCACAGAGCAGCAGCATTGGGGATCGAGAACAAGCAGGCCTGCAATCATGGCACACCTAAGATCTTAGAGAGGAGTCAATTTCTATGAGGCCCTGTTGAGGAACTGAGTCTGTTGTTTGTGAGGGCTTTTGCTCAGGTGGTCTTTCTTTTTATTTTGAATTTTCTCCCTTGTTAGAAGGTTGGAATGGGAGGTGTATTGAAAGCACCTGGCTAGACCCAACCCTTATTTTCCTTATGAAATATACTTGCCCATGAAACATCATGTTTCAAAGGACAGATGAGATCTGCCTGGCTTCTGCAAAGCCCTTTAGTGAAGCCAAGAACAAGAAGTCCAGAACAGAAAACAAGACTATGGTCACTTGCTGAAAATCTTAATCGAGTTGGAAATCTGAGACTGTGATGGGAACCTGGATGATCATTCTCTTCCAAACTCCCATTTCCATTTGTCCTTCGTCTTCTCTCTTTTAGATGATAGACTCCATCAAAGATGGAGAATGATGAGCTGGGATTACATATCATTTGGGATACAGCTGAAGAGTTTGATGCTGCCAATTGAATTTCTACTGCCAATAAAAATCAAAGGAAATCCCTTGGGATAGAAAGGAATTCATTCATCCCTTACATGAACAAAACACTGTAGAGAAAGTGAAGAAAAGAACTCTGAGAGGATCCACTCTGGAGGAGCCCCATAGGTAGCACTGGAAACATTTCTCTGAGCATCTCCCTTTTGTCCCTGTCCCACCAACACACAGTGGTCCATTTGGGCTCAAGAAAGAGACAAAGAGAATTCTACTTCCTCTTCTTCTAAGTCCTTTATGAAAGAAAGGCTCTGCATTTTTTTTTAAAAGGACCTATTCTAAAACTGAAAGAAGCTAAAAGGGAAAAGAAGAAAATAAAAAAATGCACAGGGGATGAGATGGCTGGATGGTATCATCAACTCAATGAACATGAGTTTGAGCAAACTCCGGGAAATAGTGAAGGACAAGGAAGCCTGGCGTGCTGCAGTCCATGGGGTTGCAAAGAGTCAGACATGACTGAGCGCCTGAACAAGAGCAACAACAATGCACAGTGTATGCAGGCTTCCCTGATGGTTCAGCAGGTAGAGAATTTGCCTGCAATGCAGGAGACACAGGAGATGCGGGTTCAATCCTTGGTGATGATACCCTGCAGGAGGAAAATGGCAACCCACTCCAGTATTCTTGCCTGAAAAATCCCATGGACAGAGGAGCCTGGCAGGCTAACAGTCCATAGGGTTGCAAAGAGTTGGACATGACTGAGTGACTGATGCACCCATGCAGGCTTAAAATGCAAGCATTTTGCAATAAATCATACTTGTTATTATGCAGGAATGTCCAGCTTCACTCCATACCCAATTTTAGGAGTCTCTCTTTTTCGGTACTAGAGCCATTTCCCCTCCTGTTCTGGGATGATGTTCTAGTTAGGTCAGTATCTGGAAGGCTCTTATAACTAAAAGTGGGAAAATGAGCTGCCAGCCCTTCTCCAAGGAATAGGGCACCCCTTAACTTCCTCTAGGACCCCACTTACATGGAGCAGATGTGAACAGTCTGGACACACCATCTGCTAACCACAAGGAAGGGCCAAAGTGCTCCTTTTTTTTTGCTAGGGACCCTCCACAAATTCCAGCCAAGTGTCCACAGCACTGTAGACCATAGCAGTGTAAACCACACACGAGGAAGTCCCAGCTCACGCCAGTAGTTCTGTTTATTTCAGCACCTCCTTTTCTGCAGGCATCAGGTACACTGCAGACAGGGAAAATGGGTTTCAGAAATAGCACCTGTCAGAGAGCGGCAGGCACTGCCTCCCACCCCCGTCACCACCAAATGGTCTTAATTAACTTTGGACACTTCCTCGCCTCACACTTTATTTCTGAATGTTATTGAAAGTTGTCAGAACTTGTCTCACTCTTTTCTTTTATTATTAATGTGTAAATACAATGCCTCAGGAGTGTTACTAAAACACAGAATCTAATCCCAGGAGATTAATTTATGAACGCAGCATAGGGTGAAGTTGCATCCTGGTGACTGCAAATTGATGTTGGTAAGAGCCACAAGAATCGGCCTTTCTAAACCCACAGGGATCCAGAGGGCCAAGGTGGCTGGAGGGAAGCAGGGATGAGGGGAGGGCTGGGCTCTGCTGATTTTTGAGACAGCCCAAGGACACATGACCTTAGTTTACTCCTGGCGGGGAAGAGAAGAGTAAGGCCATCTTTCTCTCTCGAGGGGACAGTGCCCCCCTTGCAAGTCCGTGCATCTATCAGCAAGTCCATGGGCATTTATTGAGTGCTTACGCTACATCAGGGAAGTGCTTAAGCTTCCCTGATGGCTCAGAGGGTGAAGCGTCTGCCTGCAAGGCAGGAGACCTGGGATCGATCCCTGGGTCGGGAAGGTCCCCTGGAGAAGGAAGTGGCAACCCACTCCAGTACTCTTGCCTGGAAAATCCCATGGATGGGGAAACGTGGTGCAGGCTACAGTCCATGGGGTGGCAAAGAGTCCGCCACTACTGAGCGACTTCACTTTCACTTTACGCTACATCAGTCTAAGCTCAGCTTCATGGGAATCAAAACAAGCAGAGCAGTAGTTATTGCTTGTGAGGACCTTACTTTTCCCTGGGGGAGTCACACACAGGCACTTGAAGCTCCTGGAGAACAAAACTAGAGTATGCTTGTGGCAGCATGGCCTCGTGTGCAGCGGATCATCAATGCATAGGTTAGGGGAGCGTCCCTGCGGACTGCAGTGACCAGGTAAGTCCTCCAGGTGGGGGAGTTGCTGGGGTGGGATGGACTGGCTGCAAGCACAAGGTAGTGTCCTTAAAGATGGGTGCCCTGGGGCCTTCCTCAAGAGCTGGGAGACCTGGCTAATATTGCAGTGGTGCCTTTATTTCTTCAGAGCAGCTGAGGCCAGGCAATCTGGTGGGAAGGTGAAAAGAGGCCTTTAGGTAGAAGCTATGCTTAACACAAGCCTGAGAAAGCATCTGTCTGTCCTTGACAAGAACCGTATGGGACGTCACTGATCTGCACCCCCTGGGAACTCTGAGCACGGACGCCAGCCTTCGGAATTTGGGGCACAAAGAGGCCATAGCTGCCCATAGGCAAGGGGAGGAACAGGACGCAGGGGGTCCAACAGGGTGAGCGAGCTGGGAGGCCGGAAGAGAGGAGAGTGGCCTTCCCTTCTGGGCTGCCGATAATCGGCTGCCTTTCCAGCGACGGGAGCAGATGCCGGACTGGACGGCGGGGGTTAGCTCCTGTCCCCTCCCGAGGATGCCGAGGGACCTCCCTCAGGTTTCCCTGTGTCCCTTTCTCCAGCGCGCCTCCCACCTGCTCTTTGGGCTTCGGCTCGCTGCTGCGGCCGCGCCCTGCTCCTCCCGGGAGCCGATCTGTGAGTGTGGCGGCGGGGCGGGGCGCAGGCCCTGAGGGGAGGCCTGAGGCCGCACGGGGCTCCCCCTCCCAGAGCTGAGGCGGGGGCAGAAGGCGGGTGAAGGGAGCGGGCGGGCTGGGCGCGCGGGGTGGCAAGGGGCTCTCGGCGCGCCGCCCTGCACGCGGCGCCGGGACGGATGCGGCGTCCGCCGGGCGCTCAGGACGGCAGGAGGCAGCCGGGCACCGCGGCCGCGGCAGCAGCTGCCTCGGAGCCGGCGGCCGGGCCCGCTCGCCCGTCCGAGGGCCGTCGGTGTCCGCGAGCTGACAGGTCCCCGGGACCGGTTGCGGGGCGCGGCGAGCGGCCCGCGCCGCGGCGGGTGCTTAGAAGCGCCGGCGGAGCCGCCTGCCGGTTCGAGAGGAACAGCCTCGCCGCGGCTGCTCGCCCTGTTGGCGCCGGCGCCCTTTGCTCCCCTTTCCCTCTGCGGCGCTTCTCCCCCTCCCTCGGGGAGGTCCTCGGGGGCAGCGGCGCCCAGGCAGCCCCTCCTCGCTACCCACCCGCCCCCTTACCGCCTCGGCGGCCCACACCCGCTCCCAGGGCTCCTCCGGGCCTTTGCGGAGATGTGCGGGGGGTCCTCACAAGAGACCCACCAGGGAAGGGCTGGCGTGGCGGCGGGTGTCGAGGGATGGGGGGCCACCCGGCCTGGCAAAGGAGACCCCCCTTCCTTTTAGAAATCGAACACCCAGAGAAACCAGAGCTTGGTCCCGTGCTTAAGCAAATGGTACATTTCAATCTCAGTTTCCATCCCTGCCCTGGGGGCCCTTGGCTCTGCATGTGCGTGCGTGTGTGTGTGTGTGTGTGTGTGTGTGTGTGTGTGTGCTCTCAAATGGGATGGGAACTGCTCAGATTCCATGCTCCCTGTGTTCCCGAGCAGGTAGAGACAGACTCCAGTATTTTTGCCTGGAGAATCCTATGGACAGAGGAGCCTGGTGGGCTGCCCTCATAGGGTCACAAAGATCGTGCAGGACTGAAGCCACTTAGCACCCACACACAGGGCCTCAGGGCTTAGGAGAAAGGGTAGACCGCGTCTTGTCTCTCCTCTCCTCTCACCACTGGGCACCCTACTTCCGGCACCCCCACCATGCATAGAATCTATAGCCCAGATCAATGGCTGCACAAAGGGCTGTCTGAGCTTGGGCCCCCAGCCCTTCACCCAGGGGCTGGTGAGAGTGGCAGGAGGCAGGGGAATGAGGAGGTAGGATGCTCTGCACATGGTAGGCGCTGAGGAAACATGCAAGGGGTCAGCCCCACAGACTAGCCGGAGTCTGGGGTCCGGCGGCTGCTGGGGAGCTGAGATTCAGAGCAGCAAACCAGCACCGTTAGCCGGGAGACAGAGGTGGCGGCCTCCGCAGCTCAGCCCCATTAGCTGGGCTGGTGGGAGGTGGCAGGCGCGTTTGAGGGCTCAGACAAGCCCGGTGATTGAAGGGCCGGTCTTTGGAGCTGCTGCCAGACTAATCTCAGGCCGGCAGCCCGTGCTTTTCCTTTAGTTTCAGCCCACTTGCTGGCTCTGCCCTGCAGAGGAGGCCCCACCTCCTCCTGGGGCTGCGGATTAACCCCTAAAAACTGAGTTTTGTTTGCAGAGCTTTCTCCAAAGCCGAGGGAGCCTCTGGAGCCTCCTGCTTTTGCTCCTTGTTGACTGGGGGGATCCGTGAGGTCAGATGCTGCTGGCAGTGGCTCAGTCCCTGGCCCTGGACACACACTCAGTCTGGGAGTCTTCCAGGAAGCCTTTCTCACACGGGCCAGCCTGTCAGTCCCGCCTTCCCCAGCCCCGCAGGGCGCAGTCACCCAAGCCTTCTCCTGAGGTGCGTCACGCCTTAACTGGGCTTGGCGGGGGAACCAGCATCTCCATCTTACCAGCAGGAGAGATGTGCTCAGATGTCTGCCCACAGGCCCAGGATCCAGTTCACTGGGGAACAAACACACTTCCCTTGATTGTTACTGAAGTGTCCAATTCGTACCACTGGGATTCTGCTCAGTTTCCCTCTCAGCTCTCCTGCCCCAGAGCTTCAGTCTCACCTGACAGGTGCTAGGACTGACCTCCTTTCTGACCCTTTACCACCCCCATCCCAGGGAGCTGAGCCTGTTCCTTTCGCCTTCCTGATGCCACTGGGGTCGTGTTCTGACCGGGATGACCATCCGAAGCCATAGCTGTGTTATCCATCTGCCTTTGAGGGTCTCTACTGCCAGCTCCTCACTAATTAGGCTTCCCCCTTCCCCATGAATACCAACCTGATCACGAATCAAGTCACATTCCCCCCTACCTCGCCTCCTTTCCCATTAGCTCAGTTTACATCCTATAGCCTGTTGGGTTCCTTTTACCCTCTCTGTGTCTGCCTGTTTTGTTCCCGTGGTTTGTGTGTCCCTCCAGCTCTGTAAGCTCTCACCTGGACGGGTACCTGCCTTTTCTGTAGCTCTGCCCATGAAGCTCTTCTTGAGAATCTGGGGTGATGGTGAGTGAGATCTGGGATAGCTCCACCACTTACCAGGGCAATTTCTTTGTGCCAGATGCTGTTCCAGGTACCAAGGATTGAGAAAATGGAAAGATAAGGTCCTGTCTGCTCCCAGAGATTTTTCTTTGTAGTGGGGAATCTGGAAAACCATCTGAGCTATAGTAGAAGCACGTTCTAGCAGAAGAGGGGGCTTCAGGGAACATTTTGCCTTGAGTTAATTGGGCCACTAGTCTCTATGAGTCTCTCCCCTCTGCACAGATGCAATGATCAGGGGAGGGAAGAGAAGAGAAGTGAGCCAGACACTGGGAGCCAGTGTGGGTCCGGAATCATCTCCTATGCGAGTGGATGTCCCCTTATGCTCTTGGTGCTGTGAGGGGTATGGAGGTGAATAAGACCTAGTCCTTTAGCTCGAGAGGCTCTGTTACAATGGAGCAGATAGACACTTGGAGTAAGTAACTCTAATAGAAGGCAGATTGAGAAAAGTGCCCTGAAGGGTGGAATCAATATATTACTAGTGTATGGAGAAGGAGATTTTTTGCTGAATAATTTTTTTCGGGGGGAGGGAGAGAACTTCATGGAGCTTTCCTTTAGTACACATTGCTATCAAATAATCCTTCTCTTGCACACAGAGAAGGATGAAAATTTGAACCCCTCATGTCCTCCTTGCCTGCTTATTCTTCTCTTCTCTCTCTCTCTCTCTTTTTTTTTTTTTGGTAATGATATAAATTTCCTTTGGGAAAACATCTTTTATGCAACTCTCAGTGCTTTGACATGTAGAGCTCCCTCCCACCCCCATTCTTCCCCTCCTGGTGGAGTTTACCAGTGATCACATTCCAAGTCCAACGGCATGGTGATTGGCTCAGGAATGACTCAACTCACATGACGTGTGTCCAGGTCAGGACTTAGGTGAGTCATTAAAGGGAAGACCAGCTCCTTCTCTGTTGGGCTTGGGATCCCGAGGGTGACGTTCTGAAGCTGCTGCTGCCATCTTGCTGCCACCAGGTCTTGTATGACATGGAACTAGGACAGAAGAATGGAAGGTTGAGTGAGAAACTGCCCCAAGGACAGTCCCCAAGCCCCCCTCTATGTGTCTGGAGCCAGGCTCCGTGCTTGTCAGTTACACCATCCACTACATTCCCTCTTTGTTTAGGCACTTTGGCTGGGGATTTGATCCCTTGTAACATGTAGCCAAAAGAGATATAATTGATACAGGTTTAGCAGATGGTGACTGCAGCTATGAAATTAAAAGACGCTTACTCCTTGGAAGGAAAGTTATGACCAACCTAGACAGCATATTAAAAAGCAGAGACATTACTTTGCCAACAAAGGTCCATCTAGTCAAGGCTATGGTTTTTCCAGTAGTCATGTATGGATGTGAGAGTTGGACTGTGAAGAAAGCTAAATGCCGAAGAATTGATGCTTTTGAACTGTGGTGTTGGAGAAGACTCTTGAGAGTCCCTTGGACTGCAAGGAGATCCAACCAGTCCATCCTAAAGGAAATCAGTCCCGGGTGTTCATTGGAAGGTCTGATGTTGAAGCTGAAACTCAAGTATTTTGGCCACCTGATGCAAAGAGCTGACTCATTTGAAAAGACCCTGATGTTGTGAAAGATTGAGGGCAGGAGGAGAAGGGATGACAGAGGATGAGATGGTTGGATGGCATCACTGACTCAATGGACATGAGTGTGGGTAAACTCTAGGAGTTGGTGATGGACAGGGAGGCCTGGCATGCTGCAGTTCATGGAGTTGCAAGAGTCGGACACGACTGAGCGACTGAACTGAACTGAACTGAGCTCTGTGCTCACTATTTTTAATTACAGCCTCTATTTTGATAGGTGGCAGTTACTGTTTCCATCTTTCCGATGGAGAATCTGAGGCTCGAGAGGTCAGGACTCCAGGAGTTGGGAAGGGGGGGGCAAAGATTTAAGAAGCTCAGGCAGGGTCTGAAAGGCTCCTTACCTTCAGGGGGAAAAAAAAAATTCAGTTCAGTTCAGTTCAGTCGCTCAGTCGTGTCCGACTCTTTGCGACCCCATGAATCACAGCACGCCAGGCCTCCCTGTCCATCACCAACTCCTGGAGTTCACCCAGACTCACGTCCATCGAGTCAGCGATGCCATCCAGCCATCTCATCCTCTGTCATCCCCTTCTCCTCCTGCCCCCAATCCCTCCCTGTATCAGAGTCTTTTCCAATGAGTCAACTCTTCGCATGAGGTGGCCAAAGTACTGGAGTTTCAGCTTTAGCATCATTCCTTCCAAAGAAATCCCAGGGCTGATCTCCTTCAGAATGGACTGGTTGGATCATCTTGAAGTCCAAGGGACTCTCAAGAGTCTTCTGCAACACCACAGTTCAAAAGCATCAATTCTTCGGCACTCAGCCTTCTTCACAGTCCAGCTCCCTCTTTGTTTAGGCACTTTGGTTGGGGATTTGACTTAAAAAAAAATTAAGTCTCAGTAAAAAAGAGAAAGTTCAATCAAGTGACAAGTTCCTCTTCTAAAGTCTCACCCCTTCCTTCCTGCAGTTCTTGGCATGGCTTTTGGGCCTGTCAGTGCATGGCAAAAGGCGTGATTCATTTTGTGGGTAGATATACAAATTCCGTGGACCAGTGGATGTGTGGCTCTGTTTGCAAAGCTGTAGTTATTTCTGCATGAGGTCAGGGTAAGGAGACACCAGGTCATTCAAACAGGATGAGGGGTGGGTACATAAAGAGGGAGAGATGCTTGGAGTCATCCTGCCAGCTCTGGGAAACCTACTGCAGGCTTGGGTGACAGCGGGTGAGCTTTCTAATTCTGCTCTCAACCTGCCCTGGCCATGCCAGGGGACGCTCTGGGCAGGGGAGGGTTAATGACCAACCTCCTTCAGAAAAGAAAAAGGCTCCGGTAACAAAACCCAACAGCACGGAGGGAAGAGACACAAGTTACCAGCCACAGAAGCTTAAAAAGGAACCCACCCACAGCTCCCGCTACAAATGCTTTTAGCCGCACGTTAAATCTTCTCTCTAATGGCACCCCCTGTTAAACGAGATATGTCACCCGACCTGAGGAGGCTGACTTGAAAGGCAAATAGTTGGAAGTGATTCCACACGTTATTAGTGAGAGCTATTCTCACATTTCCGGCAAAAATAATGGAGCCGAGGTCTGAAGGGATGACTAATACCTCCCCATTACTGACCCGAGGCCTGGCATTACATTGTAATCCTGGCCACCCAGTGACCCTTCAAGCCTCTTTTTTTGGGTGCTTGTCCTCTGGGTTCTTTCTGCTGGTGGCTGTGGTCATGTTAACCTGGGCTCCAGCCTATTGAAATGAAAAGGCTCCGCTTCACATCTCCTTGGGGGCAGGGGAGGATGCAGGGGGCCACTCAGAGAAGAAGTGACCTGTCTTGAGATGTGGATTTGCCCTCCGCTTCAAGAAAGGGCTATGTCCAACCTGTCCCAGACACGCAGGAATCTGTTCTGATCCTAATTTCATCCAGGATTCTATCATCTTCTTTAATAGCTTTTATGGGTGTTTTACAGGCCTTCCTGTCAGGAAATTCTTTGGGTTTAATCTTAAAGCTCTCCTGTTAAAATGTTAGCCTATGTCTCCTCCCACCCTGCCCCCCTTCAATAGCATAAGATAATATGAGATTTAAAGACCCAAGAGAGGGAATTTAACAAGAGCCAACATTTATAGAGGGCTGGTAATGTGCCTGTCCAGCTTCCCTTGTGCCTCAGCCGGTAAAGAATCTGCCTGGAGTGCAGGAGACCTGGGTTTGATCCCTGGGTTGGGAAGATCCCCCGGAGAAGGGAAAGGCTATGCACTCCAGTACTCGGGCCTGGAGAATTCCATGGACTGTATAGTCCATGGGGTCGCAAAGAGTTGGACACGACTGAGCAACTAAGCACACACATGTGCCTGTCACTGTGCTGAATGCTTTGATATGCAGCAGATTAGGCCACGGCCTGAGTCACTGGCTGGCGTTGTTGGATCTGTCTGATGGATATGCTTTGCCCCTTGTTTCCCTCAACCGCTTGGTGATAGTCCACCCCCTCGATCACTCTCTCTAGTTGAAGCACACACTGCCCCAGCCGTGAGGGTCACACCTCAGGTCCTCTCATGATGCCCTTATTTTCCTGGCTAGAAACGGGGAAGAGGCTACCCTCTCAGTGATCAGGCGAAAGCTCAGGCAAGTTCGGCGTTTCCCGTCCCTGTTTTGCCCTTAGGGTGTGGGTCCCTCTACAGTTTTCCCTGCTGCCTGAATTCTTTCTTGAGTCTTGTGGTCTGTCCTGGCTGTTCCCAACCAGTGCTTCTAGCACCCTCGATGAAGATGTTCAGGTCCGTCCTAGTGGAATAAGAAGGGCTCAGAGGCTCGCCCTGCCTGGGGAGGCCACACACACACCCCCCGCTCTTCTGCACCTGCCTCCAGGACCTTTTGTCAGCCTGGGTCTGCTGGCTGGTGGGGTCCTCCAAGGACTATGCTGGCAGCCAAATTCTCCTTTTTGGCAAATTCTCGACTCCTTTTGCAGAATCTAAGTTGATTTATTTGTTCTCTTTAGAGCATTTACTTTCTTGTATATAAATATTAGGCTGTGGGGTTGGAACTCACGCTCTGCAGACAGAAGTGGTGACAGCCGCGACAGTGGGTTTATTTTTAAATAAAAATTGGGAAGTTACAAGGCTCCTGAGGTTTTCTGCATTTTTATTTTTCATTCAAAAGAATAAAAAAAAGGGGGGAGGAGAAAAGGATGAGGGTGGGGGTGGGGAAACATGGCCTGCATCTCTGCTTCCATTCTTCAAGGCTTCCTGTTTTCATCTCTTTTTCCTGCCTCTGTTCCCTGGCATTTGGCGTCTCCATAAAGAAAGGGAAGGAGTGATTACTTCTGAGAAGGGAGTGGGGGATCTGTTCAAGCTGAGCATTAGGCATGCAGCCCCTGAGCAAGTCGCATGCATGGTAAAATATTACCTTAATAACACACTCGCAGAGAGCTATGTGTAAATGGTAACAGCTGCTTTTGTGATGACCGTGTTATAAATGATTGCAGCCCTGGTCATTAATAATGCATTTGAACAATAACAACTTGATTCCAAGGAGGAAGTACAGCCTTTCATTTTTCCCTGGCATGCGAATTCACTCTTGTTCTTGTGCAAACTAACTGGACCCAAGGATTGAAGGCCCACACTGGGCCTTCAGAACCAAGAGGTTTTCAGCCCATTCCTGGCTCCCAGCCAGGGAAAACAGGGCTTCTGGACCCCACCCTACATTCTGCTACATTAACCGTGTTAACCCTGCAGCTGGCCTGTACCCTTTAAGCCTCTCTGCCTCCCCATGGACCTCAGGCATGCAGAGCCTGCCACTCTGATGGTAGCTCCAGGGTGGATCCCCCCACCCCCGCCCGCCTGCCCCCGTGAGATATCAGAATCCTGGAAATTTCCCAGCAGGTGATGCTGATTACTCGAAGGTCGCTTTTTTTTTTTTTATACATGTCTGAGATTACTGTTCTGCCTGAAAGACAATCTAAACTCTCAGATATCATATTAGGAAATATCACAGTCCAGCTCCAAAGTTGGTCACATCTCCCGCTACTCGTATTCCACACTATTCTAATCATTTCAAACTTCTCAGAGTTTCAAAAACATCCCCTTCTTTTTAAGGCCTTTGTACCTCAGTGTTTGTTGTTCCCTCTGTTCTATCTGTACAACTCCTACTCATCCTTCAAAACCCTGGCTAAAAATGCCCCCTTTCTCTACCTTCCCAGGGCAGGGTTAGTTGTTCCATCCTCTGTGATCTTATCTATACTGTAGCATTTTGTATAACTCTGGCATTAATCATGCCACACATTGTAATACTTTGTTTACACGTAGATTTTCTCCCTGCTTAGAGCTTATTAAGGGCAAGACGTATGTGTTAGTATCTTTTATATCTCCATTCCCTACTGCAGTGCTCAGTAATCATTAAATATTCAATAAGTATTGAATGAAAAAAAGGAACAACCATTCAATAAATATTTTTCTCTTTTCTTATGTTTGATGATATTTTGGGGCCCTGGATTGTGAACTGGAATCAGACAGTCTTATGAAGACTAGTTTATACCTGCTGAGGTGCCTGCTTGAAGCGTTGTGATCTTGAGTTGGGGCAGCCCAAAGGTGTTTAGCAGTTACCAGTATCTGTGGGGGTGTAGGCCATGGGCCCAGGCATCTTCCATGCTACACAGGTGATAGCCTGACGCTCTCTGCCCTTCTGAAGTCAAGACTTTCTCCTAAGAAAGGGAGAAGGAGAGATAAATTAGGAGTATGGAATTAACAAACTACTATACATAAAATAGACAAGCAACAAGGAATTACTGTACAGCACAGGGAACTATAGTCAATAGCTTACAATGACTTATAAAGGAAAATTAGCTGCAAAATATATGTACA
This sequence comes from Cephalophus harveyi, assembly GCA_006410635.1. Classification (NCBI taxonomy): domain Eukaryota; kingdom Metazoa; phylum Chordata; class Mammalia; order Artiodactyla; family Bovidae; genus Cephalophus; species Cephalophus harveyi. Next base: position 138,333 of record SJYT01025603.1, on the reverse strand, counting down.
ATGCAGGAGACGCGGTTTTAACCCCTAGGTCAGGAAGATCCCCTGGAGGAGAAAAATGACAACCCACTCCAGTATTCTTGCCAGGGAGATCCCATGGACAGAGGAGCCTGGTGGGCTACAGTCCAAAGGATCACAAATAGTCAGAAATGACTGAGTGATTCAGCATGGCATATATATATATATGAATTGTTTCACTGTACCCCTGAAACTAGCACAGAATTGTAAATCGACTATACTTCAATTAAAAAAAGTTTCTCCTATAACTGCTTTGCTCCCTCTCTCCACCTCTACTCTAGTACTTAAACTTCACACAGTTTATAACTACACTGAGATGGACCACAATATACCAAAGTTACAGGCACACATATTCAGTTCACTTGGCATGCCTTCAATATGGGGCAGATTTCTATTATTGTTTCTGACTCTCCTTCTTGTTTACTCTTATTTCAACCTCCAATTCTAGCCCAGAGGCGTTTCTTTAGTTTTCTTAATCATTGGGAAGGTAAGGTCTTTTTTCCCTGGACCCTAAGTTCATTCCTCCACATAGCCTTCTGAACCCACCAGGAGTCCTTCTGTACTGGAGCCTCAGAACTACAGTGCATTAGGACCCCCCTTCTCTGGGTATGAAGACCCCACAGCTAGTTCTCTGTGACTGCCCCTGTTTTAACTACTTCTTCCTGCTCTAAAAGCTTTTCCTTGCCTTCTGCCTTTTATGACTATACTCTAAAACCACTCTCATTTCTTCCTGCTCTAAAACTTCATCATTCTTTCTGAATCCATGTTTTCTCTGCAAGTCCTAATTTTTTACAACTCTGACCTTAGAGCATCACTTACTCCATATAGTCTTTGTGGCCCTGCTTTCTATCAAAAGTGCCAATCCATGGACTCATCGTTCAACCCAATTTCTCTCCTCATCTTAAAAAAAATAATCACAAAGCATTTGCACATCCATAGATTCAGGAATTTATCTTATTTATTTATAACTTGTCTTCTTACCAAAGGATTTAAAACAGTTTGCAAAGATGCAAATGATACGGCAACATAAAATAAACAAAAAATTGGTTTGAAAAAAGAAGAAGATGCAAAAGTAAAACAAGGTTAGGAGAAGGTGATGAGACAAATGTGAGGTTCCCTGTGGGATCATAAAGTCCCATCTATCTGTTGGTGGTGGCCATGGATTTTACCACGGGTATCCCATGGTCAACACAAAAAGGGAATGAAATTAATTACAGAATTCAGTATCCAGGAGACAAAAATGAATCTAAGTTTCTCATGAAAACTACAACATTAAGGTACCAATATTAGAGACAGATTTTTTTCTGAGTCTTGAGCTAGGTTCTCCTAATAAAGTAGGCTCTCCACAGTGATCTTAGACTAAATACTGATGAATGTTCTTTATGGAAACTCGTGCTATTAGAAAAGTTTAGTAAATTTTAACTTAGTAGGGATGTTGAGAGGATAGTCAAGCACTGGAATGGTGTTCGAACATAGTGATCTTGGAGCTTCCTTTCCACTTGAGTTTCCAGGTGCATTGATGTTTATGCAGCCAGGTAAGATGTGGTCCCTACCCTCGGGGAAATTACAGTCTCACAGGGCTGCTGCTGTCAGATCCAAATGCACAAGTCACTGGGGTACATGCTGAAAATGTGGGTTCTCTGGGCACGGTGCCAGAGCCTGTTTTGGTTTTTTGCCATGCCACATGGCATGTGGGATCTTGGCTTCCCTGACCAGGGATCAAACCTGTATGCCCTGAACTGGAAGAACAGGGTCTTAACCACTAGACCTTCAGGGAAGTACCCAGAGCCTGTATTTCTAGCGAGCCCCTTTGTGATTCTCATACAGATGCTTCAGGTAAGAACTCTGATGATGGGGAATCAGAACACAGGTCACTGATCCACAATGCAAAGCATCAAATCCAAATGCTAAAAACAGGATTCTAAAGGGTGGAGTAATCACTTCTGGCAGGTGTGTTAAGAGGAGATGGTGATCATGTTTGGGCTGAGCTCTGAGACATGAATAAGAGCAGACACAGGGCAAGTGGGGGGCACTTTCATGCAGAGGAAATGGAGTAGGCAAAAACTCAGAAGTGGAAAATTGCAATGCTTGTTTAAGAAAAAATAAATAGATCAGGTTGACTGGAGTATACGTCTATATAGAGGAAATAGTAGGGAATAAGGCCAGAAAGGTAGGTTGGGGACAAATTATGGAGGACTCTGAGTGACAGACTGATGAATGGGAGTTGTACTTAGTGGGCAATGGGGAGCCACTGAAGGCTTTAGCGCCCCAGGATGATGTGATCAAAGTAGTACTTGAGGAAGATGAATTTGGTTATAGTGTTTGGAATGAATTAGAGAATGTGAAGATTGCACAGGGTTTGGTCTATAAACGGCACCCTGTACTGTAAATGCTTGTTGAATAAAATGTTTGACTAGAGCAAAGAAAAGATTGTTGCAAAAGTCTAGGTACAAGGTGATAAAGACATTAAGGAACTAACAGTGAGAAATAAAGAGCCTGGGAAGAAGGTTGTGACATTCAAGGTAGAAATTACAGACCAGGATGACCTGCTGTGCAGGGAGAAGGGAGGAAAAAAGTCTTTGTTGGCTCTCAAGTTTGGAACCTGAGTTACTGGGGGAGCTGTGGGTCTATTCCCTGTACTGAGAAATTCAGGGCAGGCTCTGGATGTGATAAAAGGTGATGAGTCTTTGAATTAGGAGTGGGAATTGGAGCTTTCAAGAGGGATCAGGGCTAGCGATTCTGTCCCAGAAGGAGTGGCTTCTGCAGAAACGTAGGCTGGAAGGGAGGATCTGGAACAGTGCCTATACTTTAGTGTTGGGAGAAGAAAAACCAGCCATCCTTGGAGACACAAGAATGGTCCTGGCACTGTGGGGATTAGGTTAGCAGACAGTGTGGAATTCAAGGGAGAGGGGCATTTGAAGAAGGAAACACTAGGACATCCCTGGTGGTCCAGAGGTTAAGACTCTCCATTCCCAATTCAGGGGGTCCAGGTTCGATCCCTGAACAGGGAACTAGATCCCATATGCCACAACTAAAGATCTCACATGTTGCAACTGAGATCAAAGATCCTGAATGCCACAACAAAAAGTTCTTATGTCACAATCAGAGATCCCACATGTTGCAACTAAGACCAAATAAATAAATAAATGTATGTGTGTGTGTTACTCACTCAGTCATATTCAACTCTTTGTGACCCATGGATTGCAGCCAGCCAGGCTCCTCTGTCCATAGGATTCTCCGGGCAGGAATACTGGAGTGGGTTGCCATGCCTTCTTCCAGGGGATCTTTCTCACCCAGGGATTGAACTCAGGTCTCCTGCATTGCAGGCAGTTTCTGCTCTTCAGGCAGAGCCACCAGGGAAATAAATAAATATTTTTTAAAAATAAATAAAATATTTTTAAAAATAAGAAAGGAAGCACTGAGAATTGTGCTCTAGGATTGTAGATGGGTGGGGATACCTTGCAGCTGAGGTTGTGCTGTAGGATTAAGCAGTTAGATTGTCATTGTTGACCTTGGAAAGAGTAGTTTCAATGAGCAGTGGAGTGTTAGTTCAGTTCCATTTATCAGGCCTCAAATTAGGGTAGGGGTTTCAATCCTTACGCACCATTTTTGAAGATTTCTCTCCCACCACCCCACCCCCCTTTTTTGGCTCTAACTCTACCTGTTCCTTCCATGGCTGGCTCTTGGCTAGACTTACCCACTCTCTCTTCCAATTCCATAGGGCACAAGAGAGCCTTTGGGGCTACTGACCTTTGGTAAAACCTCAAGGAGCAAGAAATCCCATCACCCAAGTAGTAAAAGTAGGTGCAGCTCAGAATCAGTTTCTTCTAGGCCTGCTGTCCACTGTCCTCTGTGGTTAGTTCAATGCCAACTTAAGCAGCTCGTTTTATGTTTGACAGTCGGCCCTATGGTTGTCTCTCACTATATGTATTAGGACTGTTTGGATGCAAGTAACGAAACTCAATTTGAATTATCTTATTTTAACAAAGGGAATTTACTGGCACATGTGTCTGAGAACTTTAGCTTCTACTGGATTAAGGAACTCAGATGGTGTCACCAGGATTCTTTTTCTCTACGTCTACACCCTACCTGTCTGTGCTTGGCTTCATTAATTCCTGCTGCAGAGAGGTCTTTTTCAGGTGTCAGGGAAGGTTCCCATCTCTAGCTACACCCTCCTCCACAATACTTGGATTGGAAGAAATCCCAGGGAAGAACAGTGATTGGCCAGACATGGTCCGAGGCTCGTCCTTGAACCATCACTATGCCCAAGGGCATGAGGAGCTGTAATTGGCTGGACCTGGACTGCACACCATCTCTGCTCTTTGGAGTTATCAACAGCCCGTTAGAATTACACAGCTGATGTGGCAGGGAAGCGGTTTCTCAAAAGGAGGAGGAGTGGTGGCGGTAGGTGATGGTGCTGGGGGGTCAGTTCCAAACAACGGCTGTCCAACGACACCCCAGCTACTGGGCTTACAGCTGTCCTGTCATCCTAGTGAGACTCTGCCTGTATTTCTCACATTCCCATCACTGCCCCAATTAGTGGGCTGAGAAGTAGAGATGAAACCGAATACTGCGACTTCCCCTCTTCCTCCTCCTCCTCTCTGGGCTCGCTTCGTGACAGCCATCACCTACCTGGGCAGGTGTCTCCTGATTTCCAGAGGCCCCAGGCTGGGGGTGGCAGGGGAGGCTTAGATCAGGGCGGTGATGGGCTGGCTGAGCCGTGTGGGAGCAGCGGCAAACCCAGCCCGGGCTGCTGAGGCAGGCAAGATGAAGGTGCTGTGAGGCAGATGCCCGAGGGCACATTGCCCACTCGCTGCCTGAATCCACAGGAGGACTTGGTGCTTTCTGAGGGCCTGAGCTGACTTGCTCCGTGACCTTAGGCTAGACACTTAATTGCTCAGGGCCGCTTCCCCTCACCCTCCATCTGTAAAGCAGAATAATGACACGACAGAGCGGGTAGGAGCTGCCCCTTTGCAGGTGGGGGTTATGCAGGCTCTGGCTTGGAGGTTGGTGCTCTGGAAAAATGGCTGTCCAGCCACGCTGCACCCCTGAGTGTGGGCCCTTTGGGTCTGCCTGCCCACCCTCCTGCTCCACCTGCTCAATAAAGAGCAGGTCTCTGAAGAGCTTTGGTTTGAGGTTCTTTGATTTCAACCTCCTGAACTATTTGCTCTTACAGCTGGGCTGGGAAATGGATGACCCTTTTCACACTAGGAGTTGGGAGTGGGCGTGTAGATTTCAAGGTGCTTTAAAAACATGTGCTTTCAGAGCCTGTGGTGTCTAGTGTCACAGAGGCCCTGAGCAGTGGTGTGGGTTTAAGGGGTTGGTGGGGTTTTCATATCTGTTGTTCCCTCTGCTCCTTGCCTCTCCAGGTTCAGCACCATGAACAGCTACATGAGGACACGGAACACAGACTCACCAGAGTGTGTGGCAGGGAGGTGGGTAACACAGGTCAGGATACAGTCAAGCCAAGGGGAAGATTTCCCTGCCAATCAGGTATACATCCGTTTTTACCCTCTGTACTGCCAAGCCAGGGAGTACGATGCTCAAACTTCCATGCACTTTGCCAACCACCAAGAGTGGTACAAAGAAATGCATATTCTGGGGCACCACCTCTAGAGGATATGAATCAGTGGGTCTGATGAAGTGTGCTAGAAGCCTGCATTTTCAGCAAAGAGCTCAGGTGATCCTGATATTAATGGGACCAGATTCTGAGTAAGGGAAGAGGGTAGGTCTCTGGGTCTTCCATCTGTTTGATTGTAATAGTTTCACTTTTATCTACATTGTACATTGAGGCTCTGGACAGATGTACATTAGAACAAACAGTCTCGTGATCTTGAAGTAACTTGAAAGCCACTGAGCAAAAGCTACCTAATCACTTTGGCAAATTTTGAGTCCAGGCTTCCTAGCCTTGCATTCCATGACCTTAACTCCCCTCAGGGAGGTTTTAGCCACAAGCAACTCAGAATCTCCCAAACATGCTTCCTACATCCTTGCCCCATAGTCTTCTTTTTATAGGAAGTCTTCCAGGACTATACTAGAAAGCCAGGATCCCTGAGAGTTCTGGGAAGCACACCTGGAGGAGAAGGGATGGAAGGGGTGCCTTCTCAGCTCATCCTTCTAAAATGTTACCTTTTAGTGAAATTCACCAAGGTATCGTCTTGATATGATGGAGGTCTAGAGGCAATGGTGAAAGTAAGGAACAGGGAGACTGGAAGTTAAATGGTGTAGAAAGACCCTCCCTTCGCCACACCCTGTCCCTGGGTCTCTCCTGGGGACCTCATGATGATTCCAGGCAGGGGGAGTCAAGTGTTTGTCCGATCAAACCATCCAGGAGGGTAGAGCAGGTAGACGCCCCCTCCCTCTGCCCAGCTTTCACACCATGCCACTTCTCCCAGGCACAACCCTGGGCTCTGCACACTGGCTTTCCCCCAGCAGCGCGAACATAGGCTGGGCTGGGTACCGGTGAGTGAGGCTGGAGGGGCCCACCTGCCCCAGTGCTGGGAGAGTTGGGTCTCTGGATTCTGTGCCCCTTTGCTTGGGGAGGAAGCAAGGAACGGGAGCTGGGAGCAGGGGTTCTCTCATCCTGAGAGCTGTCAGCCTGACCAGAGCAGGCATTCATTTTCAGAATAAATAATCAACTCAAAAATGTACCAAATTCATTTTCACATTGGCTTGTCAGATGCACGTTTGCCCAGGACGAGTCGGTTGAATAAAATGTATCTTGGGGAGCAAGGTGAGCCAGCCTGTCTCATTCCCTCAGGGACATCTTGTAAATAAGGGCCATTCTGGAGGCCGGAAGCAGAGAATTCCCCGGAACAGATTGAATTCTGGCTTTGTCTTAATGAACGTCAATATTTATTACCAAAGGCGTTGTGCTCCTTGGAGTGATAGAGCATTTCACCATTTCAGCTCTCGCCGGTTGCCTTCCCAGGTACCAAATGCTATGTAATTGCTGCTCATAAAGGCAGCAGACAATATTGCCAGGGAAACTCACTTCTGGCTGTAAATCTTCATCATCAAAACCAGCAGAGCTTTGCTTGCCGTTTGGACAGAGCATCCCTGAGGGCAGGGTCCTCCCAGGCTTTCCAGTTTTCCTGCTTCAGCAGGGGGACTCCCGAACCCCTCTGGGGAGAAGATGGGGGCTCTTCCTGGGGTCAGAACGAGGGCATCAGCCAGCAGTCTGGGAAGGCTGAGAGGTGATGGAAGTTCCAGCCTCCAACCCCACCCAGCATCGAAGGAGAGACAGTCACTCATCACATAGTTGGAAGGGCCTGTGAGGTTGTCCCGTCAACACTCTCCCCTGCAGTGAGGATGCTGAGGCTCAGAGAGAGGTGGTTTTTGTCAAGGTCACACAGCTCCCAGACCAGTGCCCTTCACATTCGGCCACACCATCTCCTGGGGAGTAAACATGGAGTGCCAAAGGACTCCTTGGGCAAGCGGCTGCCTGTCGGGATCTGTGGCTCCCCATTGGAGATTCTCCTTGACTCCTGGTAGGTCTGGGGCCCTCCTGTCAAGGGGCTGGCTTCCTGGGTCCTTGTACAGGCGAGTTGCTTCTCCTAGTTGATATATGACTACAACCTGCTCTCACCTGTCCTGGAGCAACCTATGGTAACCGACTCCAAACTCTGCCCCTCAGCCAAATTGTTCTTTTGAGCCACGGTCCCACGTGCAGAATTTGTACAGGGAAGTAGAGATGAGCTTCAGCTTTTCCTCAGTGCATAATCCAGTTGTTTCCAGTAGGACCTTCGTCTTACTAAGGGTAGAGGCATATGCCTTTCCAAAGTGGGCTTTGGAAGGGCCAAGGAGAGTCTGAAATGCGTGAACTCGGGACACCAGGCTGGGCCAAGGTGCAGCTTCTGGTTCTGCTTCCTTTCCTCTTGCCAATTTGCTGAGGACAGAGAGGGCCCAGGGCAGAGACACAAAATGGGTTTTAGAGAGTGATGTCATGTGGTTCCCAGACACCAGATCGCTCTGCAGAAACTGCCTGGCTGCTGTTATGGGAGTTGTGTTGAAGAGAATTATAACTTTTGACAATGGACATCTCATCTTGCACAGATGCGTCCTTTATAGAATCTGCCAGCAAGATTACAGAGGCATCACAGTGTAATGGGAAGAGGAGTCAATAATTCTGGGGTTATTGATTGTAACCAGACCCATTCTTCTTTTTTAATTTATATTTTATCCACTTTTTTCAATCTGCTTTTTTTTTTTTTTTAAACCCATACTCACAAAAGCACCTGCTGGATCAAATGCAGTTGATTACATTTTAAAAATGATAGGAGTCATTTGTCGCCCTTAGGAGAGTCTGGGACATGGCAGTATGTAGCCGGAAGGGGAGGGAAATGCATGCAGGGAGCAGGGTTGGGGGAGGAGTAGGAAAGAAGGAGGAAAGCATGTTCAGGGAGGGACATGGAGCAGAGCAGGGGACCCCCCTAGGCCCCCACCACTATCAGCTGACCCCGAGCTCCCCAGGCCAAGATCTGACGAAGACGTCATCAGACGTTCGGATCTCCTGCAGCTTCAGGCCTCACTCGGGTTGAGGGCATCCCAGAGGATAAATGCTCATCTCGCAGGGCTTACTTCCTCCAGGAGATTATTCATGATAAAGCAAGTGGAGATACTGGGTGAGTCAGGGCAGGAGGTCTGTGCACACAACCATCCAAGCACATATACTCACATGTGTACTCTCACGTGCATCTTTTTAAAATTTTACTGAGATATAGTTGATTTACAATGTTGCGTTAATTTCTGCTATATAGCAAAGTGACTTAGTTGTGTATATGTACTGTATATACGCAAAATATATTATACATTTATGTATATATACCTTTTTTCATAGTCTTTCTCATTACGGTTTATCACAGGATATTGAGTGTGTATTTATACTGATATCCCCGGTGCTATATAGCATGTGAAAGTGTGAGTCGTTTAGTCATGTTCGACTCTTTGAAACTCCACGAACTGTAGCCCACCAGGATCTTCTGTCCATGGAGTTCTCCAGGCAAGAATACTAGAGTGGGATGCCGTTCTTTTCTCCAGGGGATCTTCCCAACCCAGGGATCGAGCCTGGGTCTCCTACATTGCGGGTGGATTATTTACCATCTAAGCCACCAGGGGAAGCCCTGTGCCATATAGTAGAACCTTGTTGTTTGTTCATTCTATATATAGCAGTTTACTTCTCCAATCCCAGATTCCCAATCCTTCCCTCCCCCTCCTTCACATACATCTTCATTACAAAATATTTACGTATAGGACACAGCAGACAGTTTGATATTTGTGATTCTTGGGTTGGATTGTATGCGGGGAGCTTGTAAGCTCTTAAAAAATTGATTATGCCTTTTTGATGTCCCCAGTACCCCTTTTGTCTCCAATCCTCTGTGCAGTGCAGTGTAGCATAATAAAGCCAGTGGGCATTTGCTGAATAATCTGTGGTGAGTTTCATGGTTCCTTGAACATTTTCTTCTTGTAGAGAAGGGACCAGGGACTTTCCCCCTCATCAAAATAAGCACATTATGACTTTGATTCAGTGTGTCTATCACCCTCTGATTGCATTTTCATCGGCTTCTCTTCCAGTCAAGGAGAGCCCAGCCTAATCAGCAGAACGAGATCTGTGATCGTGAGCTAGGCCACAGAAGGCCCAAGTTCAGAGGCAGCTTAGGGACTGGCTCCTCCACATCTGTCATTGTCCAGAAGAGGAAACTGGGTCACAAAGAGATGAAAATGACCTGCCCCAAAGCCAACAACTGGTTTGGATTTGGGTTAAAATCAGGAGCATTTCAGTGTATTTGCCTCACGTACAATCAGTCTCTTTTCTTGCTCTTACATCATTTTCTTCTGTGGGCAACAGCAGGGCCTAGCCACCGATATCTCTCTCCACGTCTCCAAACTTGCTCACAGCTGAGTCTCTCCTGTTTGCTTCTAGATGAATTAGAAAACAGCGGGGGCTGGAGGAAAGTATGAGAGGCTGAAATGGAGCTAGATTTAGGGTCCTCATTGCCCGTTGATTCGTTTTGTGCAAACCTGGACCACTTCTTTTCTACACTGGGGCTGTTACTGACATTCTGTGGGATGAGGTTTTGAGGTCAAGTAAAGAGAAAGAGGATGAAAGGTCATCATGTCAGTTTGTTTTTTGGGTCAACAAAAATACTTCCACAAGAATTCTGGATTGTGTTTCCACATGTAAGATGTGGGGGAGGTTTGGGAAAGGATGAGAAAGAAAGAGGGGTACATAGAATTTTTTTCTCACTCTAATGCTTCATAATACAAAACTTATAAGAATGACCATCAACTGCTGGCTGACCTTGACCTTGACCTTTCATCTGTCCCTATCAACAGCCCCTACTGCCAACTGCTCTGAACCTGCACTGTCTTTTTTCTTTATCCTTGTTCTCTCTGAGATGATAACATTCATTTTAAGTTGAAAGGCCTGAGAATGAAACTGATCTCTTACATTTAATAGCTATGTGATTACGGGCAAGTCACTTAATTTCTTTAGATCTCAGTTATTTTATTTGTAAAGGAAAGGTAAAGATGCCTATTCTCCCTACCTTACTAAGGCATCGAGGACCAACACTGATTGAGCAATAACAAGGCTTGGGCTGGACTGTTCACATATAGCAAGAGAGTTATAAAATCAAGCTGTTTATTTTAGAGCAGTTTAGATTTACAGAAAAAGATGGTTCAGGGAGATCTCACATAACCCACACCTGGTTACTTCTATTATTAACATCTTCTATTAGTATGGTGCATTTGTTACAATTAATGGCCCAATATTAACAAATTTTTATTATGAAGTTTACAGTTTATTTGAATTTCCCTAGCTTTTATCTGGAGAAGGAGATGGCAACCCACTCCAGTGTTCTTGCCTGGAGAATCCCAGGGACGGGGGAGCCTGGTAGGCTGCCGTCTATGGGGTTGCACAAAGTTGTACACGACTGAAGCGACTTAGCAGCAGCAGCAGCAGGAGGGTTTCCCAGCTGGCTCAGATGCAGTAAGTGCAGGACACGCAGGTTCGAAACCTGGGTTGGAAAGAGCCCCTGGAGAAGGAAATGGCAACCTACTCCAGTATTCTTGCCTAGAGAATCCCATGGACAGAGGAGCCTGGCGGGCTACAGTCTATGGTGTTACAAAGAGTCAGACACGACTGAGTGACAGAGCGTGCGTGCATGCAATGCTATTTGGAGTTATACCTGGTCATTAAGAAAGGGTCCTCCTCATTTAGAACCCTCTCCAGCCATGTCTGGGTCATACTAGCCCCTTCTTGGCCCTGGAATAAGACTCTTGATAGGGTTTCCTTTGAAATGCAAGAGGCTCTTTCTCTCTGGTCCACTGAGTCTGTCTTTCCGGTCACCTGGGCCTGACACTAATGAGCTGTTAATAACATGACCATTACCTATGCAAATGAAGGAGCTGGACTGGGGCAGGAGGTACCCAGTGACAGCCGGTTCCCTTCGAGTGCTAAGTAATAAATCATGTTGCTGTGGTTATTAACCGCCTTAACTAAAGTGTCCCAGGAGCTGACCCCCCAAGAGCCCCTGGGTTCCTGGTTTATTTACATCAGCAGCCCGTCTTCCAGGAGATGTTAAGCATGTGGGGATTTAACACCTCAGCTCTGTATTAAGGGAGCTACGTGGTGTCAGGAGCTACAAACAAACAAATCCAACTCTCCACTTGGGTGCCGACTCCTGTGTGTTCTGAGACAGTTACTCAACTTCTCTGTGCTTCAGTTTTTCTTCAGGATGCTTGTATGTGGTGGCTCTTGTGAATTTGCTTCTTCCTTGTTGGGGAATAGTGATGCAGGTTTAGAGTCTGGACTGCCTCATTCTCAGTTAACCTGTTCCTGACTTGTGGGACGGGGTGATGGGTGAAGATTGTGGCCCCAGGAAACGTTGGAGGGTATTGGAGTTGTGACAGACACAGGTGTGCTTGTGGCCACCACACACAGCCTAGTCCTCCCTATTGTAAGAAGAGGTGGAGGGATCAAAAAACACACAAACAAACAGAGATGGAGGGAATTTACGGTTGGATGGGATATGGAGGAAAAGGCCTTCTTACATTAATAAATACCCTAGCTATTTGCTGTAGCAGCTATACCCTTTCCAAAATCAGGGTGAAAATGAGGTGTAAAGGAGCCTTTAAATCTCCAAGACAAGTGACACGCTTTGTGCTTTTCCTCCCTTATATTAAAGTGTCCTAAGTGTCAGGTGCCTGCAACTTCCAAAACCTGTTTCTGTTTCCTCTACATCCAAATTGTCAGGGCGCAGGGGAGGTGCATCTTAGTGTGGCTGTCTAACTGAGAATGGTTTTCACGACTTTGGTGCCAGACCTCAGAATAATAAGTGGCATTCCAGACTCTAATAAATCAGAACTCTCTTCTCTGAGTTCTGAAACCAGTGGAAAGGAATCAGGGATCAATATATCGGTTTTGTGGGTGGTAAAGTTGAATAGGAAAATAAAGTTTGGATCTGAGGCTTCATGAAGTTTGGAACATGAGTTTTCTTTCCTTCCCTCCTGGATTGAAATTTCCTAGTCATAGGTGGAAAATGGAGAGACTGCTGGCCTGCCCTGGTGAGCTTACTACATGGAGGAGACAAGAAATCTTGTGACCTGTGTGTAGGAAGATGAGAAAAGGTGAGATGCGAGAGAATATGCATGTCAAGAAGGAGATTAAAGCCTTACTCCCTATCCATCTCATTGGTTCCAAGTCCCTGTGCAGATATACACTAGGGTGGCCCCGTGATACCCACGGCTTCAGGCTTATGCTCTGTATGATCCTCTTCCCTTAAACTTGAGCAGGACCTGTGACTTGCTTCTGGTCAGTGGAACACGATAAAGGTGAAGGGATTTTGCAGAAGTAATTAAGGTTACAAATCAGTGGATTGGGAGTTAATCAGAAGGGAGTGGTCCTAACTTCAATAAGTAAAAGCTCTTAAAAGAGAAGCTAAGCTGTCCCCATGGAAGAAAAGCTATGGTAAACCTAGACAGTGTATTAGAAAGCAGAGACACCATTTTGCTGACACAGGTCTGTCTATGGTTTTTCCAGTAATCATGTATGGATGTGATAGTTGGACCATAAAGAAGGCTGAGCACCAAAAAATTGATGCTTTTGAACTGTGGTGTTGGAGAAGACTCTTGAGAATCCCTTGGACTGCAAGGAGATCAAACAAGTCAATCCTAAAGGAAATCAACCTTGAGTATTTATTGGAAGGACTGATGCTGAATCTGAACTCCAATACTTTGGCCACCTGATGCAAAGAGCTGACTCATTGGGAAAGACCTCGATGCTGGCAAAGATTGAGGGCAGGGGGAAAAGAGAGTGACAGAGGATGAGATGGTTGGGTGGCATCACCAACTCAATGGACATGAATTTGAGCAAACTCTGGGAGATAGTGAAGGACAGGGAAGCCTGGCAATGCTGTAGTCCATGGGGTCACAAAGAGTTAGACATGACTGAGTGACTGAACAAGAACAATAAGCTGTCCCCTGGGAGAGAGATTTCCCTTGCTGGCTTGATGAAGTAAGCCACCACACTGAAGGAAGCTCACAGGGCAAGATAGTGGGATGGCCTTTACGGTATGTGGGCAACTGGCGACAGCAAAAATTCAGGGTCCCTTGTCCCACAGCCACAAAGACATAAATTCTGCCAACAATGTAAATGAGCTTGGAAGCTTATTTGTCCCCACTTGAACATTCAGATGAGAACACAGCTCAGCTGACACTTTGCTGCCTATGAGATCACGAGCTGAGGACTCAGTGGAGCTGTGTCTCTTGACCAACAGAAACATTTGAATTAACACATGCACTTTGTTTGAGGTCACTAAGTCTCTGGTTATTTGTTCTACAACAATAGGAAACTAATAGTGCCTCCTTGGAGAGAAGTGAGAGGGGTCACAGTAAATGGTGGAGAACATAAGTTGATGTTTCTGTTATGGAAACAGTTCTTATTAATGGACCCAAACTGCGTGGGAAGAAGAAGATATTCTTCCTCTAGTTATACATAGGGATAACTAGTTATATGTAGGGATAGGTCTCTACTGACCTCAAGCCATTCTGGTTCTTTTTGAATTGGATTTTTTGAAACAAAGAGAAACAGAATTTGATTGGAAATCAGAAACTAGCTGCATTAATGTCTGCACCTTGCATAAGGTTCCATCAACTCTCATAGTTGAGAATCCTGAGTTTTGATTGCCTAATTTTGCCTTCTGTTCAGTGAGATATCCCATCTATCCTTCTACTATATCTTCCATCCTGTCTTTTAAAGGAAAAAATTTAAATTAGCCAGAGCTGATTTTTCTTACTTGCAACCAAGAGAATTTTAATACCTGGTAGGATTTCCTGCTAGCCTAATTGCCCCCAAATTAGTCCCATCAAAGTGCCCATCCACACAATTTCTCTTCTGGAATTAGAACTTCAGAATCTTCTCTGGTCTCTTTGGTCCACTAATCTTCTGCCCTCCTACTGTCCCTGTTGCTGATGATCTCACAGAGATCATTGCCCGCCTAGTCCTAAATTTTTGGCTGAAGGCTGTAGCCACTGGTAACCCCAAATCTGGCTTAAGTGAGAAGGACATCCAATCTTCTCTTGGCTTCTTCTTAACCATGGAGCTTGCTGCTAAGTCGCTTCAGTCGTGTCTGACTCTGTGTGACCCCATAGACGGCAGCCCACCAAGCTCCCCCATCCCAGGGATTATCCAGGCAAGAACATTGGAGTGGGTTGCCATTTCCTTCTCCAATGCATGAAAGTGAAAAGTGAAAGTGAAGTCGCTCAGTTGTGTCCCGGCTCTTAGCAACCCCATGAACAGCAGCCCACCAGGCTCCTCCGTCCATGGGATTTTCCAGGCAAGAGTACTGGAGTGGGGTGCCATTGCCTTCTCCACCAGGGGGCTTAGCTTTTCCTAATTCCCATCAGCCCACCTGAGGTCAGACTATGGCTTTTAATAAGCATTAACTAAAGCATTCAGTATAATAGCAGTTCATTGCTTCTAGCATTGGTTGTCCTCAGAATCCGTGAGCAGGAACCAAACTTCATAGCACTGTTCTCGGCTAGATTCCTGACGAGCTGCTGTTCTGTTTCCCTGGAAGGTGCATGTCTTTCCCATCTTTCCTGATTCCAGACCGACTGATTCTGATTTTTCAAATGGTAAAGGACGAATTTTCCATTTGAGTCTTTTTTTTTTGTTAAATTTATCCCAAGATTAACTTTCAGAGGAATTTCCCAAGGTTGCCTCTGTCTACATAATCCCAAGCACCAATACAATGGTTCCACAAGGCAATAACCAAAGTCCATTTTGTTCAGTATTATATAATGTTTTATGTTGACACAACCAGTTTAGTCTAAGTTGTGTTGTATTAGATTTAGTCCAATTCTATCCTTCACTTCAAATTGGAAGTCTATGCTTTCCTACTTTCAGTCTCCATACTTGATCCGTGGGGAGCAAATCATTCCATAAGGACAAAAACAGGAATTTTCAGGCATTTTTCTTCTGAAATTTAGATTTAGACAAAGAAAATTTTTCTAGCAAAATATGTAGGGAAATGGTTATGATAAATTAAATTACCATAAATGTAATCAATTACTATTAGTTCAGTTCAGTTCAGTCACTCAGTCGTGTCCAGCTCTTTGCGACCCCATGAATCGCAGCACGCCAGGCCTCCCTGTCCATCACCAACTACCGGAGTTCACTCAGACTCACGTCCACCGAGTCTGTGATGCCATCCAGCCATCTCATCCTCGGTCGTCCCCTTCTCCTCCTGCCCCCAATCCCTCCCAGCATCAGAGTCTTTTCCAATGAGTCAACCCTTCTCATGAGATGGCCAAAGTACTGGAGTTTCAGCTTTAGCATCATTCCTTCCAAAGAACACCCAGGGCTGATCTGCTTCTGAATGGACTGGTTGGATCTCCTTGCAGTCCAAGGGACTCTCAAGAGTCTTCTCCAACACCACACCTCAAAAGCATCAATTCTTCGGCGCTCAGCCTTCTTCACAGTTTGATTCCAGCTTGTGCTTCTTCCAGCCCAGCGTTTCTCATGATGTACTCTGCATATAAGTTAAATAAGCAGGGTGACAAGATATAGCCTTGACGTATTCCTTTTCCTATTTGGAACCAGTCTGTTGTTCCATGTCCATTTCTAACTGTTGCTTCCTGACCTGCATATAGGTTTCTCAAGAGGCAGGTCAGGTGGTCTGGTATGCCCATCTCTTTCAGAATTTTCCACAGTTTATTGTGATCCACACAGTCAAAGGTTTTGGCATAGTCAATAAAGCAGAAATAGATGTTTTTCTGGAACTCTCTTGCTTTTTCGATGATCCAGCAGATGTTGGCAATTTGATCTCTGGTTCCTCTGCCTTTTCTAAAACCAGCTTGAACATCAGGAAGTTCACAGTTCATGTATTGCTGAAGCCTGGCTTGGAGAATTTTGAGCATTACTTTACTAGCGTGTGAGATGAGTGCAATTGTGCAGTAGTTTGAGCATTTTTTGGCATTGCCTTTCTTTGGGATTGGAATGAAAACTGACCTTTTCCAGTCCTGTGGCCACTGCTGAGTTTTAACAGATAAAGGTTACTGTACATTAACTATATAAACAATAAGGGCTTATTGTAAAGCACAGGGACCTATATTCAATGTCTTGTGGTAACCAGATAATGTAAAATAATCTGAAAGGAATTATATATAACTGAATCACTTTACTGTTTACTTGAAGCTAAGACAATATTGT
Organism: Cephalophus harveyi; assembly: GCA_006410635.1. NCBI lineage: Eukaryota > Metazoa > Chordata > Mammalia > Artiodactyla > Bovidae > Cephalophus > Cephalophus harveyi. The sequence continues at coordinate 121,604 of SJYT01025603.1, read as the reverse complement.
TAATTAACTATGCATCAATAAAATAATAAATACAAAAAAATAGAAAAAATTTAAAAAGAAAACCCAGCTGCTTTCTCAAGCTGTAATGCAATAGGAATCAAAATCCTCTTATGCCAGTTGCTTTGCTGATGCCTGTGGATCTGAGTGGAGACTGACATGCACACTCGTTGGGATGTTTATATATGGTGGGACCTACCCTCATGGGTGAAGGTATTGCCGTTTTCTTGTTCAGTCCAGTGCCTTTAAATCATCAATCCAGGTAGGGCTTGTCTGTTTTGCAAAAAAAGGCTGGAAGACTCAGCATCAACTGTAGGTAAGTATCCTCTTCCCCATTCAGCCCACCAAATTCTGCATTTGGATTGTTTCTTTGCCAAACACTCCATGTTACACATGGGTTCTCTCTGCTCTTAGGGGTGTCTGGTCTTCCTGTTTTTTCCCTGTCTTTGGGCCCTGGGCTGTGTCCTCTTAGTTTCTTTCTCCACTACTGGAACTCTCTGAACACTGCTGCCTGGCTCATGGGGCTATTCCAGCCTGATCCAACCCTTCTACCTCCATGCCCTGCTTTTCCAGCTGGCACTTCTTACGTTACCCCACATTGTTCCCCAGGCAACAACTCCTAACTGGGGCAGGTCCAGCTGTGTCAGGGCCAGAAACTGGGGGTCCAAGATAAGCTGCTGTCACTCGTGAGTCTGCTCCACAGTGCTTCTGTCACAGGCGGGGGCCCCTGGCGTCATGCTGGCAGAGGGCTTATGGCGTGTCCTCCCTACCTGCCTGTACAGCTGTGTTTGCGTGTACACATGATACAGTGCCAGACAAGCAAGTCCAGAGTCACTCTGGGAGATGATCAGATGTCTCAGTGAGTTTGTTTGAGTCTATCAGGGATGGCACTGTCAAACAGAGGGGTTTTTGCCCCAGCCACAGGCCTTGGCATCCATCCAGGTCACTAAAAGGAAACAAACTGACTCATTGGAAAAGACCCTGATGCTGGGAAAGACTGAAGGCAGGAGGAGAAGCAGATGACAGAGAATGAGATGGTTCGATGGCATCACTGACTCAATGGACATGAGTTTGAGTAAACTCCGGGAGCTAGCGATGGACAGGGAGGACTGGCGTGCTGCAGTCCATGGGGTTGCAAAGAGTCGGACATGACTGAGTGACTGAACTGACTGACTGACTGGTAGTGATGGAAAGAAATGAGATGGTGGACATGTAAGGGACACACTATTTCTTCCTATTCTCCAGTTGATGGTCTCCCACAAGGAAGGGAGACTTGAATGCCTACTATGTGTTGAGTTCTTTACTACACTATTTCCGGTCTAACATTTCTTCTCTCCTCTATGGTACCTTCATTCACCCAAGTCATTATAGAAATTTCAGCTTCATCTCAAACACCTCCTGTTTTCTCATTCTCCTAATAGTCATTCATTTCCTAAGACATATTTATTTTCTTTCTACCATGCTCATAGGTTGTAGATATCAATACACTTATGGATAAGGAACGAAGCTCAGAGACACAGAAATCTTCCTGAGACCACAGATAGATTGTAGAGCAATGTTTTAATCTGGTTTCTCTTCTTCCACTGTCCTTGGCAGTTTACCGATCAGTGCAATGCAGGAGACCCTGGTTCGATTCCTGAGTTGGGAAGATCGCTTGGAGAAGGGATAGGCTACCCACTCCAGTATTCTTGGGCTTCCCTTGTGGCTCAGGTGGTAAAAAATCTGCCTGCAGTATGGGAGACCTGGGTTCAATCCCTGGGTTGGGAAGATCCCCTGGAGAAGGGAAAAGCTATCTGCTCCAATATTCTTGCCTGGAGAATTCCATGGACTGTAGAGTCTATGGGGTCACAAAGAGTCAGACATGACTGAGTGACTTTCACTTTCAGACACTCACCGGCCCCTGAGCCAACAATGGTGCTAGGTGCTGGAAGACAAGCTATGATCTTTATTCAGGGACCCTGTAGTCCAGGAGCGGGGGGATATATATCCCTCAAAGTCATAAATCAGTGGAGGAGTTGCATGGTTCTGTGAGAATACGGAGAGGAGCTCGGCTAACAGCTAGAGGAAAGTTAGGAAAAACTTGGTGAAGGAGGTGGCTTTGGAGCTGAATCTCAAAGATTGGGAGAAGTTGATCAGTGAGACTAGAAAGGAAGGAGAGAGAACTCGGTTTGGGGAACAAGCACAGACAAAGCCGTGGACATAAGACAGAGCATGTGAGGAAAACCACAAACTCCGCTGTCTGGTGATGGCACGAGGGTGTCAGGAGATCACATGCTGGGTGAGGAGTCTCGGCTCTTTCCTGAAGTCTGTGGAAAGGAGATGCAATCATAAGGTGCCTTAAAAGCACACTGGAAGGCGTGTGGCGTGTATGCATGTGTATTTGGGTTGCGTCCTGTGCTCAGTTGTGTCCGACTCTTTGTGACCCTATGGGCTGCAGCCTGCAGGCTCCTCTGTCCGTGAGATTCCCCAGGCAAGAATACTGGAGTGGGTTGCCATGTCCTCCTCCAAGGGATCTTCACGACGCAGGGATCTTCACGACGCAGGGATCTCACCTGCATGTCCTGGGTCTGCTGCACTGGCAGGCGGATTCATTGCTGAGCCCCCTGGGCGGCCCCGAGTATTTGTGCATTTGTGAGGAAACACTAAAACCATAGAGACCAATTAAGAGGCTTTTCCCGCAGATTACAGAAGAGACTATAAGGGTCCGGACCCGGCAACAGTAGCAGGGATGGTGAGGAGGGGCCAGAGTTGACAAATCATTGGGTTAGACAACAGAACAGACTCAGAGATGNGTGAGGAAACACTAAAACCATAGAGACCAATTAAGAGGCTTTTCCCACAGATTACAGAAGAGACTATAAGGGTCCGGACCCGGCAACAGTAGCAGGGATGGTGAGGAGGGGCCAGAGTTGACAAATCATTGGGTTAGACAACAGAACAGACTCAGAGATGAATGCACGGGGGGTGGGACGTGAGGAAAAGGGAGGTGTTTGGGATTATGATGAAGTTTCTAGTTAAATAACTTGGGTGAGTGATGGTACCATTAAGTTGGATAAGGAAAGGGAGAGAAAAATAATGAGGTCAATTTGAGAGATTTTGGTGAAGAGCTTCATGTGGGTGCCGCTGCGTTCTGAGCATAATGAGAAGGAGGAAGGATAGAGTCAGGGCAGTGATCAGAAGTGAGTGGGGGGCTCCCAGGACATGGTCAGGCCCCAGACTAGTACTCCTGGCCAGGAAGTCAAGGTTTGGATTGGAAGAAGCTGAAACGCCATCTGCAAGACCGTTGCATGCTCCCGGGCCTCCGGTCACGTTGACACCCTCCTCTACTTGTCCTGAGTCTGGCCCTGACAGTCTCAGTGGTGCGGGCGATTTATCAGTGAGTGGAAAAAGATAATTGACCATCATCCCACCTCGCCTCGCCTCGCCTCAGTTGATAGAGAGAAATTTAGCTGCTTCATCCCACCATAATTTTATATAATTCTCCATCTTTTTCTTCCGAGTTTTTACTTAGAAGTTTACACAGGTGATGGATGATTCGCTATCAAAAAAAAAAAAAAGAAGCTAACATATCATTGGACAGTTTAACAGCCTTTAAAATATAATGGTCTCTCAGGCTGGACATCCGGAGTAGCCAGAGAAGCCCAGAAGGTCAAGCTTTAATGAACTGATGAGAATTAGAGGAGGAAAGTGTAAGTGATCAATGCTCAGAGCCAGCTCCACAGTCCACTGACCTTGGGGGAAGGGAGACCTCGGAATGTATGGACCCCCCTTCCCAGCCCTACCTCCAACTCAGAGATGTTCATAGAGTTATCTGATACCACTGGGGAGGACGGTGGGCTAGGCTAGTGATAGGGAGTCAGGAGTCCTTGTCATGAGGCTGTTTGCTCTTAGTCTGGTCCTTGTTTATAAACCCTGACCATCGTCCAGGCTTTGAGGTCTCAGCTCCCTTAGCCACACTCCCTCTGAACATCTGCCTTGGAGAAGGCCTGCCTCTGACCCATCCAGAGAACTCAAATGCTTCTCTTGCCTTCAGTTTTGTTTCCGGGGACCCTCTGACTTGCTCACTGCATCCCTTTGCTTCATCCTTGGAAGTGGAGACTTTGTAGCCTTCTTTGCACATAAATCTCTAAAGGTATCACTGAGACATGACAGGCTGGAGAGGTGAGGCAATTAACTTCTGGAAGTCACTGACAGTGTGCCGTGCATTCTTCTAAGCACTGATCTCAACATTGTGTCATCTGATTCTTTCTCCCCACCTTGAGGGAGCTATTACAACGCTCCCTTACAGATGAGGAAACCGTGGTTCAGAAGATGCTGTGGCTAGCTGCCGTAGCGGCTCCCCAGGATCCCTGCTCCCTGGCACTCATGTCCTTGTATAATACGTGTCCCTGGAGTGTGGACTGTACCTTGTCATGTGGACTGTACCTTCTAACAAACAGAATACAGCAGAAGTGATGGGGTGTCACTTCTGAGATTAAGTCACGAAAAGACTGTCACTTCCGTCTTGTCTTCTGGTGGTCCATCCTGATGGAAGCCTGCCACCTTGTTGTGAGCTGCCTTATGGGAAAGTCCACATGGCAAGGGACGGAGGGAGGCCTCCAGGCAATGGCTTGGGAGGAACTGCATCCTGACAGTAATCATGTGAGTGAGCTTTGATGCGCGTCCTCTTTGGTGGAGCCTCGAGTGATGGCACGCTGACTGCAGCCTGGGGAACCCTGAGCAGAGGTTTAGCTGAGCTGCATCTAGATTCTTGACCCACAGAAATGGAAAGATAATAAAAGCATGTTGTCTTAATCCACTTAAGTTTTGGAGTATTTTGTTATGCGACAATAGATAAATAATACAAAATGGTTAAATGAAAGTTGATAAAGGGTAGAATTCTGACTCAAACTTGGAACTGCTTGATTTTAATGTTGCAATCTTTTCATGATACTATTTTGGCTAAAAAAAAAAAAAAAAAAAAAAAAAAGAATGACATATGCCTGCAGCTCCAGAAGGAGCTAGAATAAGGAGATAAATGACATCTGTTAGTCAGGTGGATCCTGAGATATGCAGAGGGCCAGGCTCTCATGAGGAAACGTGTACTGTCTTTACCTATTGGTGGGCCTGCCCAGGGTTGCTGCAGAGTGACAGCCCTTCCCCACAAAGCTCTTTCCCATTAGACAGATTGCACTTAGGAACGCCTGCCCAGAAGCCCTCCAGTTGATTTAAGCATTTTTGCTTTTAATTTTTGGTAGCTTTCAGGGGGAAAGAGAAAAATAAGGTTAGTTTCCTGAAGTGTAATTGTTTCGGGCAGTTATTTATTGATGAGAAAGAACAACATGCCAAGGAGGCCGGGTTTGGCTGTACAACTCATGTTAGCGAAGGCGCAGATTAGAGGGAAGGTAAGCCCGCCTCAGTCTGCATTTGTCCAGCTCCGTAATTAACCTGTGCTCCAGGCCCTGGAGTGGGGACAGGCTTTGCTTCCTTCCCACTGAGGGTTGCTGAGCTCCATGGGGCAGGGGAATCACCCTCTCTGACATGATGCCTCCCATGGGGTTCTATGGTCCTTGGAGCTTCCTCTAAAGTTCTAAAAACTCTGAGCCTTAGCCCCAGCACAGGGAAAGGGTAAAGCTGGCAGCTTCCATTGTTGATGATACAGGGTGCACAATTTTAACCTGAGTTGCCACTGAGTTATGTAAAAGTATTGTATTTGGGTGACATGCTCAGTCATGTCTGTTTTTTTGTGACCACATGGACTATAGCCCGCCAGGCTCTTCTGTCCATGCAAGAATACTGGAGTGGATTGCCATATCCTTCTTCAGGGGAATCTTCCCTACCCAGGGATAGAACTTGTGCCATATCCTTCTTCAGGGGAATCTTCCCTACCCAGGGATAGAACTTGTGTCCCTACCCAGGGATCTGCATTAGCAGGCGGATTCTTTACCACTAGTGCTACCTGGGAAGCCCATTGCATTTGAGTGAGATCATGGAACTCGCTTTAAGTTTCCTCATGTACAAAACGGGGAATTATAGAACCACAAATCTCACAGGACTGAGAGAGGAATCAAATGTGATAATGTACGTGGAAATTTGTGTGATATAAAGCACTCTGCAAATTGTGTGTGGGAGTGTGTGTGTGTGTGTGTGTTCCTGTGAATTTGGTCAAGTTGGAGTTATACTCATGGAGAGGACCCACAGGAATCAAGCGATTAATCTGATGAACCCACTTGACTAGAAATTAGATTGGTATGTGTCAGAGAGGCTTTCAGCAAAACTTTCAGCAAAATTCCTGCCTAAGTAGGAATTTAAATTCTTGAAGGCACAAGAGATTCCTTCACTGAGATGATCCCACAACTTCATATAGCTCTGAAATATTGTTCCTAAGAATGTGCATGCGTTACTTTTCAATTAAAAAAAAAAAAAGCTAGCTAGAAGTGTGTCACAGTGTAAACATACTAGTCATATGCAGATCTGGACCATAGCTGTACATTCAAAATAATGTAAAGAATTAAGGCAGTTCAATTTTTAATTTGGTATTATCATTTAATTAACTATTTCTGTGTCTATGTGTTAACAAGGAGTTAGGCACGCTGCTGTCATTGGTATGTTGATGTTTCATCCTCATTCTTGCCTCTTCATTATCATTATACAGCTAACAACTCCTCACTCATGACAGGAAGAAGAAAGAAAGGACATCACATCTGTCCATTTTACCTTGGAAAGAAAGAAAAAATTCCCAGAAGCCCCTGTTGAGAATTCGTCACATGTCTGCTCATATTGTGTGAGCACCTGAGAGAATAAGTATAGGTCTTTTTTTTTTTTTTTCAACATCAATAGCTGTTAGGGGACAAGAGGGAAAGGAGTTAGAAATGTCTGTGTTAGCAAACCAACCAGGTTTTCCACAGGGTGTCAGAGGCAACTGGTATTAGAACAGGAAGGTGATGATCTTGGGGAGGATCTGGTTTAACCTCATAAAAAGAGACAGGAGGCCCAGAGAGGCTATTGCTTGTCCAAAGTCACAAACGAAGTGAGTGATACCTTCCATGCTTGAAGTAGGTATCAGTGGATTGTCTCCACGTTTCACATGGGTGATGAGGCATTTGAGGAAAGCTCCCTTGTACAGAATGCTTGGAAACCTCGAGTTTCAAAACACATCTGTATTTTCTTTTTAGATAGTTATGTGGTTTCAAGAATACAGAAGTAAATTAAGCTATAGAGATGAGAGGGGAAATAGAAGCTATTGACTACTTAGGGTTGTCTCTTTGGCGGGTGGCCGGAAAGGTTTAGGGTAAGTAAGCTTGGGTGTGCATGCTCAGTCACTTCAGTTATGTCCGACTTTTTGCAACCCTGTGGACCATAGCCTGTCAGGCTCCTCTGTCCATGTGATTCTCCAGGTAAGAATACCGGATTGGGTTGCCATGCCCTCCTCCAGGGGATCTTCCTGACCCAGGGATCAAACTCATGTCTCTTGTGTCTCCTGCATTGCAGGCAGATTCCTTACCACTGAGCCACCAGGGAAGTCCAAGTAAGCTTACTGAAGCCCAGAAAACCGTGTGCTTCTTCATTATAGAGTCATGAAGTCACAGTGTAAAGGGGCTGAACGGGGGATTGAGGGGTTTAATTCAGGCCTAGCAGCAAATAATTGGTGTGTGCCCACACTTTGCCCAGTATTGAATTTGGTCCTGTGATGGAAAAAAACAAGTGCAGTTCAATTCAATTCAGTTCACCATGACCCAACAAACACGTATTGAATGTGCTTGTTCCAGGCATAATAAATATATAAAGATAAATAAATGATGCTTTCCCTCCAAGTGCTCATGAATAGAATGGACAACAACTGAATAACTCACTAAAACACTGTAAAATACTTGCTGAAATATGACATGAATGAAAGATAGTGAGACTTCAGTGGACCCAACCAGAGAGGCACTTATAATGATCATTCCAGAGTCCAATGGGATGGAAAAGAGATTTATATCATAATGCTGTCAAATTCTCCAGAATGACTAAACTTATAGACTGACCAATCTGGAGTAGTTGGGTATGGACATTTCAGAGAATACTATGGAAGTTAAGAGGGAAAAATGTCAATGAAGACTCAGCTCACTCAGAGAAGACTTTCTGGGATTGTGGACCTTTTGCTGAACTTGGAAGATGGTATTTGAAAGATACAAGGAAGGATAAGGGATCTGTGGGAAGTGAGCTGAGTTAAGGAGGTGGGAATAAGCATGATGTGTTTGGAAGCCTTGCCTGGTCAAGAAGAGTCCTGGGCAGCCTCTTTTCTACTTCCTTCAAGATCCCTGGGTTCCGTCTCTGGGTTGGGAAGATCCTCTGGAGAAGGGAATGGCTACCCACTCCAGTGTTTTGGCAAGGAGAATTCCATGGACTCTATAGTCCACGGAGTCACAAAGAGCTGGACACAACTGGAAAGTGGAAACTTTCACTTTCACTTTCAAGCTCCAAGTCACTAAATTCTAGTTTTCTCACATAGTCCTAAGCCAAATGATTTCACTTGACCTTTGAGTAAAGGAGTCCATCTTTATGTTCATTCCTTAGAAAAAAGTAGAGTGGTCAGAGACCCTGTGGAATGGCTCAAATCCAGGGAGGTGACTCACTTTAACCCTGATCTCAAATCTGGAAATCACTTACAAGCGATTCTTAGCTTCTTCACTCCACACACCCCCAGAAAGATAGATTAGAAACCAGAAAATTAAGACTCTTGCCAATATGGGGAATATGCCTGTGTCATTCCATACAGAAATCTGCCTCCAAAGAATTTGTCAGAATTCAGTGTTCATATCCTACTCTGTGTAATCTTTAGATTTCTTCTTTCAGGGTATCTCAAGATATTCAAAGTTCATGAAAAGTTCCAGATAAAGATACAGGATGTTGAAGAATCAATAACATTTATTGAGTGCTTACTAAGTGCCAGGCACTGTTCTCAATACTTTCCATTTACAACTCATTCAACAGGGAGAAGACACTGTTGATGAAAATCTTGAGCCTTCATTGCCTGTAGCTTAGAAATAGTGGGCTGATAAAAAAGAAGGAAATCATGCCATTGGCAGAAACTAGAGACGCTCGTACTAAGTGAAGTAAGTCAAACAGAGAAAGACAAACCCCCTATGATATTACTAATATGTGGAGTATAAAATATGGCACAAATGAACCTATCCATGAAACAGAAGCAGATTCACAGACACAGAGAACAGATTGGTGGTTGCCAAAGGGGCGGTGGGGTAGTGCAGGGATGGAAGGGGTGTTTTAGGTTAGCATATGCAAGCTATTATATATAGAATGGATAAACAGCAAGGTCCTACTATATAGCACAGGAAACTGCAGTCAGTATCCTGTGATAAGCCATCATGGAAAAGGATATGAAAAACAATGTATGTAGACGTATAACTAAATCACTTGGTTGTATAGCAGAAATCAACACAACATTGTAAATCAACTATACTTCAGTAAAAGAAATGAAAACAAACAAACAGTGGGCTGGCAAAATGCAAGAAGCTATCTGTGCAAACACAGCTCTTAATAATGGTCAGGAAGAGACATGAGCATTGGGCCCATGTCAAAGACTTTATTGATTTCACCCAACATTTTGTTCCTGCCCCGTAGCCATTTTCGTTTTCTTTCATGTATAAGCCGAAGCTTTCCTGTCCCCGTGAACCATTTAGGCTGCAGCTTGATAAACCATCACTCACACCCACTTCCTAGAAAGCTCTTCCCTGGGCAAGTGACACTGTTTGCTGAGTTTCAGAGCAGAGCATACTGAGGCCAAGGTACGGCCCAGAGTCAAGGGCAGGATGGGAGTCAACAGAACAATGTCTGATTGTCACGATGGCGTGTTGGAGTAAAGATACCCTCATTCTGCCCAAAGAGAACCTTCTTCCTGTCTCCAGTAATCATGCAAACTAGACTCTTAAAACAAGATTAGGCTGAAGCAGGACTAAAGTTGGAGTCCCAGTTGTTCTATGACTTCATTGAAAGCTCCAGTGCCAGCAGGAAGAAAAAAGAAATCAATACTACATTTTCTTCATCATCAATTTTTGCTTTTTGCTAAATGAAAATGCTTTTATTCCCTTTCTTGTTCCCTGTGCCATCGAAGATGTTTTCTCTGCACATGTACTATCTTTACCCCGGACTGTCATGTCAGTTGTGCTCATTCAAAGAGCTCCATGGAGGGCGGTGTCATAGGCATGCCTTTCTGTAATAAGCATTTAAACTGCAGAGGATGCCATCTCAAGGCCCCAAAGATTTCCTAGTACAATGGACCTTGCTCGGCAGGACTTTCTGCCACTGCGCAGGGCCCTAACACGCACTGCTCCATGAAACTATTGGCTGCTCCAATTTCTCTGCAGTCAATAGTGGCACACTGGCTCTAAGCAGCTCTCAAGACCCCAGGATCCCAGCCCAACCTCAGGCGCTGTGCCAGGCTGTAGCACTGTGTCTTGTAGAAGGGAATCCGATAGGTGAGGCGGGCCTGTCTTGAACTCATTCACGGGCTTTGGTTACAGAAGCAGCAAAGGGACCTCATTATAAGCTGTTCTCACCTGTTCAGTTACAGAAGAGCTGAAAGGGTTTTGCTGAACAATGCAGTGAACTGGCTTGCGAAGCAGTTCCGAAGTAGTGACCTTTATGAGCTCTCAATGAGCTCCCGTTGCTATTGGCTCCAAGACGGTCCCCATCCAAGACTTGACACACTTGGTGAGATTTGGAAAGAAAGAAAGAAAAATTTGCAGTAGAGGATAAAAAAAAAAAATACAGCTTCACGGGCTGAAAACTCATTTCCTGAGGAGCCAGGGGCACATCGCAAGCTCTCTGGGACTCACCGAGCTCCAGGAAGCTCGACCAGTCACTTAATAAGTCATTGAGGACGTGTGGTTTAATTAACTCGCCCAAAATTCCTCCTTTCCCTTTCTCACTTTTGCTATTAATATTTTTCGATATCTGATAATGCAGTGTAGTTAATTCTTTCTGGCTCTATAATGAACACTGCCATAATGAAAAAGGTTAGCAGTGCTTCAGGCAGCTTTTAATTATCCAACTGAGCAGGTAAAAGCACTTTATTCTTCTCTTTTTTCCCCCCCTTACTTAGCAATTAATGGAGGAGCTCAGTGGCACTTACTGTACCTTTTTTGTTTTCTAGTGGATGATGCTGCATGGAACAGGGAGACCTTCCTGTACCCTTGTTCCTACCAGCTGGGAATGTTGCGGGAAGGATGGCTGTATTTCAGGCCTCTGGCTTGTGGCATGTAAGTGCTTCTGGCTGAAAGTTTATCTAATCTAAAAAATCAGGTTAACTAGAGTTGTTGCCATTGTTCAGTCCCTCAGTCGTGTCTGACTCTTTGTGACCCCATGGACTGCATCATGCCAGGCTCCCTTGTCCTTTTCATCGTTTCCTGGAGCTTGCTCAAACTCATGTCCATTGAGTGGGTGATGCCATCCAACCATCTCATCCTGTCATCCCCTTCTCCTCCTGCCTTCAATTTTTCTCAACATCAGGGTCTTTTCCAATGAGTTGGCTCTTTGCATCAGGAGGCTAAAGTATTAGAGCTTCAGCTTCAGCATCACTCCTTTCAATGAATATTCAGGGTTAATTTCCTTTAGGATTGACTGGTTTGATCTCTTAAGAGCCTTCTCCAGCACCACAGTTCAAAAGCATCAATTTTCTGGCACTCAGCCTTTCTTTATGGTCCAACTCTCATCTGACTCCTGGAAAAACTACAGCTTTGACTATATGGCCTATATGGACCTTTGTTGTTGCTACCAGTTGCTTGTCTTGCTGTCTTTTGCCTTTGCATCTGTGCCAGGGATCACCCCGCTTCCACCAAATATTTTGATAGCTCAGTTGGCTTAGCTTTATGGTAGACATTTTCCTGGTTCTGTAATGGGGCCATCTTTCTTTTGCTTCCCATGATAACAGCAGACTTGACATTGCTCTCCTTACTTTACAGATAGGGAAGCTGAGGCCCAAAATCAAAGCAACAGAGGTTACCTCCCTCTTTAAAGCAGTGTTTCTCACCTAGAGGTAGTTGTGCTTTCAGGGGATATTGATAACACTTGGAAATATTTTTGTCATCATAACTGGGTGACCGGGGGGACACAGTGCTACCAGCATCCCAGCATCTGGTGGGTAGAGGCTACAGATGTCACCAAACTTCCTATAGCACAAGAGACAGTCTCCCAAGACACAGAATTATCTAAAGTGTTAAAGTGTGGAGGTTGAGAAAACTCTAATGCAAGGATATTGTTCTTAGAGGAGGAGCTGGTGATTTTTAAAATTGAGGTCACACTACTATTTATGGTAACATCTGCTACTTGTTGAATACTTACTGAGTACAGTTCTAAGTCATCACACTCATTGACTCAGTTCTCAAAACAACCCTGAGTGGCAAGAATTATTACTCTAACTCAAAGTGAGGAAACTGAAACTAAGGAGGTACTGAAATTTGCCAAAGGGCTTCTGGCAGAGGACATTCCTGGTGGCTCAATAGGTAAAGAATCTGCCTGCAATGCAGGAGGTCTGGGTTGGGAAGATCCCCTGGAGATGCAAATGGCAATGCACTCAAGTATTCTTGCCTGGAAAATCCCATGGACAGAGGAGCCTGGTGGGCAACAGTCTATGAGGTCTCAAGAGTTGGACGGCTTAGCAATTAAACCACCACCACCCTGGGCTTCCCTTGTGGCTCAGCTGGTAAAGAATCCGCCTGCAATGTGGGAGACCTGGGTTTGATCCCTGCATTAGGAAGATCCCCTGGAGAGGGAAAGGCTACCCACTCCAGTATTCTGGCCTGGAAATTTCCATGGACTGTATAGTCAATGGTGTCGCAAAGAGTCAGACACAATTAAGTGACTTTCACTTTCACCCTGGCAGAGTGAGTGATGGGACCCATGTCAGCTCAGCCCTGGGCTTCTCCTGCATCCCCCTCTCTGCACGGCTCCCGGCAGCCCCGCTAGACAGGAAACTCTGTCTTGCCTGGGTAGCACCAAGCACAGAACAAGGAACTGGTTACATTTTAGATGGTCAGAAGCCTCAGTTTCCAGAATTGCCAAGGAAAAGTAATTTCCAAAATCCTGCCATTTGTGACAACATGAATGAATCTTGAGGGCATTAGGTGAGGTGAAGTCGCTCAGTTGTGTCTGACTCTTTGCAACCCTGTGGACTGTAACCTACTAGGCTTCTCTGTCCATGGGATTCTCCAGGCAAGAATACTGGAGTGGATTGCCATTTCCTTCTCCAGGGGATCTTCCCTACCCAGGGATCGAACCCAGGTCTCCCACATCGAAGGCAGGCGCTTTAACCTCTGAGCCACCAGGGAAGCCCTGAGGGCATTATGTAAAGTGAAATAAGTCAGAGAAAGACAAATATTGTATGATCTCACTTATATGTGGAATCTAAGAAACCAAACTTGTAGACAGAGAAGGGAATGGTAGCTGCCAGGGGCAGGGGTAGAAGGTGGGGGGAGTGGGTGGAAGTTATCAAAAGGTATGTGTGTGTTTGTGTAGAGTAGCTTCAGTCATGTCCAACTCTTTGCGACCCTATGGACTGTAATTTGCCAGGCTGCTTTGTTCATGCAGTGCTTCAGGTAAGAATACTGGAGTGGGTTGCCATGCCTTCCTCCAGGGGATCTTCCCGACCCAGGGTTCGAATCTGTGTGTCCTGGTTCTGCTGAACAGGCATGCAGATTCTTTACTGGTAGCGCCATCTGGGAAGCAGATCATATAGACTTCTAGTCATAAAATAAAAAATATCCTAGAGATGTAATGTACAGCATGGTTATTATAGTTAATAATCTCTTGTATATTGGAAAGTTGCTAAGAGAATAGATCTTAAGAGGTCTCACCATAAGGAAAAAAATTGTAACCATATGGGGTGATGCATGTTAACTGAACTTATATGGTGATCATTTTGCAATATATATGTACAGCAAATCATTATGTTGTACAACTTAGGATAAAACAATGTGATACATCAACTATGTCTTCAATAAAACTGAAAAAAATAACCTTGCTTCCTTATTGTTCTCTCCAGGGTTAAATTCAAGATTCAAGTAGTCCAATGGCTTCAAAAATTTCTATTCATTGACATATGCGCTTTCCTCCCTCTTATAGCTATGGAGCAATCTCTGACATGCACACACACCATTCATTCATTTATTCATACACTCACTCAAAAACGTTTGTCAAGGGTTGAAGATACAAAGGGGAAAGAAATATATATAGTCTCTATTCCCAAGTTACTAACAGCCTATTGGGTCAGAAAAGCCACACACAAAAAAAATCATTATATTATAATGTGCTTAGTTCAATGATGGAGATGTAACCAGGCTATTAAGGAGGTACAGAAAAAGGGCCCCTAGTCAGCTTCTAGGGGCCTGGGAGTCATGCAAGTCTCCCAGGAGATGGTAACCGTGCGGAGTCTGAAAGGCTGAGATGGAATTAGAAATGGAAGATAAAGAAGGGATCATGTGAAAATTCAGTCTCAGAGGCCTAGGGCTTCATGGTGAAAGAGCATCTGGAAAAAGTGAAGTAGTCCTGTGTTATCGAAAGGCAAAGCACACAGTGGGGGTAAGAACGTAGAGGAGTAGGCTGAAGCCTGAAAGGGGAGCTTATAAATGCTAGGGAGACACTGATGAGGGGAATGGGTTTTAATGTTCAGGTTATAACCCTTAGGGAAAGCTGTGCTTAAACCCTCATGGAAGACAGACTCGAGGGACACGAGGCTGGAGCCAAGGAGCTGGGCCGGGATGCTGTTGCAGGAGTCCATGTCAAGAGCCTAAACAGCTAAACAGACGTAAGTATTTAGATTTAAGAGCTAAAGAAAGAGGATATGTTATGTTGGGGCTGGTTGCATGAGTTATTACCTGGGGCACATCGGGTAGACCTCTCTGTCCAGTGGACCATGGACAAAAATGAACTTGCAGGGAGAGAGATGGGATGGAGATACAGATTTTGTAATCAGCAGTAGAGAAGTGGGATTTGCAACAATGGGGCACAGTTGAGTGAATCGGCCCAGTGTCCTCCTCAGTCCAATGGTCTGTGGCCAAAGCACTGGGCTGAGGTACAAACGAGGCAGTGGGGAGGCCACCCATAGAGACGACAGGGGGGCATTCAGAGAACTCATTGCAAGCTGGCAAGCTGAACAAACAGCACCCCAATAAGGCAAGTGCACGTGGCAATCTAGCTTGCTATGCTCTGGATGATCACTGTAGAGGCTCAGTGGGAAGCTGCCATTTGCCCTCCTAATGTGAAGGGAATGGCTGTTCATTGCAATACAAGGTCAACTGTTTGCCAGCTTTACAGTGCTCATGGCTTAGACTTGAACTACTCTTTCTTAATCGGAATATTTACTGCAGGGCTGTGAACCATGGGAAGCTCTATCTGGCATCTATAAACCTGTCCCAGGATGGAAAGTTGTTGGATTTTCTACATCATCCTTCTTTGTACTATGTCCTGGTCCTTCCTAAATGGCAGAATGTGGTGGCCACAGTCACACACTCAAGCATGATTGTGATCATGTAAACACATACATCCCCACATCCCCACTAACATACGTACAAGCTTTGAGTTAGAAAAACACGCCCTTCCTTATTAACACCTGGCACCTGGTATAATATAAACCCAGCCTTAGTAATTATTCAAGGGCTTTTCAGCAGCTTTCTTCTGACCAGTGTTGATGGCTGGTGCCAGTCACCATAACTAGGTGTGAATTAACGCAACAGCATTCATGCCGCACAGCCTCCTGGGCTTGTGTTTGAAACACAGGGCTGTGTTTTAGAGCCTTGGATAAAGTTCATTAATAGGTGCGAGCACAGTTCTCAAAGGGCAGTTCTGCCATATTTCCAGTCACTGTTCAGAATTCTCATTAGCCAATTACCCTGCTCCTGTCTTTCCAGCTCCTGCAGTAATGTGTATTTTAAAGCCTCTGATAAGACACAGCATGTTTTAAATATACCTTAATGTATTGGAAATGCACGAGCCCCCTTCGGGTTTATATATCTTAACCACGGCCAATTTTGTAAAGTTATAAATAAATGTTACAGGCGTCGACTGCAGTAGTAGAATCAGCTGGGGATATTTAAAAGCCAGTCCAAAGTCTAACTTACCTCTAATCTGAGGTATAAAGCATGGTGAGCAAAGCAGGCAAGAATATGCAGATGATTTCCTGGTAATAAAATTGACAACCTTGACATACGAAGTGAGATTGAGTGGGTATAGGCTTGGTGGGGGCAGCAGCTTGGTTGAACTAACAAGCGTTTATGCATTGTGGGAATAAAAACGAAGAGAACCACGGTTCTGACTGGTTTATAACCATGACAGAAGGGTTGAGGTGAATGGTCCTGCAGGAGGGCGAAATGTTATGGGGGACAAATTGGGAGGATTCAGATGACTCTCTGAAGAGGTGGCAGTTGAGGTGGACTTTGAAAAATGGGTCGGATTTCATAGGCAGAGACTGGAAACGAAGTGGTGAGAGATAGGGAAACAGGACGTTTCAGTGTAGGGTGGACAGTTCAGTTGGGTGGGAGGAAGTATCAGGCACGTGCAGCAGAGCAATGGAAAATAAGTCTGAAAGGGTGGGTTGGGGTCAAATTGTATGAGGTCTTGAACTTCTTGAAAGAAGTTGTGGATGAATTCACTAGGAAATGGAGAAATAATTCAAAGCTTTTAATCAGAGGAAGAATAAAGTAAGAGTTACATTTCAGGGGAACTAAATTGGCAGCAGAATTTACAAAGGACAAAAATGGAGACATGCAGGAATTGAGAAGACCAGTTGGAGAGCTTTTGAAATAAAACACAAGAGAGAGAAGGAAGGTCTGAATTAGGGACCTGAATTAGTCTAGCAGTGGGACTGCAGAGAAATAAGTGCCTCTGAGAGATATTAGGAGGGAAGATTAACATGCAGGACTGTGGGCTTCTGATTGGATATGATGCATGAATACTGAGGGTCACTAATGCAGGCAGAGAGTCAAAGATGGCACCCATATTGTTATCCCTGGTAACTGGTACCATGAGCTGAGCCTTGAACAGACCAGAAGTAACACTGCCACAAAGACAGACTGACTTGAGAGTGGGCCATGGGTGTGGAGGATGAATGAAATGTTCCAGTCTCGAAAGACCTACAAGTCCTGCAAGGGCCTGAGTCTACAGATAGTTACTTGTGAGATAGGAGAGCAGATGAGACCAATAAGGGGCAGAGGGTAAAGCAAAATGAGAAGAAGGCTAAGACGGAGATGCCATTATTCAGGAGGCACCCTACCTTTTTGCCTCACTGTAGCTCCTATAAATGGGGAGCTCTTGACCAGCACTGGGAATATCTAGTCATTTTCAAGATCTAATTTTGCCATTGCTATTCCTCTGTAGGGCAAGAAAGGACAGGAAATAAGGGGGCCAGAGTCCACAGAGAGGTCAAGACAGACTCCAGAATGGAAGCTGCAGGTTGTCCAGGAGGTGGTGAGTGGGCAAGCAATGGAAGAGGGAAGGGATGAAGCAATATTTCTCTCTAAGAATTCCTTCTGCAGGGCCCTAGGACTCAGTCTGAAGATATTCCCCACCCCCAGGGGAGCAGAGAGATGTATTAGTAGACATGGCTGCTATGTGAAAGAAGATTCTTGAAGATGATGGTTGTTAGGCAGAGAAGTAGACCATTAAGAGGGGTGTGTATGTGTGTGCACATACATGCATTTATGTATGCACTTATATACATGCATATACACATACTTGCATATATACATATATATGCATATATATACATATATATGCATTTATATCTACACATCTCTATCTCCCCTTCTATTTATGTACCTATCAACCTACATGTCTAAGTGATTAGTTACAAGAGTAGGGCCTTACACAATTGTGGGAACTGCTTAGTCACTGTAAGGCTGCTAGATTTCATCTGATGCTGGAGCCTCGTGTCCTCAGGAAGGCAGTCACGAAGGGGAAGGAAGTGAAAGTAGCTCGGTGGTGTCCGACTCTTTGCAACCCCAGGTAACCTGCCAGGCTCCTCGTTCCATGGAATTCTCCAAGCAAGAATACTGGAGTGGGTTGCCATTTCTTTCTCCAGGGGCTCTGCCTGACCCAGGGAGCAAACCCGTGTCTCCTGCATTGCGGGTGGACTCTTTACCATCTGAGGCACCAGGGAAGCCATGAAGGAAAGAAAGACATAACATGGGGAAAGAAGGACAAATCGAACTTCCAAGAAAAGCTGCAATCTGCAAGGATGGACCAGCTTGAATCTGTGCCCATTCTCGCCTCCTCCAGTCATGAAGAAATAGGTGACCCACAGCGAAGGTGGCTACTCTCACGATGGGGTAAAAAATTACCGGGTCCAGTCGCTGGAGGAGCTGAGAGAGGGCCCAGAGGAAGGTGCCCAGCATCAGAGAGAGGTGAGAGCAGATAAGTGAGTGAATCCAGAGATCTCCTGTCCCGGCTTCTGAATGTCAAAACCACCACGGCTGTGGCTCCTTGTCCGCCCACCAACGCTTTAAGGAAAATCCGTCTTGCGGCTTGTCTAACCAGAAACATACAGAGAGGAGTTCTGGGAAATGAGGCTCATTTGATTAGCTGATCTGACACATGCAGAGCCACCATGGCCAAGGGGCAAAGGGGAGCAGCCTGAGAGATGAGTGGACGAGTGTTCTGGCTTCTCCGGTCGTCAGGATCCAACTCACCAGTGTGGATCTGGAGTTTGACTCAAAGCTCCCTAAGTCAGGGCTTACATCCCATCTCCCTCGTTCTCTCCCACAGCATGTAAGGACAGCCTCTCGAGTACTGTGAGTCTCCAGGGGCTGTACTATTTTATACACATATATATTCTCTTTGCGCACGTGCTCAGTCGCTCAGTTGTGTCCATCTCTTTGCAACCCTGTGGCTTGTAGCCCTTCAGGCTCCTACGTCCATGGAATTTTCCAGGCAAGAATAATGGAGTGGATTGCCATTTCATATTCCAGAGGATCTTCCTGACCCAGGGATTGAATCCACATCTCTTCCATCTCCTATACTGATGGGCAGACTCTTTACCACTGTGACACCTGGGAAGCCCTGGATTTCCTTTACTATTCAGCATAACCTTAAATAGACAGTAGTATTACTCCCATTTTACAGATAGGGAAACCAAGGCTTTGGGTGGTCAAGTAAAGGGTTAAAGACCACACAGCTAGAAAGCCAACAGCGTCTGTATTGTAACCTCAGTTAATCTGACTCCAGGGTTGCTGGTTTTAAACACTACAGAATCTAAAGCATCCCAAGTTTCCAGCAGAATTTCTGATGGTAGAATTTCAATAAATTGTAATTAAATGAATGAGTGGGTTTATGGATGAGTGATGGGCAAATGAAGGGATGAGTGGACAAGTGATAGGTGGATGGATAGATGGTAGAACTAAGGTATCTGGGAGAAATCGAGATTGCAGGACAGAGACAGGCTCAGGGAAAAATTTGTGTGGCATTTACAAAAGCTCGTCTTTGATCAGGTAGGGGAGAGAACCAGAGGAAAAGCCAGACAGCTGCTGAGCCCAGCTTTCCTTTTGCCACTGAATTAATCCATAGACTCTTCCATGAAAAACTATGCTTCCAGTGGGTCATCATTCGTATTGAATATTATTTACCAGGGCCCATGTAAGTGGTGCACCACGGATCAAAGGCCTGATTCCTAAATCTGCCTTCATAAGCAGCTTGCTGTGAACTTGAGCATCTAATTCTGCCTCTGTTCCAAGTGTTAATGGTGCTTGCCAGGCCATTTTGCTGGGTTCTGTTTTTGACTCTGCGTCCTGAGACTTGACCTCAAGAAAATTAACCCATCTTTTTATTTCTCAGTTACTTCAGAATGACAAGCCATTAATGTAGAAGCCGTACCCCTTAGAAGCAGGAGTAGACCCTGGGCCCTTCTAGATTGCTTCTGGAAATGTGTGAGTCTGTAGGACAGGTCTCACCAGAGCCCTTCCTTGCACCAGCCTCTCCCAGCTGGGGAAGTGGCGCCTCCGCATGGGAGCTCATTGCAGAGAGGCTTAGTTGGCCCTCTTTTAGAAGCTTCCTGGATATGGGAAGTGAACAGCTCCCATCCACATCCTCCCTCCTCCTTGGCAGACTGCTGTCTCCTGTCATTGTGAGGTCCCAGGAGCCTGTGACATTATCTGCTCTCTCCCAGGAGAGACTCCGGACCACAGTTGTGAGCCCTGAGATTGATAAACATGCAGGGAGGGCTCTTGTGCCAGACACGGGGGCTGCTGAGCTAGGACGATGGGCTGGGCTGGACCAGCCTTGCAGGGTGCAGTTAGCCAGGGCCTGGACTGGGGGGATTTTTCCCAGGGTCTGAGCATCCTGGGAGAGAAGCCCAGCACGCTGTCATTGGTATGTCTGCATTCTCCAGCGGTGTGGACTCCAGAGTCTTAGAAATTCCCCTGGCAGCTGAGCATCCCACTGGCCACAATTAACCTGCTCAAGACTAGGTCAGCAACTTTGCAGGGAATGTTTGCTGATGGCATTCTACTGGGTATACTGGTACTACTGACTCTGGTCCCCAGAAAGCCTGGCATGTCTCCAGTGGCAGAAGAAAGCTAGGAGCAAATTCTGCCAGCATCGCAGAATCCGTAGGCTGAGTGTGACATTTAGAGGTCACCTGGTCCAGCCATTTGCCTGCAGGCATACCTAGACATAAACCGGCTGAGACAGATGAGAATCTGTTCCCTCTCCCTGCCTTCAAAAACCTTCACACACAGAAGGACATTTCATGTATAGCCTTAGTATCTAATATTCCTCAACCCTGAGACAGTTGTTTTTGAGCGCTCATCTGTATTCCACTTGCTCCCAAATGATTCTCTCTTTGATTTATATCTTGATAGAGATGGAAGGAAGGACCCTTTGCATGTTGTATGTAGTAGGCGTTGGAGCTTGCTCATGAAGACATCTCCAGAATTCACTGTGCTTCTTCTAACTCTGCATTCAGTGACATCCCTTTGGTAGCTTGAAATCAGCCGTGGTGGACTTCTCAGATGACTCAGTGGGAAAGACTCCGCCTGCCAAAGCAGAAGATGCAGGATATACTGGTTTGATCCCTGGGTTGGGACGATCTCCTGGAGAAGGAAATGGAAACCCACTCCAATATTCTTGCCTGGGAAATCTCATAGACAGAGGAGCCTGGCAGATGACAGGCCATGGGGTCACAAAAAAGTCAGACGTGGTTTGGTGACTAAACAACAATCAGCCGTGGTAAGAGTATTTACACCGTGGAAATGGGCAAGTGCCACAGATTAGGGCTTTCTTTCCTCCCAGAAACAAATAGGGGTGTAACATTGCTGGTCGTGGAGAGCAGTAGTCCCCGGAACCTGGGGGTCAATGCTTCTGTGTACACGTCACCTTAGTGCTCTCAGGCGGGACTGTAATTTCGCAGCGAGCAGAGGCTGTGACTTGCATTCACAGCCTGCCCAGGACTTTTCCTACAGCAGCTGCACGTCTACTGTATGCCAGAGGAATGAAGGACACATATCAAACCATCAGGCTGAATGACTCTAGTTTTCATCATCTTAGTCCTAATGCAATCCCACGGTTGGAGTCAGATTTGCCAAGCAGGAGATATGTTTATCTCAGTTGACTTCAGAGTTGTGCAATTCAATTCAAGCAGGATTTGAGAGACACCTTCTCCACGTTCACCGGGTTCTAGGCTCAGGAGGAGGGCGTGTCTGAGAGCTGCTACAGCCCATCACTTCTATTCTCAAATAAATTACAATTTGATTTGTAAGTTATGCATACCAGCAGAGAGTGAGGGCTCAATATGAATATTCTGGAAGACTTGTGCTTGGGGGATTTTGAGTGGTCATAAAGCATGGTGGTAAGAATATGGGGCACTGGGGTCAGATTGCCTGTGTTCTGACTTCAGATCACCACTTAGTAGCTGTGCAACCGTGGAAGAGTGCCTTCCATCCTGCACCCTGCACCACCCCAACTCAGATTCCTCATTCTAAGAGTACAATGAAATCTAGCTCACACGGTCATTATCAGTCAGTGCTTTAATGTTTATAAAGCACATAGTACATGGCCTGGGATATAGCAAATGTAAAATACACAGCAGTTGACATTTTAATGGACTCTTTTAAAAAAAGTGAATAAACTGAGGCCTGGAAGTGGAAAAATGACTGTTCACTAGTGGCGGAACTGGGGTTAGCAGCAATAACTGATTTAATTAGTAGAGGAAGGTATATCCTTCAGTGACAAACCCCCAGATCTCAATGGCTTGGCATAAGAAATGTTGTTGATCGTTTATGCAAAGCCCGACAGGGACCAGGGGACTCTGCTGCGTTCTGGAGCTGAGTCTTCTGTTGCTCATGGTGTCCAAGGCTATCACAGGGAGGCAGGTAGAGCTGGAGGAGGTGTGCCAGCTCCTACTGCCTTGGCCAGTCCACTGGTGAGAACAGGTTACATGGCCCCGCTCAAGACTGGCAGGGATCGTCGGCTGGCACGGGTCAGTTGGTGAGCACAGTGCCTGGCATACCCATAAGACAAAAGCCAACACATAGGGGGAACCTGGTGAAGCGCTTAATTGCAGGACAGATACTATGTGTGACAGTGATCAAGTGTCTACTGAGGGGTAGAGACAAGTGTTGTCAGAGATTAGAGGAGGGCAGATAAGAAAGGACGAAAGGGCAAAAACAACGCTTGTTGAGGGGGGAATACTATCTCAGGCCCTGGGACAAGAGCAAGTCTGAGAACCATGCGTAGATCAGTTGTGGAGGGGAGGGAGTCCCTGTGAAATCAGCATGGACAAATGGGGGAGACTTTCTGCAGTGATGGTTGTGATCCCCAGCCTTGCTCACCAGGGGTCAGGGTGCAGGCAGAGGAGAACATCACTGTGAATAATGACAGTTCCCCAAAGCTCAGGCTCCTGCCCCCTCCTCTGGCACTCATCTGGGGAAACTTCCAGAGAGCTCAGCTTCCTTCATGAAAGTGAAATCCAACTCTTTGCAGCTCCATGGACTAGATAATCCACAGAATTCTCTAGGCCAGAATACTAGAGTGAGTAGTCTTTCCCTTCTTCAGGGGATCTTCCTGGATTGAATCCAGGTCTCCCACATTGCAGGCGGGTTCTTTACCAGCTGAGTCACCGGGAAGCTCAAGAATACCAGAGTGGGTAGCCTATCCCTTCTCCAGCGGATCCCTTCTCCCAGGAATTGAACTGGGATCTCCTGCATTGCAGGCAGATTCTTTACCAACTGAGCTATAAGGGAAGTTTCCTTCATAGACCCTGAAGTAAGTGCTCTCTGGTGAAGCTCAGTGTGGTGGGAAGAAGGCTGGACATGGCATCAACAAATGCACATCCCACCTTTTTCTGTTCCCACTTTGACCTGACTGCTGTGTGAGTCTGAGCAGCCTCTCCACCTCTCTGAGCTGTGGTTCCCATTGGTGAAAAGAGGAGTTCCTGCTGGCCTTTTACAGATCTGATTTTCTGGGGCTCTCAGCCTCACATAGCCATCACTGATAGGATATTTTGGTGGTAAAAAATTTTGGAGGGCCAATCTGGAACTCTCCTCTGGGAGGAGATTCAGAGGAGGGGAAGATTTGACCAGAAATACAGCGATTTAGACGGTGAACAAGATGGAACGTGGCATATGCAAATCTTTGGTGAGGGGCCAAGCTTATATCAGAAAAGACTCGGGATAAGGAGACAGCCCTGGAAGCTGGGCCCGGCCTCATAAATCTCAGCACTGACATATCAATCAGTCAGTTCAATCAGTTGAAACATTTTTTTCTTTTGGAAATAAATAAAGATGAAGGCAAGAGATACCACCCAAAGAGGAAACCCTGGAGCAGCTTGCAGAGTCTTACTGCCACTGAATCCTGGAGCTGGGCTCTGATGAATGGAGCAGGCTGCGTTTGATAAATCATGTCCCTCAATCCAGCGGGTTTAGGCTCTTGTTTCCTAAATGGGAACTTAATGCTGTTCACTCATTCATAGGTAGGAGGCTGCATCAGAAAGTTAATATATAAAGCTGTTATTTACAAGGGTCTTCATGTTTGTTTTTTAAAAAATAAACTTATAAATCACTTCCATCTCAGATAGAAACTTTTCTGGTATAAATTGTCTCCCTCTTCCTATAAATCTCACATTTACAATCCTTCCTGATCAATCAGACCTCACACGTCTAGGGAGGGAGAGCTGGAAATAAAGAAGGGATACTGTGACTGGGAGGCCAGGAGGGGTGGCGTAGAGGGGCTGGAGGCACAGGGCTGATTTGTTCCTCGGTTCACCTTGGAGTCTTGTTACTTATTTATTTTATATTCTATCTGGCTGTGGGAGTCCACTGATGAAAAAAAAAATTTCAAGTCAATAAAATATGCAACAGGAGATGGATTCTGGGCTGGTTTATTAGGCAGTTTCCTGTAGAGCTCCCAGGGCGGGGAACACGCAGACTTCCACACCCTGCCCGGTTCTCATCCCACATTAACCCTTGGGGTGCTGCCAGCTGACCTCACGGGGCACAGGAGCCTCCAGCACCCCCAGGTGCCTGCTGTAGTCTCCACCGGCTCCCCTTTCCCACACCGGAGGTGTCCGTGGACTTCCCGATTGCTGCAGCGTCACCACCAGCCCCCTCCCTTCCTGCCTCTATTCCTTTAGGAAACCACCTCCTCCAAGAAGTCCTCTCTAACTAACATCACATATAGGAATTTATATTAGGTCGGCGAAAATGTGCGTTCAGGTTTTTCTGTAACAGCCTCTGGGAACCCAAATGAACTTTTGGGCCAAGCAATATTAGCAAACGGCAACAGTGAACAGCAAAGCAGATACTTTATCAGAGGATAAATGAATAAAGGAGTGGCTTGTGTTCTTAGGAGTCACTTCTTGCTCATATGTAGACAGACCGGGTCTTTGTGGATGAGGAGGGACCCGGGACACTGATGTCTCTCCTGGGGTGGGCTCCCCTGGGGTTCCCCTGGGTTCTTCCCTCTCTCTCAGGCACCAGACCCTCCAAGGTCCTCATTGTTCAAAAGGGCTTTTACCTACTTCTGCCCTATCCGCCCCTGCGCCATCCACCTCTCTCTAAGCCACCAGCCCTGAGGAGTTCTCACCTTCCTCTCTGTCCTGGCTGACTTTTTCAAGAGGGAATTTGTTTCAAAGAATGTCTTCATTGAGGAATTGAAGTGGTGTCATTTTAACTAGGGGGGTGCCTCACTTAATGCACTGATTAGATTTCTGAAATGCAAGTAAAATGAAAAAAAAAAAATCCTTTTAAAAGCCTAGAGATGTTCTACTTAAAGCAATCTTATGATAAATCCCTTCACGGAGAGTTGCTCTAGTCCTGAGCAGCAGATTTGCAGCCCCCTGCTTAACAGCAATACTAACAATACTGGCAGATCGGCTGCTTGTTGTGTGCCAGGCATACGCATGGGTAGGTGTGCCTGTGTGGAATTTTCCCACCACAAGCTTGTGTATAAATCCTATATTATCCCCATTTAACAGATAAAGGGGGCTTTTCTGGTGGTCAGTGGTAAAGAATCTCCCTACCAATGCAGGAGACATGGGTTTGCCCCCTGGGTCCGGAAGACCCCCTGGATAAGGAAATGGCAACCCATTCCAGTACTCTTGCCTGGATAAACCCATGGACAGAGGAGCCTGGCAAGCTGCAGTCCCTGGGGTCACAAAGAATCAGACGCAACTTGGCATATAAGCAACAACAACAGGTAAAGAGACTGAGACA
Organism: Cephalophus harveyi; assembly: GCA_006410635.1. Classification (NCBI taxonomy): domain Eukaryota; kingdom Metazoa; phylum Chordata; class Mammalia; order Artiodactyla; family Bovidae; genus Cephalophus; species Cephalophus harveyi. The sequence continues at coordinate 95,934 of SJYT01025603.1, read as the reverse complement.
AAGAGAAATTCATACGGGTCACAAGTGGTGAATTAAGATGAAGTCTGACAGCTCCAAGTCAAGGTGCATAAAATCAGATGCGTCCTAGTCCCACCTTAGTCTGTGTAAGCCTGCCTTTTTCTTACCCTTTTGTCCAGCACAGTTCTCCCATTTGTGGGCAGGGCTAAGCCTTAGAGCAGAATGTTTCTTCTCCTGCCCCGCCCACTCAGCCAGTTGTCAAGTCTGTTGACGTGACCACAGTTCCCCTCTTGTCACTTCCACCCCTCTTGTCACTTCCACGTTCCTTTGTCCCTCCTCTCCTCCCTGCAGGAACCTCTCTCGTTTCCTTTTGCAGTAGCTTACCAACCAGCAACCCTACCCAGACTCCTTGTGCTGTGCCCACCCTGCCCACTGTTCGCAGCGTGACCCTCCTAAGCCATCAAGACTCCCGTGCCGTGTTCCCTCTTCAAAACCAACCAGGATCCCCTGCCTCAAGTAAAGCCTGCCTTCTCGCTCTGGCCTGCAGGGTCTTCCAGTCAGTCCTCCGTATCCACCCTGCCTCCCCCATGCAGTCCTCACCCTGCATACTCCCTCCACATCCTGCTTCCACCATTCTTTCTGCTTAAGTAGCGGCGACCATGGCTCTCCCTGTCTCCCATTGTTAACACTGTCCCTGGACTTCCAGGGAATGCTCTAGCTCTCTGGAAGACCATCACTTTCTGCCCTGAATATAAACTTGATCCATGTTTTGTCTCTCTTTGTTAGCCCCCTGGGGGCTGAGATCTGCCTTATCCAATTCAACCGATGCTTTGTGCAGCGCGCACGATAGGTCCTGGGATACTGAGGTGTGTAACATGGTGACTTGGCTCTGAAGGAGGAAGAGAAGGCAAAAAGGCACAATTACAATCCAGCATGTCGGAGTAGAGCCAGAGGTCTTCACGTGGAGCTGCAGGAAGCACAGGAAGGGAGGTTATTGTGGCCCCGGTTCCTTTGTATCCTGTGTGTGGGTGCTAAGTCACTTCAACCGTGCCCCACTCTTTGCAACCCCCTGGACTGTACCAAGCAAGCTCCTCTGTCCATGGGATTCCTCAGGCAAGAATGCTGGACTGGGTTGCCAAACCCTCCTCCAGGGGATCTTCCTGACCCAGGGATCAAACCTGTGTCTCCTACTGTTCCTGCCTTGCAGGCGGATTCTTTACCGCTGAGCCACCAGGGAAGCCCCTTTGTATCTTGTGATACAGAGCCAAGTGCCTGCCTTTATTGCGGCTGCAGGAAATGTTTATTTAATTGAATAAGTCCTCAGTGACTCATTTGTTAAAAGTGATTTTTAAAAATTTGGTTGACTTAACTGAACTGGGGTGTATATATATCAGGTGTTCATGCATTCTATTGTGAGCTAAAGAATGATTGTTGGTATATTGTTCTGGAAATCTTCTCAAGACTGCTAGGTATGTTCCACGTGTACATATGAACTCCTCAAGGATTTCTCTGTTCCACTCCTTTATTCTCCAGAGAACAGTGAATGACAGACTAAAATCCTACCCATATTCTTACATTCGAGTAAGGGGGTCAACCTTTACCCTGGTGCATGTGGGCATGCTAAGTCATTTCAGCTGTATCCAGTCTTTTGCGGCCCCATGGGCTGTGGGCCACCAGGCTCCTCTGTCCATGGAATTCTCCAGGCAGGAATATTGGAGTGGGTTGCCATGCCCTCATCCAGGGGATTTTCCCAACCCAGGGATCAAACCTGCATCTCTTATGTCTCCTGCACTGGCAGGTGGGTCCTTTACCACTAGCCTTTACCCTAGACACGCACCTAAACATGGATCACCTTGGCCTGATTTTCCACTTTGGAGGATAGAAGAGTGTGGAGATAATTAAATCCTACTCTTTAAGACCTTTCAAAAGCCAAGATGTAGATGATGATATTGTTTATTCATTGGTGACCTTGGATAGGTCCATTCGAGCTTCCTGAAACCCGTCTGTTCATCTATAAAATAATACCTACCCTCAAGGGTTGGTGTGAGAAGTAGGTAAAACAGTGAGTGTTACTTGCCTGCTACATTTCCTAGAATATGGTCTAAATTTGAAAGATAAATAGGTATTATGGCAGAAATACTATTATTGAGTATAACCATGTATAGAGGAGTCTGGCCAGCTTTGGTCCATAGGGTTGCAAAGAGTCAGACATGACTGAAGTGACTGAGAGCGTGTGCACATGGCAATCACTGGGCTAGGGAGGCAGTGATAATTAAGACACATTTATTTTTTGCTCTCAAAACAATCACAGTCTAGTATGGGAGAACTAAAGATAAAGGTGATTTGAGTGCAATGTGTGGGGGAGGGAGCCCAGGGACCACCCAGAAGGCCATCCTGTAGGAAGTGGCAGTTATACCGAGTTGGAGAGTGGCTGTAAGTTAACCGGTAAAGATGGGAAGGAGGGATCAGCAGGAAGGTGTTCCAGACAAAAGCAGAGGTGGTTTTCCAGCAAATTTTAGTGTTCCTGTAGCAGGAAAGACTTAGGCTAAACTTTCAACCAGGCAGAAAAACAATGGAATTAATGGCATAGGGAAGTTAAGACATTTCTCTCTTTAGGACTCTCAGCCAAAGGGATGAGTAGGTTAAGCATGGCACTGCTTTGATGTGGCAGGAGTGGTTGGGTGGGGAAAGGGTGGAACATGAATACATAGTTCAGGAGTTTTCAAACTATTTTAAAAAATCCATTATAACCATCTCTTCAGATGAAAACTCTCATAGAAAAAGAAAATGCAAAGTAGTGCTTCTCTGGATGGAAGACAGCACTGTTTCCAAACTCTTGCAGAGGGGCTCCCTCGAGGCCTCCTCTTATTTCACAATGGCACTTGGGACACTTCTAATGGATCCCCTGGATTTCTAAAACCAGAGAACGAAAAGCCTTATTTGAAAGGCAAAGAGTTGGCTGGCCAGAGAGTGAAATGATGTTCTCCAAGTCTAAGAACCAATTCTGGCGTGAAAGCCAGTGATACTCTGGCCCCTGCATAGTTCTCTACTGCATGTAGAGAACTGTGTGCTAAGTAACTTCAGTTATGTTGGACTCTTTGCAACCCCTATGGACTGTAGCTCGCCAGGCTCCTCTGTCCTTGGGATTCTCAAGGCAAGAATACTGGAGTGGGTTACCATGCCCTCCTCCAGGGGATCTTCCCCACCCAGGGACTGAACCCACGTCTCCTTCATCTCTCGCGTTGGGAGGTGGGTTCTTTACACTAGGGCCACTTAGGAAGCCCCCTTTACTACACAGAGGTCTTCCATCGCAAGGTTGTCTATACCTTTCTAAGATGCTACGGGAGCATCAGTCTTCTTGCTGCTATGGTTCAGAAATTTTTGCTCAGTTCAGTTCAGGTTGCTCAGTTGTGTCCGATTCTTTGTTACTCCATGGACTGCAGCACACCCAGCTTCCCTGTCCATCACCAACTCTCAGAGCCTGCTCAAACTCATGTCCATTGAGTTGGTGATGCCATTCAACCATCTTATCCTCTGTCGTCCCCTTCTTCTCCTGCCTTCAATCTTCCCCAGCATCAGGGTCTTTTCCAATGAGCCAGTTCTTCCCATCAAGTGGCCGTTGGAGCTTCAGCTTCAGCATCAGTCCTTCCAATGAATATTCAGGACTGATTTCCTTTAGGATTGACTTGCTTTATTTCCTTGCATTCCAAGGGACTCTCAAGAGTCTTGTCCAACACCACAGTTCAAAAGCAGCAACTCTTTGACGTTCAGCTTTCTTGATGGTCCAACTCTCACATCCATACATGACTACTGGAAAATCCATAGCTTTGCCTTGAGCACCCCATGAACAGAACAGTATGAAAAGACATTTTTTTTCTCAAGGTCTGACTTTACTCCAATAGGAGAGACAAGTAGATTGTCCAGGGATGTTTCCTGAAGCTCAGATCACCAAGGAATGGACCAATGACAGCAAGAGCTCCCTTCTTCTAACAGGAGGGACTGGGTTTTAACTCAATTTCCTATGGGACTGGAGTCCCTGTTCTCCCAGCAGCCCAAATCCACCTTTTCATGAAGTTTCCAGGTGCTAACAGCTGGCACTCTTAGATAGCTCCCTACACAGCTGGCATTTACACGTAGTCTGCCTGGCACCTGGGCCGGCCTTTTTATCCTGTTACCGTGCTGCTCTGCTTGTACTGGAAGCAGCATCCTTTCCTTAGAGCATGACTCCGTAGCCTGATCCCATGGTGCCTTGACCCATGGGAACTGCAGGCCTTCTTTTGCTGGCTTTGACTTGTAAGTTTTTCCCAAAAAAGTTGATCCTTCACCGCTATGATGTGATATTATAATGTTTACCTTCTCCCACCTTGACCTCACATCCCATTTCATTTTCTAGCCTTTCCAGTTGGCATTTCCAGTAGAGACTGGGGGTAAGGATGTGGGGAGATGCAATCAGGAGGTTCTTCACTGTAAAAGTCTTCAGAGTCAGATAGACCTCTCTGTCTCCCGCTTTCTTTGGCCTTGTCCATCTTTGGAAACACCATTTGCCTCCTAAGAGGTCTCCTCCTCACTTATGACATTTCTTACACTGTACATAGTTTGCTGGCTGCTTTACAGTATCTGTTTCATCTGTCACTGTACAACAGACCTAAGATAGTCCTAAGTCATCACAGTGGCCTATGAGACCCTACCAATTTGGCTATCTCATCCCCCATCACCTCTCTGATCTTGCCCCTGTGTCCTTGTCCCTTGCTCATCCTCATTCTGCTACAAGCTTCAACTGTTTTCTGAACGTTTGGGTCCACTGCTGCCTCAGAGTCTCTGTACTCGTTGTTCCATCTGCTTCCATGCACTTCCCTCCCACAAGTATCTCCAGAGCTGGCTGTCTCACTGTTTACTGGGCTTTCGTCAAATGTCACTCTTTCTAGAAGGCCATATCTGACTACCCATTAAAAAGAAAAGGTACAATCTTTTTGTAGGAGGTATATTCAGTTCAGCTCAGTCGCTCAGTTGTGTCCAACTCTTTGCGACCCCATGAATCGCAGCACGCCAGGCCTCCCTGTCCATCACCAACTCCCAGAGTTCACTCAAACTCATGTCCATCGAGTCGGTGATGCCATCCAGCCATCTCATCCTCTGTTGTCCCCTTTTCTTCCTGCCCCCAATCCCTCCCAGCATCAGAGTCTTTTCCAATGAGTCAACTCTTCTCATGAGGTGGCCAAAGTACTGGAGTGTCAGCTTTAGCATCATTCCTTCCAAAGAACACCCAGGGCTGATCTCCTTGAGAATGGACTGGTTGGATCTCCTTGCAGTCCAAGGGACTCTCAGGAGTCTTCTCCAACACCACAGTTCAAAAGCATCAATTCTTCGGCGCTCAGCCTTCTTCACAGTCCAACTCTCACATCCATACATGACCACAGGAAAAACCATAGCCTTGACTAGACGGACCTTTGTTGGCAAAGTAATGTCTCTGCTTTTCAATATGCTATCTAGGTTGGTCATAACTTTTCTTCCAAGGAGTAAGTGTCTTTTAATTTCATGGCTGCAGTCACCATCTGCAGTGATTTTGGAGCCCCCCAAAATAAAGTCTGACACTGTTTCCACTGTTTCCCCCTCTATTTCCCATGAAGTGATGGGACCAGATGCCATGATCTTCGTTATTAAGTTAATCTTAATGCACTCCAATATACAGTAGGTACAGACAAACACTTTGATTCCATTTATACAAGGTACCTAGAATAGTCAAATTCATAAAGTCAGAAAGTACCCTGGTAGATGCCAGAGGCCAAGTGGGGGATGGAGTATTGGGGAGGGGAGATTGGGAGTTAGTATTTTATGGGGACAGATTTTCAGTGAAGGAAGGTGAAAAATCTGGGAAATGGATGATGTTAAGAGTTGCACAAAATGTACTTAGTGTTACTGAGCTGTAGAGTTAAACATGGCTAAAATAGTATGTTTTATATTATGTGATTTTTACCACACACAAAAAAATCATTAAAAAATCAGTACCACATTCCATCCCCTGCTGACTAAATTTATTTTCTCTAAAGCACTTATCCATTAGTGTGCTATATATTTTACTTGTTGATTTTGTCTTCTTGTGACTAGAATGTAGGCTTTAAGAGGGCAGGAATTTTTGTCTGTTTTCTTCTCTGTCCTACCCCTGATGCCCAGAACCATGCCTGGCACATAGCACATAGTAGTCTGTTGATCAAGGACATGAATTCTTCTGAGAATTAGAGTAGACTCCAGGTCTCTTTTCTGTTTTTTTTTTTTTTCTTTTCCCCTTGGGGTTTAGGGAACTAGATGTACAAGACTTGCGGTGGAAGACCAGAGCAAGCCTGTCTATTCTTCTTCATTTTGGTTTCCTTTCATTTCTTACTAAAACACCCAAATAGGCTCTATGTTTAAGAGCTGCCTTCCCTCCCAGCATCACTTAGTAGAGAAAAATATTTATTTGGGTTTGAGGTTGGCAATACATCAAAATCCAATAATCGTACCCTAGTGCAATTGCACTGAAGGGTGTGAGATCCATAACGTAATAACATGTAATCTGCACATCAGGATCACAAAGGCGAACCTATAATTTCATTTTATTTATTTTCTTAAAATGTGACAATCCCACATGTTGCTTGAAATGATGGAAGTTGGGACAAACAGCAATGTGGGAGATTTATGAGCTGTGTCAACTCGGTCTTAGGGATTCCTCCCTGCTCCGTGCTTGGAAGATAGGACTGAACAATTTCCCCTTTTACTGCAGCAATATCTTGTCTGCATTTGGGAGAAAGACCCCCGACCCGTGAACATATTAACAGGCCTGTCTGTTTATGAGCGTGTAAATTTCTCACAGTGTATGCCTCTTGGGTCTTGGGGGTCTGTTTATTGGTGTGAGCTGTTCAGAGGCTTGGGTGTACAGCCTGTGTGGGAGAAATCTTCATTGTGGTTTGGACTTGTGCAAAGTGGAAAGGGGGAGATGGTCTGGAGATTTTAAAAAGCAGCAGACTTTTTTTTTTTCTTCCCGAACACGAGGCAGGAGCCTGCTCAGATGAAATAACAGAAAACAAATTCAAAGGCTTGTGAGCTGTGGTCCCAGGTTCTGAGAGGGTCTTCACCCCCCAGGGGAGACTTCACCTGCCTCTCCCCACTCTCCTCCTTCATTCCTTCTCCCAAGGATTTGGCTCTGTCTTCTCACTGTTCTAAGCTTCCTGTCCCTTGCTGAGTGACTTTATGTTAAAGGTAACAATAACCATTGTTATTTGGCAGAAATGTAACACTGTCTTATTAAACACTCTGCAAGGCAGGTGAGCAGTCTCAGATTTGTCCAGGAGGAATCTATGACTGTAAGGGTTAAATGACTAAGAAAGCAAGTGTTAAAGCTAGGATTTGAGACTAAGACTATGTGGTTGGCTTCTATTTCAGTGTTTTAGGGTCGTCAGACCTTCATTGGTACCGTCATTGGTCCCATGCCACAGGGCTCTGGGCTTCATGCTCAGAGGGCCCAGCACTGGCTTTTATTATAGGACATGACACACCCCTGGATCTCACACCCCTTCTTCAAGACAAATTTCCAGATCCTTAAGGCAAGGACTGGAATTTAGATATGTGGTCTGGGATAGTCACATACTTTCATGAAGGCCTCTTGTCATATCAGTTCAGTTCAGTTGCTTAGTCATCTTTGACTCTTTGTGAACCCATGGACAGCAGCATGCCAGGCCTCCCTGTCCATCACCAACTCCAAGAGTTTACTCAAACTCATGCCCATTGAGTCGGTGATGCCATCCAACCATCTCATCCTCTGTCGTCCCCTTCTCCTCCCTCCATCAATCTTTCCCAGCATCAGGGTCTTTTCAAATGAATCAGTTCTTTGCATTAGGTGTCCACAGTATTGGAGTTTCAGCTTCAGCATCAGTCCCTCCAATGACCATTCAGGACTGATTTCCTTTAGGATGGACTGGTTGGATCTCCTTGCTGACCAAGGGACTTTCAGGAGTCTTCTCTAACACCACAGTTCAAAAGCATCAATTCTTCGGCACTCAGCTTTCTTTATAGTTCAACTCTCACATCCATACATGACTACTGGAAAAACCATAGCCTTGACTAGACAGACTTTTGTTGGCAAAGTAATGTCTCTGCTTTTTAGTAAGCTGTCTAGGTTGGTCATAACTTTTCTCGCAAGGAGCAAGCATCTTTTAATTTTATGGCTGCAGTTACCATCTGCAGTGATTTTGGAGCCCCCCCAAAATAAAGTCTGTCACTGTTTCCCCATCTATTTTCCATGAAGTGATGGGATCAGATGCCATGACCTTAGTTTTCTGAATGTTGAGTTTTAAGCCAACTTTTTCACTCTCCTCTTTCACTTTCATCAAGAGGCTCTTGAGTTCTTCTTCACTTTCTGCCATAAGGGTGGTGTCATCTGCATATCTGAGGTTATTGATATTTCTCCCAGCAATCTTGATTCTAGCTTGTACTTCATCCAGCTCAGCATTTCACAAGATGTACTCTGCATGTAACTTAAATAAGCAGGCTGGCCATATACAGCCTTGATTTGTAGGGTGAACCAAATGTTGAAAGAGGAGATGAGTGGGCAACTCAGTAAGGCTCCTTCCTTAGGACTCTTGCTGCAGGGCCCATAGATGCCAGGCTTGCATTTTCGTCATCATGACATCCTGAGTGTGTGGAGCCTCTGGACCATTTCCATTGCATCCATCCACTGTTTGATATTCACTCCAACTCAATGAGACTGGAAGAATATGAGGATGAGGGAGAGTTCTACCCCCAGACTTGTCCTCCAACCCCCTCTGATCTCTCTCCAGTGCCTGCTCAGGCCTGTCATGTTCTTTGTGGCCCCTCCTCCTTTCTAGCATCCTCTTCGCAGAAGCCACGAAATTGGCCTGTGTCTCAGGGATAAGATCTTTGAAACTTGCCCCTACTAATCAGGTCCAGTTTAGCTAAACTGATAGATGTATCCCCAAGAACATGGAGACCTCAGGGCGGTCTTCCTCTGCAGGCCAGCTATATATTGCCTGTGATTTGCTGGTCAGATCACAGAGAAGGTTGGAAGCTGGGGGAAAAGCCACCTGCAGTAACTAGATGCCCAGCGTCTTCTCATGGCTGTCTTCTCTCTTGTCTTCCCCCTACTGGGTCCACAATGGCCTGGGCTCTCACGAAGCAGTAGGACCTGATTACAAAAAGACTCCCTGAATCCCAGAGCAGGCTCCTCTTGGAATGACTGAGATTGTTCAGTGTCGGGCATGTGGAGTTTACAATTCAGGCTCCGAGCCTGCCTCCTACCACTCCTCCTGCACCTCCTGCCAACTCCCCAGTTAAGCTCAGCCTTAGATAGGTGGATTTCTTCATAGACCAGTCTACATATTTGGTCTCTCTCAAAATCTATGTCTTGCTTGTACCATTTTCCTTGCTGAGCATGTCCATTCTCCTGTCTCTCATTTTGTGTGTGCTTTGCCCATTTTTGAAGCCCTTGGCAGTTGTAAATCATTCCATTTTAGGTCAACTGAAGAATCTATAGTTGTTTTGGCAAGAAAAGAAGGACAATTCAGAAGAAATGTGTAAATGATGCAAAATATGGGAAGGAAATCGTCTGGTAGAAGAGGTAGTGAAAGTGAAGTTGCTCAGTCGTGTCCGACTATTTGCGACCTCATGGACTGTAGCCTACCAGGCTCCTCTGTTCATGGGGTTTTCCAGGCAAGAGTTCTGGAGTGGTTTGCCATTTCCTTCTCCAGGGGATCTTCCCATCCCAAGGATGGAACCCAGGTCTTCCGCACTCTAGGCAAACGCTTTACCGTCTGAGCCACCAGGGAAGATCTTAGAAGAGGTAGAGGACCTAGTATATTTGACCTCAGAAGGCAAATCAGAGCCACTAGTTTCGCTTTAGCTCAAAATGGGAGAGAACCTCCAGGCAGTATCAGAAATCCAAACATGGATTGGACTTACTTGGACAGTATCAAGTCTCTGGTTCTGTGATAATGACTGTGTTCACCAGTGGATCATTTCCTGTGGCTGATGAAGATGAAGTATAGGGTCAGTTTACAAGGTCCTATATTTCAATGACTATAGTTCAATGACTTCCAAGGTCCCTTGGACCCTGAGATACAAAGTTTTCTGTGTCACTTCTTCTGGAAGATCTTCTTTATCCATTGCTGCCTTCAGAGATATTTCTTTCTCTGGACCACTTGGAACCAAGAACTCAATCTTTAGTCCTGATTTTAGTTACCTTGTCTACTATTAGTTACCTTAGGTAGAGCAAAAATTCCTTGAAGTTAAGGACACTTTCTGAGATAATTGTTCTAGAATATACTAGGGGGCTCAATATACATGTCTTTTTAACTTTTTTGGATGATAAAATATATTTCTGCTTATTAAAAAGAATCTAGAAACTGCAAAGCATGCAGAATAATATAAAAATGATCCATCATCCCAACATCCAGAAATAACTACTGACAAACATGTTCATGCATTTCCTTCCAGTCCTCAATATGCATTTATTTTTTGAAATGATGAGGACAAACTTGTGGGAGAATTTTGTATTTTTCAAACTCAAAAGCTAATAGTAACCAAGAAGCTCAGTCAGCCTTCTGGGATGGTGCTGTTCAGTCCAGAACTTTCTGTTGTTGGTTCCTCCTTGGAAGCAAGGTAAGGGGTAGGAGAGACTCTCTAATCACTGTGGGCTACTGGCTATTCCAGGTAAGGTGCCCAAGAGTCTATAGGAAGGTGTATTTTTTGGTGCAGACAGTGCACCAACCCAACCCAAGTGTTTGCCTTCCAACCCCGGGATATTCCTCGTGGTCAAATGTGCTCTCATTCTTCAGTTACCAGGGGGTCTCCGCAGGGAGGATTAGCCTGGCTGGAGATGTCCGTGTGTGGGCGTGTGTGTGTTTTCCTTTCTCCCTAACTCACTGAGAGCTTGGCAAGGCCAGGAGAGAGGCGGCTGATTATTTTTAGCCCCTTGTTCCTCAGAATGGATTGTGCATAACAAAAGAATGCTAATGCTCAGTGTCTTTATGAAAGCACTGGAGTTCATCAGCTTTGCAAAGAAGTGAAATTAAATCAAGATTTAATTGGGATATGCATGTTTTATTCATGCTACTAACCACAGGAGAAGCCAGCAAGCTGAAGGTAAAAAAGAGGGGAAAAAATCTTTTGAAAAGTTGTTTCTCTCTGATTAAATAGAGATAGTTTCCAACTTCAAAGGCAGCAGGCCTTTAATGTATTTTAAATGCTCAACTATGCTTGGTCTGGCCAGTTCTGTCGCTGGTGGGTGATAGCAACCCAGGTGTGCCCAGCTCCTGGCTTCAGATTCTGGCACCAATGCAAGTATGTGGCCCCTTGCCCCTATCATCTATGCTTCAGTATGGGCCCTGCAAACAGCTGTCCCAGGACTCTGGGGAGAAGTGAGCACAACTCAGGGGATCTAGAGTTACCCCTCAGAATATGAGTAGCCTCTATTGCCCAAGTCTGTAATATTGAAGAATAAGACTTTTCTTCTTCATCAGAAATTTCTCTTCTGGAAGGAGGTATTTGGGGTATCAAGCAATGTTAGGTCCAAAGATAAGGCAGTCCCAGCTTAAATCTCTTGCACCTCACAATATAGAACAAAAGATTAAAGAAAGAGCCAAATAATATGGGAAAAAGAGAAAGGCAAAGTTAGCTGGAAAGGTTTCTGAAGCTCTGAGAGATCAAAGGGAGGAGCAATCCAGTAGGAAGACCAAGAAGGACTTAACAGAGGAGGTGAGATTTGAGCTAAGTTTGAAAAATGTCTAGAATTTCTATGTGTATAATTGGGAGCAAGTGTTCCAACCAGTGAAACTCTGAATCAAGTTGCTGGAGATGGAAAGCTTGAAAGATGTTTAGGGGAGGACAGAGTCTGATTGACTAAGACTTGTGGAGCATGTGGTGTAGCAGCAGGAGAGTCTGGCAGTATGGGTTGGGACAAGACCAGGGAGACAGTCTTAAAATCAGGCTGAACAGTTTATAAAATGCGAGGATTAGCTGAAGTTTAGGGGAAAATGGGCTTTTATATTAACAAATTCAGAGGGCCATAGAATTGGAAGAGGTTTTCAGAATTATCTGGCTCAAGGATTTCTCTTCCTGTGGCTAACCACCTCCTGTGACCATGGTAGACATCACTCATCCATATTGGCTCTCTTCTGAGCTCAGAATGAAACTTGAAGTCTTTTTGAACAAAGCAAACTCGTATCCACTGCTAGATTCTGGCTCTCTCAATTCTTTTCCCGACACTCATGAATATATCACATGTCAAAATATCTGCATGAAACGGATGGAACTGGTACTCTTAACTCTCTATAATAATGGGCTAAGTTATATGGTTCTAATTACCTGTTAGTAGAGAAAAATATTTATTTGGGTTTGAGGTTGGCAATACATCAAAATCCAATAATCGTACCCTAGTGCAATTGCACTGAAGGGTGTGAGATCCATAACGTAATAACATGTAATCTGCACATCAGGATCACAAAGGCGAACCTATAATTTCATTTTATTTATTTTCTTAAAATGTGACAATCCCACATGTTGCTTGAAATGATGGAAGTTGGGACAAACAGCAATGTGGGAGATTTATGAGCTGTGTCAACTCGGTCTTAGGGATTCCTCCCTGCTCCGTGCTTGGAAGATAGGACTGAACAATTTCCCCTTTTACTGCAGCAATATCTTGTCTGCATTTGGGAGAAAGACCCCCGACCCGTGAACATATTAACAGGCCTGTCTGTTTATGAGCGTGTAAATTTCTCACAGTGTATGCCTCTTGGGTCTTGGGGGTCTGTTTATTGGTGTGAGCTGTTCAGAGGCTTGGGTGTACAGCCTGTGTGGGAGAAATCTTCATTGTGGTTTGGACTTGTGCAAAGTGGAAAGGGGGAGATGGTCTGGAGATTTTAAAAAGCAGCAGACTTTTTTTTTTCTTCCCGAACACGAGGCAGGAGCCTGCTCAGATGAAATAACAGAAAACAAATTCAAAGGCTTGTGAGCTGTGGTCCCAGGTTCTGAGAGGGTCTTCACCCCCCAGGGGAGACTTCACCTGCCTCTCCCCACTCTCCTCCTTCATTCCTTCTCCCAAGGATTTGGCTCTGTCTTCTCACTGTTCTAAGCTTCCTGTCCCTTGCTGAGTGACTTTATGTTAAAGGTAACAATAACCATTGTTATTTGGCAGAAATGTAACACTGTCTTATTAAACACTCTGCAAGGCAGGTGAGCAGTCTCAGATTTGTCCAGGAGGAATCTATGACTGTAAGGGTTAAATGACTAAGAAAGCAAGTGTTAAAGCTAGGATTTGAGACTAAGACTATGTGGTTGGCTTCTATTTCAGTGTTTTAGGGTCGTCAGATCTTCATTGGTACCGTCATTGGTCCCATGCCACAGGGCTCTGGGCTTCATGCTCAGAGGGCCCAGCACTGGCTTTTATTATAGGACATGACACACCCCTGGATCTCACACCCCTTCTTCAAGACAAATTTCCAGATCCTTAAGGCAAGGACTGGAATTTAGATATGTGGTCTGGGATAGTCACATACTTTCATGAAGGCCTCTTGTCATATCAGTTCAGTTCAGTTGCTTAGTCATCTTTGACTCTTTGTGAACCCATGGACAGCAGCATGCCAGGCCTCCCTGTCCATCACCAACTCCAAGAGTTTACTCAAACTCATGCCCATTGAGTCGGTGATGCCATCCAACCATCTCATCCTCTGTCGTCTCCTTCTCCTCCCTCCATCAATCTTTCCCAGCATCAGGGTCTTTTCAAATGAATCAGTTCTTTGCATTAGGTGTCCACAGTATTGGAGTTTCAGCTTCAGCATCAGTCCCTCCAATGACCATTCAGGACTGATTTCCTTTAGGATGGACTGGTTGGATCTCCTTGCTGACCAAGGGACTTTCAGGAGTCTTCTCTAACACCACAGTTCAAAAGCATCAATTCTTCGGCACTCAGCTTTCTTTATAGTTCAACTCTCACATCCATACATGACTACTGGAAAAACCATAGCCTTGACTAGACAGACTTTTGTTGGCAAAGTAATGTCTCTGCTTTTTAGTAAGCTGTCTAGGTTGGTCATAACTTTTCTCGCAAGGAGCAAGCATCTTTTAATTTTATGACTGCAGTTACCATCTGCAGTGATTTTGGAGCCCCCCAAAAATAAAGTCTGTCACTGTTTCCCCATCTATTTTCCATGAAGTGATGGGATCAGATGCCATGACCTTAGTTTTCTGAATGTTGAGTTTTAAGCCAACTTTTTCACTCTCCTCTTTCACTTTCATCAAGAGGCTCTTGAGTTCTTCTTCACTTTCTGCCATAAGGGTGGTGTCATCTGCATATCTGAGGTTATTGATATTTCTCCCAGCAATCTTGATTCTAGCTTGTACTTCATCCAGCTCAGCATTTCACAAGATGTACTCTGCATGTAACTTAAATAAGCAGGCTGGCCATATACAGCCTTGATTTGTAGGGTGAACCAAATGTTGAAAGAGGAGATGAGTGGGCAACTCAGTAAGGCTCCTTCCTTAGGACTCTTGCTGCAGGGCCCATAGATGCCAGGCTTGCATTTTCGTCATCATGACATCCTGAGTGTGTGGAGCCTCTGGACCATTTCCATTGCATCCATCCACTGTTTGATATTCACTCCAACTCAATGAGAGTGGAAGAATATGAGGATGAGGGAGAGTTCTACCCCCAGACTTGTCCTCCAACCCCCTCTGATCTCTCTCCAGTGCCTGCTCAGGCCTGTCATGTTCTTTGTGGCCCCTCCTCCTTTCTAGCATCCTCTTCGCAGAAGCCATGAAATTGGCCTGTGTCTCAGGGATAAGATCTTTGAAACTTGCCCCTACTAATCAGGTCCAGTTTAGCTAAACTGATAGATGTATCCCCAAGAACATGGAGACCTCAGGGCGGTCTTCCTCTGCAGGCCAGCTATATATTGCCTGTGATTTGCTGGTCAGATCACAGAGAAGGTTGGAAGCTGGGGGAAAAGCCACCTGCAGTAACTAGATGCCCAGCGTCTTCTCATGGCTGTCTTCTCTCTTGTCTTCCCCCTACTGGGTCCACAATGGCCTGGGCTCTCACGAAGCAGTAGGACCTGATTACAAAAAGACTCCCTGAATCCCAGAGCAGGCTCCTCTTGGAATGACTGAGATTGTTCAGTGTCGGGCATGTGGAGTTTACAATTCAGGCTCCGAGCCTGCCTCCTACCACTCCTCCTGCACCTCCTGCCAACTCCCCAGTTAAGCTCAGCCTTAGATAGGTGGATTTCTTCATAGACCAGTCTACATATTTGGTCTCTCTCAAAATCTATGTCTTGCTTGTACCATTTTCCTTGCTGAGCATGTCCATTCTCCTGTCTCTCATTTTGTGTGTGCTTTGCCCATTTTTGAAGCCCTTGGCAGTTGTAAATCATTCCATTTTAGGTCAACTGAAGAATCTATAGTTGTTTTGGCAAGAAAAGAAGGACAATTCAGAAGAAATGTGTAAATGATGCAAAATATGGGAAGGAAATCGTCTGGTAGAAGAGGTAGTGAAAGTGAAGTTGCTCAGTCGTGTCCGACTATTTGCGACCTCATGGACTGTAGCCTACCAGGCTCCTCTGTTCATGGGGTTTTCCAGGCAAGAGTTCTGGAGTGGTTTGCCATTTCCTTCTCCAGGGGATCTTCCCATCCCAAGGATGGAACCCAGGTCTTCCGCACTCTAGGCAAACGCTTTACCGTCTGAGCCACCAGGGAAGATCTTAGAAGAGGTAGAGGACCTAGTATATTTGACCTCAGAAGGCAAATCAGAGCCACTAGTTTCGCTTTAGCTCAAAATGGGAGAGAACCTCCAGGCAGTATCAGAAATCCAAACATGGATTGGACTTACTTGGACAGTATCAAGTCTCTGGTTCTGTGATAATGACTGTGTTCACCAGTGGATCATTTCCTGTGGCTGATGAAGATGAAGTATAGGGTCAGTTTACAAGGTCCTATATTTCAATGACTATAGTTCAATGACTTCCAAGGTCCCTTGGACCCTGAGATACAAAGTTTTCTGTGTCACTTCTTCTGGAAGATCTTCTTTATCCATTGCTGCCTTCAGAGATATTTCTTTCTCTGGACCACTTGGAACCAAGAACTCAATCTTTAGTCCTGATTTTAGTTACCTTGTCTACTATTAGTTACCTTAGGTAGAGCAAAAATTCCTTGAAGTTAAGGACACTTTCTGAGATAATTGTTCTAGAATATACTAGGGGGCTCAATATACATGTCTTTTTAACTTTTTTGGATGATAAAATATATTTCTGCTTATTAAAAAGAATCTAGAAACTGCAAAGCATGCAGAATAATATAAAAATGATCCATCATCCCAACATCCAGAAATAACTACTGACAAACATGTTCATGCATTTCCTTCCAGTCCTCAATATGCATTTATTTTTTGAAATGATGAGGACAAACTTGTGGGAGAATTTTGTATTTTTCAAACTCAAAAGCTAATAGTAACCAAGAAGCTCAGTCAGCCTTCTGGGATGGTGCTGTTCAGTCCAGAACTTTCTGTTGTTGGTTCCTCCTTGGAAGCAAGGTAAGGGGTAGGAGAGACTCTCTAATCACTGTGGGCTACTGGCTATTCCAGGTAAGGTGCCCAAGAGTCTATAGGAAGGTGTATTTTTTGGTGCAGACAGTGCACCAACCCAACCCAAGTGTTTGCCTTCCAACCCCGGGATATTCCTCGTGGTCAAATGTGCTCTCATTCTTCAGTTACCAGGGGGTCTCCGCAGGGAGGATTAGCCTGGCTGGAGATGTCCGTGTGTGGGCGTGTGTGTGTTTTCCTTTCTCCCTAACTCACTGAGAGCTTGGCAAGGCCAGGAGAGAGGCGGCTGATTATTTTTAGCCCCTTGTTCCTCAGAATGGATTGTGCATAACAAAAGAATGCTAATGCTCAGTGTCTTTATGAAAGCACTGGAGTTCATCAGCTTTGCAAAGAAGTGAAATTAAATCAAGATTTAATTGGGATATGCATGTTTTATTCATGCTACTAACCACAGGAGAAGCCAGCAAGCTGAAGGTAAAAAAGAGGGGAAAAAATCTTTTGAAAAGTTGTTTCTCTCTGATTAAATAGAGATAGTTTCCAACTTCAAAGGCAGCAGGCCTTTAATGTATTTTAAATGCTCAACTATGCTTGGTCTGGCCAGTTCTGTCGCTGGTGGGTGATAGCAACCCAGGTGTGCCCAGCTCCTGGCTTCAGATTCTGGCACCAATGCAAGTATGTGGCCCCTTGCCCCTATCATCTATGCTTCAGTATGGGCCCTGCAAACAGCTGTCCCAGGACTCTGGGGAGAAGTGAGCACAACTCAGGGGATCTAGAGTTACCCCTCAGAATATGAGTAGCCTCTATTGCCCAAGTCTGTAATATTGAAGAATAAGACTTTTCTTCTTCATCAGAAATTTCTCTTCTGGAAGGAGGTATTTGGGGTATCAAGCAATGTTAGGTCCAAAGATAAGGCAGTCCCAGCTTAAATCTCTTGCACCTCACAATATAGAACAAAAGATTAAAGAAAGAGCCAAATAATATGGGAAAAAGAGAAAGGCAAAGTTAGCTGGAAAGGTTTCTGAAGCTCTGAGAGATCAAAGGGAGGAGCAATCCAGTAGGAAGACCAAGAAGGACTTAACAGAGGAGGTGAGATTTGAGCTAAGTTTGAAAAATGTCTAGAATTTCTATGTGTATAATTGGGAGCAAGTGTTCCAACCAGTGAAACTCTGAATCAAGTTGCTGGAGATGGAAAGCTTGAAAGATGTTTAGGGGAGGACAGAGTCTGATTGACTAAGACTTGTGGAGCATGTGGTGTAGCAGCAGGAGAGTCTGGCAGTATGGGTTGGGACAAGACCAGGGAGAGAGTCTTAAAATCAGGCTGAACAGTTTATAAAATGCGAGGATTAGCTGAAGTTTAGGGGAAAATGGGCTTTTATATTAACAAATTCAGAGGGCCATAGAATTGGAAGAGGTTTTCAGAATTATCTGGCTCAAGGATTTCTCTTCCTGTGGCTAACCACCTCCTGTGACCATGGTAGACATCACTCATCCATATTGGCTCTCTTCTGAGCTCAGAATGAAACTTGAAGTCTTTTTGAACAAAGCAAACTCGTATCCACTGCTAGATTCTGGCTCTCTCAATTCTTTTCCCGACACTCATGAATATATCACATGTCAAAATATCTGCATGAAACGGATGGAACTGGTACTCTTAACTCTCTATAATAATGGGCTAAGTTATATGGTTCTAATTACCTGTTGAGAGAAAACTACAAGTCCTCTTAAACGTATCAAGTAGCTAAGAAGTTAGTATGGAACTACTGAGAAAATTAGTTAAAGGAAAATGTGAGAGGTAAAGCCAACACAGAAAACATTTTTTGCCTTAAGAGCATTGGCCAGTTTGGTGAAGTTTGAACTTTTCTTTTAAATTCATTATGAAAAGAAGGGGAAAGAAGAGAAAATCCAATATCTGAACAAGATTTGAAGTTTAATAGGTGATATGTTCCTCAACAAGCTGGTATAAATGTGAACCAGAAGGAATCCAGCCCACCTACAGTTCTGCAGTCTTGTTTCAAATCTCCTAGATGGTCCAAGGAGCCTTTGGGCATAGATTCAGCATAGGATGGCATATATCCATGGCACTTGAAAGAAGCGATGCAAATTGGCTCCAAAAGAAAGCAACTACTTCCTTTGTCCTCAAATATTACAAGTAATTATTTCTAGTGTAATGGGTATCATAAAGTCAAAGATCATAAAATTGCAAAGAATAAAATAAGTGTAGAAAAGCAGAAAACAAACAAAATAATAGAAACATTTCAACAAAGAATTCATTATCTTGACCAGACAGAAGTTATAAAACAACTATGTTTAATCTGAATTGCAGCCTGGATTCTCAGGGATGTAGACTCTGAGATGGATATGAAAGTTAGAAAGCTTATTAGGGATCAACGTCTGTGGGGGAAGAAAGTAGGATTGAGAAGAGGAAGAAGCTAGACTGAAATTCAGTCTCATTAAACCTCAGCAAACACTAGGAGAAACTCTAAAGGTAGAATGGCTCTTCAGAGATACCCTGAATTGGAGGGGGGAATTTAGGTTATTAATTTCATTACAACCAATCCTTGGATATGGCTCACCTGTAGGAAGTACCACTTTTTAACTGAGGTAAGGAATCTCTTTTCAATCAAGGCAAGTTTCAATGAGGTTGTCAGACAACAACATTCTCATCAACTGGGTAAGAAATCTCTTATTCCTGAGAGGAAAGTGTAGCATAACATCCATAATGCTCTGTTTAAGGAAATAAAAAAGAATTGTGAACGTATTTGTATGAGAAGGAAGCTATAAGGATTGACAGAGTAAGTTTTTTTTAATAGAATTTCTAAAACTGTAAAATCTAACCATTACAATGAAAAAAAAAATGGGCTTAATTACAGATTAAACACAACTGAAGAAAAAATTAGTAAACTGGAAGATATGTCAGAAGAAAGTAGCCTATATTTGACATGAAGAGACAGAAAGGTAGAAAATAAAGTAATTAGATGATACACAGGATAAAGTGAGGCTAACATGCATTTAATCAGAATCCCAGGAGAGAAGAGAGAAAATAGGACAGAAGCCATGTTTGAAGAGATAGTAGCTGAGGATTTTCAGGACCTAATTGTGTATTATTTATGAATGTCATAAATCATACATTCAAGGAGTCTTATAAATCTACAAAACACTTAAACACAACATAGAACAACACAGACAAAGAGAAAATCTTAATAGAAAATTTAAAAAAATACAGATTATTTTCAAATGAATCAGAGTTAGATTAAGTACTGACTTCTCAACAATAATAAAGGAAACTAGATAGCAAAGAAATAACACCTTAAATATGTTGACAAAATTAATAGCTATGAACAATTCTACAGTTAGCAAAATATCTTTTAATAATGAGGACAGCACCTCCTTGAGAATCATGATGGGATCCAGGCATGGCCACAGTGCCTCCTGCATAGGTCCACACATGCTCCATGTTCAAAATATCTGAGACACTTTAAAATCATGTGACTTCTTTGGCAAAGGGACACACCTGCTCCCCAAGCCCAAGGCACTCGTGGTGATCTCTCTTCTTGGCAGACTCCCATTCCTGTCTTAGAAAGACCCCAAATGTAAAACTAAGTCCTCTGAGACCCCTGAGATGAAGCAAACCTTTCAGGATGGCAGAGTGGCCAGCTGAGGAAGGTGCCCTTGTTCCAGACCCAAGAAGTTGCCAAACCATCTCTTGGATGCCTTTTACCCAGACTATTGCAGATCAAGTCCTGAGCCTTTGGAGTGGGAGCGCTGACTCCAAGACCCTAGACTACCAGAGAACTAACCCTAGGGAGTGTCAAATAGTGAGAACTCACAGAAAGGAAGCCACTTGGATACAAGACCCGGCATCATCCAACCACCAGTAGCACCCTGTGCTGGATGCATCATCTAAACAACAAACAACACAAAAGTACAAACCCAATCATCAGCAGACAGGATTACCACCTCACTCAGTCTTGCCCATCAGAAGCAAACAAACAGCACAAAAAACTCAGCAAAAATATCACCCTATGCAAAGCTTATACAAACCACTGGACCAACCTTGCTACTGCTGCTGCTAAGTCACTTCAGTCGTGTCTGACTCTGTGTGACCCCAGAGACAGCAGCCCACCAGGCTCCCCTGTCCCTGGGATTCTCCAGGCAAGAACACTGGAGTGGGTTGCCATTTCATTCTCCAATGCATGAAAGTGAAAAGTGAAAGTGAAGTTGCTCAGTCATGTCTGACTCTTTGAGACCCCATGGACTGCAGCCTACCAAGCTCCTCTGTCCATGGGATTTTCCGGGCAAGAACATTGGAGTGGGGTGCCATTGCCTTCTCTGAGACCAAACTTAAGAGGGCAGAAACCAAAAGGAAGAAAGAATTCAACCTTGAAACCTGGGAAAAGGAGACCTCAAACACAATAACTTAAAAAAAAATAATGAAAAAGTAGAGAAATACTACAAAAATGAAGGAACAAACAAATAAATGAAGAAGAAATAGGCAAACTATCTGAAAAAGAATTCAGAATAATGATAGTAAAGATGATCAAAAACCTTGAAAACAAAATGGAGAAAATGCAAGAATCAATTAACAAAGACCTAGAAGAATTAAAGAATAAACATACAGAGAAAAACAACACAATTACTGAAATTACAAATACTCTGCTGCTGCTCCTGCTAAGTTGCTTCAGTTGTGTCTGACTCTGTGCGACCCCATAGACGGCAGCCCACCAGGCTCCTCCGTCCCTGGGATTCTCCAGGCAAGAATACTGGGGTGGGTTGCCATTTCCTTCTCCAGTGCATGAAAGTGAAAAGTAAAAGTGAAGTCACTCAGTCATGTCCGACTCCTCACGACCCCATGGATTGTAGCCCACTAGGCTCCTCCGTCCATGGGATTTCCCAGGCAAAAGTACTAGAGAGGAGTGCCATTGCCTTCTCCATCAGAATGGCCATCATCAAAAAGTCTACAAGCAATCAATTCTGGAGAGGGTGTTGAGTAAAGGGTTGCATAGTTGGTGGGGATGTAAATTGATACAGCCACTATGGAAGATGGTATTGAGAGTCCTTAAAAAACTAGGAATAAAACCACCATATGACCCAGCATATACGACCCTGGCATATACCCTGAGGAAACCAAAATTGAAAAAGACACATGTATCCCACTGCTCATTGCAGCACTGTTTACAATAGCTAAAACATGGAAGCAATCTAGATGTTCATCAACAGATGAATGGATAAAGAAGTTGTGGTACATATACACAATGGAATATTACTCAGTCATAAAAAGGAACACATTTGAGTCAGTTCTGACGAGGTGGATGAAAATAGAACCTATTTTACAGAGTGAAGTGAGTCAGAAAGAGAAAGATAAATATCGTATTCTAACACATATATACAAAATCTAGAAAAATGGTACTGAAGAACTTATTTACAGGGCAGCAATGGAGAAACAGACATGGAAAATAGACTTATGGACACGGGAGAGGGGAGGAGAGCGTGAGATGTATGGAAAGAGTAACATGGAAACTTACATTACCATATGTAAAATAGATAGCCAACGGGAATTTGCTGTATGGCTCAGGAAACTCAAACAGCAGCTCTGTAGAGGGGTGGGATGGGGAGGGAAATGGGAGGAAGTTTCAAAAGGGAGGGGGTACATGTATACCTATGGCTGATTCATGTTGAGGTTTGACAGAAAACAATAAAATTCTATAAAACAATTATTCTTCAATAAAAAAATAAACTAAAAAAATTATGAGGACAAAATAAAGACACTTTAAGTAAACTAAACAGAGTTGTTATCAACAAGCTCTCAGTAAAATAAATTCTAAATGATGTCTTTCAGACAAAAAGAAAATTATTCCAGATGGAAGATATGAAATGCAGAAAGGAATCAAGAGAAAAGAAAGTTGTAAATAAGTGGATAATCCACACGAACAGTGAATATACAAAAGAATAAGTATAAAAATCTTGCAACTTAATTTTAGAAATAAGAAATTAATGGAGTTAGTGTTGTAAGATCTTTGGGTTATGTGATATGAAGATTAGGTTATTCACATTTGATTTTGATAACTTAAAGTGAAGTCACTCAGTCGTGTCCGACTCTGTTGCGACCCCTTGGACTGTAGCCTACCAGGCTTCTCCGTCCATGGGATTTTCCAGGCAAGAGTACTTCAGTGGGGTGCCATTGCCTTCTCCACGAGATCTTCCCGACCCAGGGATTGAACTCAGATCTCCTGCATTGTAGGCAGGCGCTTTACCCTCTGAGCCACCAGGGGAAGACTTAACTTAAACATATATCTTATACATTTTTAGAATATATTGTTCATGATTCAGCACAGAAAAACAGAAACAAAATATTTCAATAAGGAAAAATATAAATATAAGGAATTAGGAGTTTATTAAATCATTGGAATGATTGAGAACAAGAGTTAGAAAGACAGTGAAAAAGTATCCGGCTGCTACAAACTTCAAGGTTTTTACAACCTGTACATCAGCCATCACCACTGTCAAAGAAAGGTCTTTTCCTCAGTCTTGCTCTCCAGATTATATATATTTATCGGCAGAACATAAATTGCATTTCAAAATCCAGTGTTAAAGAGTTTGAGAAATGTAGGTTATAGGTTTTCAGTCCCTGAGATCTAGAGACAGGCTCAGAAGATAGAAATGAAAGATGATTACCACTAAACATTATTCAGCTCCAGAAGAATGAAAAGAGTGTATAATATCCAAAGAAGCAGATTTGCCGCTATGTTTTATACTAGAATCGTCATAGTTTTTACTTTTACATTTATGCATATGTTGCATACTGTATTTAGGTATATGTTATCTATTTTAAGTTATTTTTTACATATTGATTGGAATTCATCTTTTTTTTTTTTTTTGCATTGTGGATATCCAATTGTTCCAGTACCATATGTCAAAAGACTATGCTTCTCCACTGAATTGCCTGTGGTATGTGTGTGTGCTCAATTGCTCAGTTGTGTTCAACTCTTAGAGGCCCCAGGGACTGGAGCCCTCCAGGTTCCTTTGTCCATGGGATTTTTCCAGACAAGAATACTGAAGTAGGTTGTCATTTTCTTCTCCGGGAGATTTTCCTGACCCAAGGATTGAACACACGTGTCCTGCATTGGCAGGCAGGTTCTTTATTGCTAGTGCCACTTGGGAAGCCCCCCTTGCCCTTTTGTCAAAAATCAATGTGCGTGTATGTGTGTGTGTGTGTGTGTAACTTTTAGATTTTCCATTCTGTTCCATTGCTGCTGCTGCCAAGTCACTTCAGTCGTGTCCGACTCTGTGTGACCCCATAGACGGCAGCCCACCAGGCTCCCCCGTCTCTGGGATTCTCCAGGCAAGAACACTGGAGCGGGTTGCCATTTCCTTCTCCAATGCATGAAAGTGAAAAGTGAAAGGGAAGTCGCTCAGTCGTGTCCGACTCTTAGCGACCCCATGGACTGCAGCCTACCAGGCTCCTCCGTCCATGGGATTTTCCAGGCAAGAGTACTGGAGTGGGGTGCCAGTGCCTACTCCNTTCCTTCTCCAATGCATGAAAGTGAAAAGTGAAAGGGAAGTCGCTCAGTCATATCCGACTCTTAGCGACCCCATGGACTGCAGCCTACGAGGCTCCTTCGTTCATAGCATTTCCCAGGCAAGAGTACTGGAGTGGGGTGCCATTGCCTTCTCCCCTGTTCCATTGCTAGGTCAGTCTATCTGATGTCAACATCACACTACCTTAATTGCTGTACCTTTACATTAATTTTCAAAACAGGTAGAATTAGTTCTCTATTTTGCACTTCCTTCAAAGTTTATTTTGGCTATTCTACCTTTACAATTCAATATAACTTTTAGAGTCAACTTGTCTAAATCTATAAAAAGAAAAAAAACCTTATGGCATTTTCAATAGAGATTCTTTTGAATCTATTTGAGGACAATTGACGTTTTAACAATACTGAACCTTTGAACCTATGGATGTGAGAGTTGGACTGTGAAGAAGGCTGAGCGCCGAAGAATTGATGCTTTTGAACGGTGGTGTTGGAGAAGACTCTTGAGAGTCCCTTGGACTGCAAGGAGATCCAACCAGTCCATTCTGAAGGAGATCAACCCTGGGATTTCTTTGGAAGGAATGATGCTAAAGCTGAAACTCCAGTACTTTGGCCACCTCATGTGAAGAGCTGACTCATTGGAAAAGACTCTGATGCTGGGAGGGATTGGGGGCAGGAGGAGAAGGGGACGAGCGAGGATGAGATGGCTGGATGGCATCACTGACTCGATGGATGTGAGTCTGAGTGAACTCCGGGAGTTGGTGATGGACAGGGAGGCCTGGCGTGCTGTGGTTCATGCGATCGCAAAGGGTCGGACACGACTGAGCGACTGAACTGAACTGAACCTATGAACAAGGTATTTCTCACCATTTATTCAGGTCTTCCATTTCTTTTGGCATTATTTTTTTGTAGTTTTCAGTGACAGATTTTGCATATATTCTGCCAGTTTTATACCTAGTCACTTCATATTTTGGTGATATTATCTCTTAAAAATATTTCAATTTATGATTGTTCATTGTTAATATTTAGAAATACAGTTGAATTTTGTATATTGGTCTTGCAACCTGAAGTTCTGCTAAACTCACACATTAGTCTCAGTAAATTTTCTTTAGATTGCATCCCATTTTCTAGATGTACAATCTTATTGTATGTGAATCATTTGTGTATGTATGTGAAAATATTTCTACTTCTTCCTTATCAGTCTGGATGCCTTTTATCCTTTTTCTCGCCTTATTGCACTGGTTAGAAATTCCAACATAATGAATAAAAATAATGAGACTGGATATCCTTGTCTTGTTCTTGATCTGAGGGGGGAAAACACGTTTTCTAAGTTTTTTTTTTAATGAAAAAATGGAAGTTGGATTTTCTCAAATGCTTTTTCTTCATCTATTGAGATAATTATGTGATTATTCTCTTTCAGTTTGGTAATATGGTGACTTATATTAATTCTTTTAGAAAGTTGCTGCTGCTGCTGCTGCTAAGTCGCTTCAGTCGTGTCCGACTCTGTGCGACCCCATAGACGGCCTCCTACCAGGCTCCCCCGTCCCTGGGATTCTCCAGGCAAGAACACTGGAGTGGGTTGCCATTTCCTTCTCCATTGTGTGAAAGCGAAAAGTGAAAGTGAAGTCGCTCACTCGCGACCGACTCCTAGCGACCCCATGGACTGCAGCCTACCAGGCTCCTCCATCCATGGGATTTTCTAGGCAAGAGTACTGGAGTGGCTTGCTATTGCCTTCTCCGTTTAGAAAGTTAAAGCAACTTTAACACTGATTCATGGACTAATTCATGTGATAAATCCTATTTGGTCAAGACATGTTATTATTGATTTGGTTTTCTAAAATTTTGTTTATAATTATGGTATCTATGTTTATGGGAAATATTGTTTTGTAGTTTTTCTTTTTTTGTAATGTCTTTACATTATTATCATTGTATCAACTGTACTAACTTTCAGATGAGTTGGTGCATATTCCTCTTTTTCAGTTTTTTGAAAGAGTTTGAGTAGAATCATTTCATTCAGTGTTTGGCAGAATTCACAGATGAAGTCACTTGAGCCTGGAGTTTTCTTTGTTGAAAGGTTTTTATTTACAAATTCAATATCTGTAATAGTTGTAGGACTATTTAGGCTATTTCTTCTTGAATGAACTTTGATAGTTTGTGAATTTTCAAGGAATTTTACCTTTCATTTAGGTTAATAAATTTATTGGCATAAAACTGTTCATAATAATTCCCTCTGATCCTTTTAATATCTGTAGAATCTGTAGTGACATCCCTTTTCATATCTGATATTAGTCTCTTATGTCCTCTCCTTTTTCCCCCTTGATTAGTGTGGTTAGAGATTTATCAGTTTTGTCATTATTAAACAATATTTATTGTTTATTACTACATTATACATATACATATATTTATTTTAAAAGCTGCTAAGTCTTTTATTTTTACTGTGATCCTTTGATCTGTATTAAGATGTGTATAAGAGACAGAGCGTGAGATGTATGGAAAGAGTAACATGGAAACTTACATTACCATATGTAAAATAGATAGCCAACGGGAATTTGCTGTATGGCTCAGGAAACTCAAACAGGGGCTCCGTATACATTATACATATACATATATTTATTTTAAAAGCTGCTAAGTCTTTTATTTTTACTGTGATCCTTTGATCTGTATTATTTCTTTTCCTCTATTTGCTTTAGGTTTTTTTTTTTTTTTTCCAGTTTGTGAAGGTGAAAGCTGAGGTTATGTGTTTGAGATCTTTTTTTTTACTAAAATAGATATTTAGTGATAGAAATTTGTTTCTAAGTACTGCTTTAATAATCTCACAAATTCTGACACATTGTGTTTTCATTCAGTTCAAAATGTTTTTGATTTTGTCTTTTGGTTTCTTCCTTGATTCATAGGTTATTCAGAAATGTGTTATTTGGTTTCCTAATTTTCAGAATTTTCCTTATATTTTTCTGTTTTTGATTTCTATTTATTTCCATTGTGCTTCCCTGGTGGCTCAGATGTGCTCAGTGTAGGAGACTCAAGTTCGATCTCTGGTTTGGGAAAATCCCCTGGAGAAGGGAATGGCAACCCACTCCAGTATTCTTGCCTGGAGAATTCCACGAACAGAGGAGCCTGGAGGGCTACAGTCCATGGAGTCGCAAAGAGTTAGACATGACTGAATGACTAACACCTTCACACTTACTTCCATTTTGGTCAAAGAATATACTTTATATGGCTTGAATCCCTTTAAATTTATCTAGATTTACTTTTTTGGCTTTTGGCCTGAATTTGGTCTACTTTGACAGTTGTTCCTTTTACATTTAGAAGCAATGTGTAATTTATTCTTGTTGGATGGAATATCTTATGGATATCAGTTAGGTCAAGTTGTTTGATAGTGTGTTTAAGTCTTTTATGTAATTGTCGGTTTCCTGTTACTTATTTTTCCAAGTATTTAAAGAGGAAAAATTTCCAAGAGTAATCCCCAGCTATACCTGCGGATTTGTCTGTTTCTCTTCTTAGGTTTATTTTTCTTTGTTTCATGTATTTTGAAACTCTATTATTATATTCTAAACATAAATGTTTAGAATTGTTATACTGTAGATAGATTAGGGCATCCCTGGTAGCTCAGATGGTAAAGAATCTGCCTGCAATGCAGGAGACCCGGGCTTGATCCCTGGGTCAGGAAGATCCCCCAGAGAAAGGAATGGCTATCCAGGCTATCCACTTCAGTGTTCTCGTCTGGAGAATTACATGGACAGAGGAGCCTGGCAGGTTACAGTCCATGGGGTCACAAAGAGTTGGACATGCACACATGCACAATGATAGATCAACCCAGATCAATCCCTGGCTTAAAGGTCTTTATCTCTGATAGTATTCTTTGCTGTGATTCTAATTGTCTAATTATAATATAAGTACTCCAGCCTTCTTTTAACTAGTGTTAATATTTTTCCTTTTGATTACCTTATTTTTTAAAATAAAATTTGCTATCCATTCATGATAAAGAAAACATTTAGCAAAGTAGAAATGGAAGGGAAACTTCTTTGTCTTGATAAAACATATCTACATCATACTTAGCAAACATAGCAAGTGCCATACTTAATGGTAAAGCTCCCTGTGCTTTCCTCTTGAAAGCAAGAACAAGACAAGGAATTCTATTAACCCACATCTATCAATTCAATATTGTACTAGAGGTTTTGGCCAACACACAAAACACCTTCCTTCACCACCTCCAGAAAATGATTGAAAAGGAAAAAAAAAAGTCATCACTTAAATATAACTGTGCATGTAGAAAATTGAAAAAATTTGCATAAATTTTTAAATGTAAGAAGAAAATTCTAACAAGTTTGTTGGGTACAAAATAAATATAAAAACAACATTTGTTAGAATATTTACACCACCATATATCAAGCCCTACTATAAATAATATGTTAATTAGGTTGGTGTTGCAATGATGCAGTGATAGCAAAATGCAGCAATGCCATGGAGTAGCAAGTCAAGCAATAGACTCTGGATACAGTGCAGAGGTGATCCTGCAGAGAATTAGATAAAAGACAGACTTTTCGAAAATGGTGCCAAGAAAATTGGATATCCATATGGGAGAAAAAGAAATTAGATATCTGTCTCACATCATACACTAAAATCAATTTCAGATGGATTAAAGACCTGATTATGAAGTCAAAATTATATTGCTTTCTGGAATTTCAGTTCCAGAACAAGATACTATAGACTGACATTTTCTTGCTCCTTCTCTCTCTCTAAATATAGCTAAATACCCAGGAATTTTTAAACAGACAATGATAAAGGGACTCTGAAAGCGGGAAAGAAAAAGTCAGACTGGCTAGAGACCTCAGGACTTGAGGAGTAACAATGTGATGAGTTCCCTTGGTGGGGGTGGGTTGGTTTGTTTTTGTTTCAGTTTGTTTTGTTTTATGTCTCTCATATATCCTTATACTGGGCACTGGAAAAGCCTACAACCCAGCACCACTGACAGGCATAAACAGAAAAAAAAAAAAAAAAAAAGACCTTGTCTCTACTGCCAAAGGACCAAAAAGAGGCAAGCCCAATAGAGATCTAGTGAGAAGTCTCAACCCCTGCTCCATCACTAGGAAATCAGCAGTGGCAGCAATAGACTCAGCCCCTTCAACCCTGCTCCACAACCAGGATGCTGGTGGGTGGTCTACTCTGCTTACAGCAGCAGCAGAAAGTCCCCAGGCCACCCAGCCCTTGCTCCATAAGCCAGGCCCAGTGGGTGTCCTAATCCATGGGAAATAGTGAAGCCCTGAGCCCTAAGCCACCACTGAACAACTGGAACACTGGTGGCTTATCCCATCTGTCAACAGTGGCAACAACCATGAAGATCTGTGTCTCCCTGCTTTCCCCCTAGAGGTATAGGGAGACCCAGGCCCAGGGAGTTTCTTTTTCTCCGTCAAAGGTTTCTTAGTAACAGGTGGCCTAAGGGAATACCTTCTGCCATTGCAGACAGTGCTAGCAGGCATTGAGCAAGTATTTCAACAGCACTAGAAGAACAAAGCAAGTGAAAACAACATTGCAAGGACCCAGAAAACTGAACTTTTATTAGAAGTAAAACAACAAAAGTAGGGCAGAACCTATATGTTGAACTTAAAAAGGGTAACTTTCTGCAAAAGTAAATTTAGATGAGATCAAAATTTCTTAATTTAATAACCAAAATATCCAGGATGCAATAAAAAAAATCTTCCTTCATAAGAACAGAAGAACCACAACTTGAAAAAGAAAAGACAATCAACAGACACTAATCCTGAGATGCTGAATTATTTGACAAGACTTTTAAAGCAATTCAGACAAAATGCGCCATAATCAATTACAACTTCTATCGAAACAATGAAACATATAGAAAATCTCAGCAAAAAAATAGAAGTCATAAAAAAGAACCAAAGAGAAATAAACTAAAAAATACAATAACTTAAATGAAAAGCTTGCTGAATGGAATCAATAGCAGAGTGGATATGACAGAGCACTAGATCCATGAACTTGAAGTCAAATCAATAGAATTTATTCAATCTGAACAATAAAGAGAAAATAGACTAAAGAAAAAATAAAAGTATCAGGGATTTATACAACAAATATCTAACATGTATATCAATGGAGTCCCAGAAGAAATAATAGCTGAAAACTTTCCAAACTGGTGAAAAGCAAAAACCTACGGACCCAAGAAGCTGAGTGAATCCCAAATAGGATAAAACAAAAGAAATATATACTGAGAAACATCACAAACTTCTGAAAACTAATGGTGAAGGGAAAAAAATCTTAAAAACAGCCAGAGATAAATGACACATTATTAAAAACCACCAATTTGAATGACAGAGGATGTCTTATCTGAATCCATGAAGCGGACAGAAATGGAATAACATTTTTCAGTTCTTAAATGGCAACCTTGAATCAGCTGAAACAGATAGCAGGGCTCTTTGTTTTTGTTTTCGTTTGTAGACACAAACAAGTTTACTTTATTTTTGTTTGTTTTATCTTTTAAAATTCATTTTCATTGGAGTATAGTTAATATACAATGTGTACTAGTTTCTACTGTACAGCAAAGTAAATCAGATATATATATATATATGTGTATATATATATATATACACATACATACACTTGGAGAAGGCAATGGCACCCCACTCCAGTACTCTTGCCTGGAAAATCCCATGAATGGAGGAGCCTAGTAGGCTGCAGTCAATGGGGTCGCCAAAAGTCGGACACGACTGAGTGACTTCACTTTCACTTTTCACTTTCGTGCATTGGAGAAGGAAATGGCAACCCACTCTGGTGTTGTTGCCTGGAGAATACCAGGGACGGGGGAGCCTGGTGGGCTGCTGTCTATGGGGTCGCACAGAGTTGGACACGACTGAAGTGACTTAGCAGCATACATACACTCTTTTTATATTCTTCTCCCATGTAAGTCATTACAGAGTATTGAGTAGAGTTCCCTGTGCTATACAATGAGTTCTTATTAGTTACCTGTTTTATAATAATAGTCAGTTAGTAAGTTCAGTCACTCAGTCCTGTCCGATTCTTTGTGACCCCATGGACTGCAGCACGCCAGGTTTCCCTGTCCATTACCAACTCCTGGAGCTTGCTTAAACTCATGTCCATTGAGTCAGTGATGCCATGCAATCATCTCATCCTCTGTCGTCCCTTTCTCCTCCTGCCTTCAATCTTTCCTAACATCAGGGTCTTTTCTAAGGAGTCAGTTCTTCGTATCAGGTGGCCTTGTTAATCCCGATTTCCCAATTTATCCCCCGCTTTTCCTCTTGGTAACCATAAGTCTATTTTCTACACCTGTGACTCTATTTCTGTTTTGTAAGTCAGTTTATTTTTAAATTTATGAAAAGAGAAAAGCTCTAGAATGGCCAAAACAATTTTGAAAAAGAAGAATTAAGTGCTAGAAATAACTTTTCCCAATGTTAAGTCTTACTATATGGCTAGGGTATTCAATGGGCTTCCCAAGTGGTGTGAGTGGTAAAGATCTCACCTGCCAATGCAGGAGACATAAGAAATGCAGGTTCGATCCCTAGGTTGGGAAGATTCCTTGGAGGAGGGCATGGCAACCACTCCAATATTCTTGCCTGGAGAATCCCATGGACAGAGGAGCCTGGCGGGCTATGGTCCATAGGGTCACAAAGAGTTAGATTCGACTGAAGTGACTGAGCATGCACACAGTGTATTCAATTAAATGTAATACTAATAGGGGAATAGACATATAGGTCAGTGCCATAGACCAGAGAACTCAGAAATAGATCCACACAAAAATACCCAACACATTTTTGATAAAAGAACTAAACTAACTAAAGGAGAAGAGACAGCTTTTTCACTAAGTGGTACTGGAGCTAGCCATAAGCATAAAATGGACTGTGATTCTAAACCACGCATTTTATGTGCAAATAAATAAAAATGAATCATGGGCCAAATCTTAGGGAAAAAACCATAAGAGAAAACCTTTGGGTTCTAAGATTAGGCAGAAAGTTCTTAGACCTGACACCAAAACCACAATCCATAAAGGAAAAATTAGAACGCATCAAAATTAAAAAGCTTTTCTCTCAAAAGATCCTCTTAAGTGGACAAAAAGAAAAATCATGCTGAAAGAAAGTGTTTGCAATGTTGCGAAGAATTTGTATCTAGACTACATAGAGAACTATCAAAATTCAACATAAAAAAAAAATCCAATTAGATAGTGGGCAAAAGATATGCACAGACATTTTATCAAAGAGCATATGCAGATGACAAATAAGCACATGATGTCCAACATCGTTAGCCATTAGAGAAATGCAAATTAAAACTACAGTGAGACAGTGCTACATATCTATCAGAATAGTTGATGTAAAAAATCACAGCCAATACTAGCAAGGGTGTGGAGAAACTGGCTCATCTATATATTTCTAGTGGCAATGTAAAATGGTACAACCACTTCAGAAGATAATTTGATATTTCCTTTACAATTAAAAATTCACACAACAATCATACAATTAGGCATTTATTCCAGAGAACTGAAAACTTATTTTCACACAGAAGCTTGTATAAAAATATTTATGACAGCTTTATTTGTAATTACTCCAAAACAGAAACTATCCAGTGTCCTTAATTAGCTGAAAGATTATATAGGCTGTGGTGCATTTATACTCGGGATTACTACTCAGCAGTAAAAAGGAATAAACTTGATAACTGCAACAACTTGGATGAACCTCGAAGAAATTACACTGAGTTTAAAAAGTTATGGCTGAAAGTGTATATGCTACATGATTTCACTTATACTGCATTCATGAAATAGCATAATTACAGAGATGGAGAACAGATTAACGCTTTCCCAGAGACAAGGATAGAGAGAGGAGGAGGTGGCTATTGGGGTGTAGCATGAAGGGAGTCTTGTGATAACTATACACTTATGTATAGGGATTGTGGCAGTGATTCCATGAAGCTACACTTGTAATAAAACTGCTTGCTGCTACTAATTTGCTTCAGTCGTGTCCCACTCTGTGCGACTCCATAGATGGCAGCCCACCAGGCTCCCCCGTCCCTGGGATTCTCCAGGCAAGAACACTGGAGTGGTTGCCATTTCCTTCTCCAATGAGTGAAAGTGAAAAGTGAAAGGGAAGTCGCTCAGTCGTGTCCGACTCTTAGCGACCCCATGGACTGCAGCCCACCAGGCTCCTCCATCCATGGGATTTTCCAGGCAAGAGTACTGGAGTGTGGTGCCATCACTTTCTAGTGATACAAATACACACTCATGTATGTACAGGTATGTATATGTGAGTGCAGTGAAGTCTGAATATGCTCTGCAGATTGCAGTGATGTCAGTTTCCTCATCCTGGTATTTCACCCCAGCTCTACAACGTGTTAACATTGGGAGACACTGGATGAAGGATGCATACATGAGATTCCCCATATGTATATATATATATTTAAAAAACACTAGCTTTGTTGTTGTTTATCAGGTGCTAAGTCGTATTATTTTGTTATTAATATAATGGTTTTTATCGTTACCCTTCTTCATGTTTAAGAGGCAGAAACATCTACCTGATGGCCATGCCTATGGGGTAGAAGGGGAGAATGTTCTTTTTGACCCTCTTTTGTTTACAGAGGTGGTTGGTGGGGAAGTTCCTCCTGAAAGTTTGAACTGGTGGCAGAGGAAGAAATGCCCTTTATGCCCTGTAATTTCTAAACTCCTGCTGTTTTTTAAAATTTACTTTTAATTGGAGCATAAGTGCGTTACAATGGTGCACTGGCTTTTGCCACCCAACAGCGTGAATCAGCCACGAGTATACCTAGCCTTCCTCCCCCACTCCCGCCCACCCCACCCTTCTAGGTCTTCACAGAGCACGGGGCTGAGCTGCCTGCCTCATTCAGCATCTTCCCACTGGCTTAGAGTGGAAAGCTGCTCTATTTTACACATTGTGGTGCATTTATTTCAATGCCACTCTCTCAATTCATCCTTCTTCTCCTTCCCCTTCTGTGTCTGCATACATTTTTTAGCGCCTCTTGTGACTCTACAATTATTCCAAAATAAAAAATAAAGATTTAAAAAATTATTTTGTTTTTAGATGACAAAATAGAATAACCTCATCACCTCAAGGTAGGGAAGAATATCTTAAACAAAATACAAAATGTACTACATACGAAAGACATTTCCTCAGTTTTCAATCTTACTCAAACTTCTTGAAGCACTTTATATTATTCAATATTATTTACCTTGAAATCTAGCTTTGATTATTTTCTAGCTTGGCTTCTATGGATCTTAAACTTATCTAAATTTTCCTTTTGCTTCTCAGAATTTATTCACTTTGTTAAATGACTATTGAGTACCTATCATGTGCCAAGAATTGTTTTATGCTCATTCAATCATGTCCAACTCTTTGCCACCCCATGCACAGTAGCCTGCCAGGATCCTCTGTCCATGGAATTTTCCATGCAAGAATTCTGGAGCAGGTTGCCATTTCCTCTTTCAGGGGATCTTCCTGACCCAGGAATTGAACCCGCATCTCTTGCATTGGCAAAATAATTCTTTACCACTGCACCACCTGGGAAGCAGGCTATAATAGTGAACAAAAGAGGCTTTTCAAATAGATAAGCTTCCTATCCTGATGGGGCTTACAGTTTAGTGCTAGCTGGTGGTTGAGAAGACAAAAAAAAGTATAAATAAATAAGTAAAATATAGTAGTATGTCAGTTGGTGATAACTGTTACAGAAAAACTATAAATCATGAAAAGGGAATAAAGATGCTGGGGAGAGATAAAGTGTGCAGTTTTAAATAGGATGATTAGGGAGTTCCTCAAGGAGGTGTCTTCTGAGCAGGGAATTAAAGGAGGTGAAGAATGTGCTGTGAAACTACCTGAGGGCAAGTGTTCAGAAAAGAGGTTTGAGCAGGAAGGAACATGCTTGGCTCAAGGATGGGTAAGGGGGCCACGGAATCCAGAACAGACTAAAGAAAAAAGTAACAAGATCTGCGGTCAGGGTGGCAATGACACCAGATCCCAATGGCCAGATCCCAGTGTAAAGCCTTTACTTTCCGTCTACATCAGTGGTCTTGAAGCACGGTCCTCACCCAGCAGCATCAGCATCTCCTGGGATGGTGTTAGAAATGCTCAACATCGCTAGTTATCAGAGAAATGCAAATCAATGCTACAATGAGATATCACCTCACACCAGCCAGAACGGCTATCATCAAAAAAGTCTCCAAATAATGAATGCTACAGAGATTGTGGAGAAAAAGGAACCCTCCTATACTGTAGGTAGGAATGTAAATTGGTGCAGCCACTATGGAGAAAGCTATGAAGGTTCCTTAAAAAACTAAAAATAGAGCTACCATATGAAGCAGCAAGCCTACTCCTGGGCTTCTATCTGGAGAAAACTTTTGAAGAGGAATGTGCAGCCCAAGGATCATTGCAGAAATGCTTACAACAGCCAAAGTGTGGATACAACCTAAATGTCCACCGACAGAGGAGTGATAAAGATGTGATGCATGCATACAATCGAAGAGTATTCATGAAAAGAATGGAATAATGCCATTTGCAACAACACAGATGGGTCTAGAAATGATCATAATAAGTTAAGTAAGGCTGCTGCTAAGTGGCATCAGTCGTGTCTGACTCTGTGTGACCCCATAGACGGCAGCCCACCAGACTCCCCCGTCCCTGGGATTCTCCAGGCAAGAACACTGGAGTGGGTTGCCATTTCCTTCTCCAGTGCATGAAAATGAAAAGTGAAAGTGAAGTTGCTCAGTCGTGTCCGACTCTTAGCGACCCCATGGACTGCAGCCTACCAGGCTCCTCCATCCATGGGATTTTCCAGGCAAGAGTACTGGAGTGGGGTGCCACTGCTTTCTCCTAAGTAAGGCAGACAAAGCCAAATATGGTATCATTAAGATGTAGAATCTAAAACAATGACACAGCTGGGTGGAGGTTGCTATAGCCAGGCATCCCTGGGAGGAAGCCGGGGCTCCTCCCTGGAGCTCAGGCCACAGCCGCCAACATTCCTGCCAGCCGGTGAGTCGCCTGGAGGGTGTGGCCGCTCAGGGCCTGCAGGCGGGTGGGAGCGGGCAGGAGTGTGTGAGGGTGCTCACCCAGCTTCCCAGGGGCCGCGACTAGAGAGGCGTCCCCACGCCAGTCGTTCACTTTCCTCTCGCTCTGGTCCAGGCGACACCCTCCCGTCCTTGGCCCTTTGGTGGCTTCCTGGGCCCTGGGGCCTGCCGGGCCTCCCTCCACCAGTCTGGCCTGGGGAGGGTCCGTGGGCATACCCGCAGCCTCACTGACGCCCCGGTTCAGTTCAGTTCAGTTCAGCCACTCAGTCGTGTCTGACTTTTTGCAACCCCGTGAACTGCAGCACGCCAGGCTTCCCTGTCCATCAGCAACTCCCGGAGCTCACTCAAACTCATGTCCATCGAGTCGGTGATGCCATCCAACCATCTCATCCTCTGCCGTTCCCTTCTCCTCCTGCCTTCAATCTTTCCCAGCATCAGGGTCTTTTCCAGTGAGTCAGTTCTTCACATCAGGTGGCCAAAGTATTGGAATTTGGTTTCCCCAGGGAGACCATTAACCACCCACCCTCCGGGGCACCCGGGGCAGGAGACCACCACCCTGCAGTTGACACAGCGTGGTCAGAATTTTTTTTTATTAAAAAAAAAAAAAGTGACACAGATGAACTTATAAACCAAAAACAGAAATAGATGTATGGGTATAGAAAACAAAGTTTCCATTACCAAATGAGAAAGGGGGT
The DNA here is from genome assembly GCA_006410635.1 of Cephalophus harveyi. NCBI lineage: Eukaryota > Metazoa > Chordata > Mammalia > Artiodactyla > Bovidae > Cephalophus > Cephalophus harveyi. The sequence continues at coordinate 59,151 of SJYT01025603.1, read as the reverse complement.
GAAGGATAAACTGTGAGTTTGATATTAATGCATATATACCAGCATATATAACAAATAACAAGAACCCACTATATAGCACTGAGAACTATACTTAATATTTTGTAATAATCTATAAAGGAAAATAACCTGGAAAAGCATATATATATATATATATATAAATATAATATGGAGAAGGAAATGGGAACTCAGTCCAGTATTCTTGCCTGGAAAATTCCATGGACGGAGGAGTCTGATGGGGTATAGTCCAGGTGGTCGCAAAGAGTGGGACATGACTGAGTACACACATACACATAATATAATATATATAGCTAATATATTGAATAATATATAAATAATTGAATCTCTTTGCTGTACACTTAAAACTGACACATTATAAATCAATATATTTCAATTAAAAAAAAACACACACATTCCCGGGCTTTTCCCACTATCTGATAAATTAGAAACTCTAGAAATGGGGCCAGCAATCTGTGTTGTAACAGCCTGTTGGGTGATTTCTTTTTTCTGAGCCCCCATGGTGATTTTCTTTAAACTTATTTTTTAAAATTAATTTTGATTGAAGTATACTTGGCTGACAGTGTTAGTTTCTGCTGTACAGCAAAGTGAATCAGTTATATATATAAATATATATTTATAAAAAGTCAGTTATACATATACATATATACTTATATATCTATATCTATATCCACCCTTTTTTAGATTCTTTTCCCATATAGGTCATTACAGAGCATGGAGCAGAATTCTCTATGCTATAAATACCTTCTTATTATACATTTTTTATGGTGTATGTCAATTCTAATCTCCAGATTTATCTTTTCCCCCTTCCTCCTTGGTAACCATAAATTTGTTTTCTACATTTGTGATTCTATCTCTGTTTTGTAAATAAGTTCATTTATACCTTTTTTTTTAGATTCCACATATAAGAATGTCATATGATATTTGTCTTTCTCTGTCTGACTTCACTCAGTATGACAATCTCTAGGTCCAACCATGTCACTGGAAATGGCATTATTTCATTCTTTTTTTTATGGTTGAGTAATGCACCATTGTATATATGTATCACATTTTCTTTATTCAATCATCCATTGATGGACATTTAGGTTGCTTCCACGTCTTTGCTATCGTAAATAGTGTTCTTCTGGGAACAGTGGGGTGCATATATCTTTTCAAATAATGGTTTTCTTTGGATATATGCCTTGGAGTGGGATTGCTGGATCATATGGTAGCTCTACTTTTAGTTTTTTAAGGAACCTCCATACTGTTCTCCAACCTAGATGGCATATTAAAAATCAGAGACATTACTTTGCCAACAAAAGTCCATCAAGTCAAAGCTATGGTTTTTCCAGTAGTCATGTATGGATGTGAGAGTTGGACTATAAAGAAACCTGAGCACTGAAGAACTGATGCTTTTGAACTGTGCTGTTGGAGAAGACTTTTGAGAGTCCTTTGGACTGCAAGGAGATCCAACCACTCCATCCTAAAGGAAATCAATCCTGAGTATTCATTGGAAGGACTGATGCTGAAGCTGAAACTCCAATACTTTGGCCACCTGATGACTCACTGGAGAAGTTCCTGATGCTAGGAAAGATTGACGTCGGGAGGAGAAGGGGATGACAGAGGCTGAGATGATTGGATGGCATTACCAACTCAATGGACATGAGTTTGAGTAAGCTCTGGGAGCTGGTGATGGGCAGGGACACCTGGTGTACTGAAGTCCATGGGGTTGCAAAGAATCAGACACAACTGAGCAACTGAAATGACTGACTGATATTGTTCTCCATAGTGACTGTACCAATTTACATTCCCACCAACACTGTAGGAGGGTTCCCTTTTCTCTGCACCCTCTCCAGCATTTATTGTTTGTAAAGTCTTTAATGATGGCCATTCTGACCAGTGTGAGGTGATACCTCATTGTAGTTTTAATTCATGCAGCTCAATATAAACAACAACAACAAACCAATCAAAAACTGGGCAGAAGATCTAAATAGAGATTTCACCAAAGAAGATATATGGATGTCGAAAAGGTGCTTGAAAAGATTCTCAGCATCACTAATTATTAGAGGGTGATTCTGATGCACACTAAAGTTTGAGAAACACTGCTCTAAATCATATGGAAACCATCTGAGAGCCTTGAGCAGAAGACTGGGATGGTCTGATTTACCTTCTGGCTTCTATGTTGAAAATATTTCACAGGAGTGGACACAAAGAGACCAGCAAGGAGACTGCTGCAAAGTTCTATGGGAAAGTTGATAGTGGCTTGTTCTAAAGTCATAGTGGTGAAGATGGAGAGGGGGTTATCATCACTGACTCCTCAAGGATCATTTTTCCTTGAATTGTTTTCTTTTGAGTTTGGTTACAAGGTTTCACATGTAATTTGCATAAGAAGATGCTCACATCCGTGTATTCCTGGGCACCTTGCAGAGCTCTCTATCCCCTATATTCAACTCCTTTTAGGATATTTTAAAGGAAATATCACCAAGCCTTCACTTAGTGTAACTACTCTTCATGTTTTGGTATCTGTAGTACATGTGTTTACACTGATAAATTCCCAAAGAATTAAAAATAAATTCATTTCCAGGCTTTATTAACCCCCATAGGACTGAGGTCCTGTCACACCTATGAATTAGGTTACTCTGTCTCCAAAATCCATTAAAAATATTTGACATCCGTGCTTGTGTGCATGTGCTCAGTCACTCAGTCATGTCTGATTCACTGTGAACCTGTGGACTGTAGCCTGCCAGGCTCCTCTAGTCATGGGATTTTCCAGGCAAGAATATTTGAGTGGGTTGCCATTTCCTCCTCCAGGGGATCTTCCCCACCCAGAGATCAACCCTCATCTCCCATGTCTCCTGCACTGCAGGCAGATTCTTTGCCACTGAGCCATTGGGGAAGCCCATTCTGTCACCTAATATTCCCAAGAACTGATGTCCAGTCTAGGATGACAATTTTGTCATTTTGCAAGGGTTGGGGTTTCTGTTCCCAAATGTTGGGTTAGTTCTTGTGGGATCACTACAGGCAAGGAATCTGTAAGCCTCTAGTTGGTTCAGTTCTAAATGTTGACAGTGACAGATGATAAGAATGAGATGAATGTTTGTAAGAATTGCATGCATCTCTGAGTGCTCATTTACTTGATCTTTTAAAAATTAATCTTAGAATTTGGACTACATGTAATGCTAAACACATGTCACTGATTCTAAACTTAATATGGTGCATGGAAATGTTAACAGGAATTAGAGGTACTTCAGAGTCTGTCACGGGGACAGACTATTGACACAATCTGCTTTCTATGGGAAAGTTGATAGTGGCTTGTTCTAAAGTCATAGTGGTGAAGATGGAGAGGGGGTTATCATCACTGACTCCTCAAGGATCATTTTTCCTTGAATTGTTTTCTTTTGAGTTTGGTTACAAGGTTTCACATGTAATTTGCATAAGAAGATGCTCACATCCGTGTATTCCTGGGCACCTTGCAGAGCTCTCTATCCCCTATATTCAACTCCTTTTAGGATATTTTAAAGGAAATATCACCAAGCCTTCACTTAGTGTAACTACTCTTCATGTTTTGGTATCTGTAGTACATGTGTTTACACTGATAAATTCCCAAAGAATTAAAAATAAATTCATTTCCAGGCTTTATTAACCCCCATAGGACTGAGGTCCTGTCACACCTATGAATTAGGTTACTCTGTCTCCAAAATCCATTAAAAATATTTGACATCCGTGCTTGTGTGCATGTGCTCAGTCACTCAGTCATGTCTGATTCACTGTGAACCTGTGGACTGTAGCCTGCCAGGCTCCTCTAGTCATGGGATTTTCCAGGCAAGAATATTTGAGTGGGTTGCCATTTCCTCCTCCAGGGGATCTTCCCCACCCAGAGATCAACCCTCATCTCCCATGTCTCCTGCACTGCAGGCAGATTCTTTGCCACTGAGCCATTGGGGAAGCCCATTCTGTCACCTAATATTCCCAAGAACTGATGTCCAGTCTAGGATGACAATTTTGTCATTTTGCAAGGGTTGGGGTTTCTGTTCCCAAATGTTGGGTTAGTTCTTGTGGGATCACTACAGGCAAGGAATCTGTAAGCCTCTAGTTGGTTCAGTTCTAAATGTTGACAGTGACAGATGATAAGAATGAGATGAATGTTTGTAAGAATTGCATGCATCTCTGAGTGCTCATTTACTTGATCTTTTAAAAATTAATCTTAGAATTTGGACTACATGTAATGCTAAACACATGTCACTGATTCCAAACTTAATATGGTGCATGGAAATGTTAACAGGAATTAGAGGTACTTCAGAGTCTGTCACGGGGACAGACTATTGACACAATCTGCTATGCGTTCTGAAACCTGTATTTAGTCACGGACATCTTTATGTAACTCTTTTAAGAGTTCAATGGCTAAAATCATTATTCTCGTGTCTAAGAAGAATGAGATTGTTAATTGTGTTTACAATGAAAGATGTGAATAAATAAACAGAGTATGTTAATATTTTATTGTAATTTAGGATTTTCTAGAACAGTATTTAATATATTGGGTACAACTAGTAGATTTTATTTCTCATACTAGGTCCTATTGATTGCTAATGACTGCTCGGAGCTCTGTGTGAAGTGTTCTGAGGCTGAGTCTGATTACCTCAAGAAAGAGGGTCATGTCTGATATAAATTGTCTGCTGTTGGAGTGGGTCATGGGCACAGGGGTGGGGGTGGCTTTAGAGCCTCATATTGCCTGACTCTTCCACAGAAGCAAAAACCGTCAGCTTTATGTGGATAAATTCAACATTTCCCAGCCTGTATGGGAACTCCCCACTCTTCAACTCTCCACTTTGAATGTGCTTATCTTTCTCATCTTTGCATTTTTCTCAAGAGCCCACTGCTCATCCAGCTGCTGTTCTATCTAGCATGAAATTCTCTGGCTTTGAGGGTTCTTATGATCTCCTTCCACCCATTCTACGCCTATCATCCTCCTAAGGTCCTTTATGCATACCCTTCTTTCTGGTTAGCCTGGCTTCCTTATTGTCACAAGTGGAAAAATATTGATAATTTCGTCTCTGAACATTTGCTTAAACCTTCCATTTGAGTCTGAAACGTCCACTCTCCTCTCTATTTAATTTCTATCTGTCTTTCAAGATGTGTTATAAATCCTTTGTAGACTGTGGAGTCTTCCCTCATTGCCCTGACCCCTCTCCCCTGACACTGCAGTTCTTGATCCAATAGAAACCTGGGGTGTGCTGCAGAAACATGGTATCTTTCTTAAAGCAAAGAAACAAAACAAAAGAAAACAAAAAAAAACAAGGATGAATTACAGATAATTGGGTAGCATTGGAAAGTTTGGAGGAGCATGCTCTAGGCTGCGCTTTTAGAAAGACTTAAAGAATATCAAGAATTCATCCACTTGGGAAGCTGCTTCCTAGATCCAGGAGGAAAGGTTAGAGATTAGGAATAAAAACCCTAGAACGCTTGGTTTTAGGGACATACCATTTTAGGTAAAGTCCAGGAATCAGAATATTGCCAGTATTGTAACTGTTGAATTAAGAGCCATATCAGTCCTGCCAGAGTACACTAGGAGAAAGGATGCCTTATGCCCAACATTTTGGCATCTGAGCATCGAATGACTGGATGATGGAACACAGTGCACAAATGCCCGACTTCATGGTCATGCTTGCCAGCAGAAGACAGCGGATGCCTGAAAGGATGCCCACCTCTACCTTCTAGATCTTGCCTGAGTAGATGTGATTGCCTCAAGCTAAATCTTGAAATCCAGCTGAAAAAGCCTAGGGAATGCAGTTCCTGGCATTCTACCATCTACAATACAGAAAGGTACACTAGAAAGAGAGTGAGATTGATCTTGGCGAGGCAGCCGGGAGTGGTGGTGTGAAGCAAGATCTTAATTCCCTGCCCAGGAATTGAACCTGGGCAGCCTGGATGAGAACCAGGAATCCTAGCCACCAGACCAGCAAAGCTACTGGCTAGAAGCTATTTTTCCTTGGATCTTTGCCTCCAGTAAAAAAAATATATTTATCATGGAGGCAGAAACTGTAAATGCAGGTACAAAGTTTATTATTAGAGACAAAGCGCAACAACAAGTGGGAGAGTGCATAGAGAAACAGTTTGTTTAGATGAGACAGAAACAAGACAAAGATGCACACACGTGGAGAGGAATGGTGTGGGGTCCCCCCTAGAGAGGAGGAGGGCAGTCAAGAGGCTGTTAAGTCATTTATATAAGGTAGTTCTTCTGGGTCTTTGTCTTCCTTCAGGCATAATATCTGGTTTCTTTTTCTACACCTGACCTCCCCTGGGACCTCCCCTGGGTGTACACATACCCCTCAGCCAATATAAATCTTGAAGTGAAGGCTTCTGGGAGGAACAAGGCTCATTATGGCCTGGAATTATCCCCTCGCTTTTGACCCACAAGGATCTGTGCATGTGTAGTGTCTCTCTTGTCCTCAAAAGAGAGGAGAGCAAAGATTCCTTAATCCATTACTCAAACAGGGTTTTGCTCCTCTTTGTCCTTGCCATGACTATTACCTTAGAGACAAACACTGGCTATTTACCCTGTTTCTGTTGTTACTTCCATTTTGGAGGGCAAACAGGAGGCTGATTGTAAATGCCTTAACAGGAGCCCATCTATCTTTTGTCTCAGGAAGTGCTAACGGTTATAAGTATCCAGCCTGAAGCCTACTTCTTCAAGCCCCATGAAATGCAAACAGGAGGCCAGTTGTAAATGTCTAACCTGAAGCCCATCTATCTCCTACATCAGAATGGGTATGGACAATCTGCCATGTTTGCCATAGGCATCTCAAATTGCTATCTCTCTCTCTTTTTTTTTTTTAATTATTTTTAAATTGGGAGGATAATTGCTTTGCAATGTTAAGTTGGTTTCTGCCATATATCAACACGAATCAGTCATAGGTATATGTATGACCCCTCCTTGGTGAACCTCTCTCCCTCCTCCCATCACATCCCAGCCCTCTAGGTTATCACAGAGCCCCAGATTTGAGCTCCCTGCATTATACAGTAAATTTTCACTGGGTATCTAATTTTACATATGGTAGTATATGTGTTTCCAATCTTCTCTCTCAAATCATCCTACCCTCTTCTTTCCCACTGTGTCTACAAGTTTGTTATCTACATCTGCATCTCCATGCTGCCCTGCAAATAGATTCATCAGTACCATCTTTCTAGAGTCCATGCTGCTGCTGCTGCTGCTGCTGCTAAGTCACTTCAGTCGTGTCCGACTCTGTGTGACCCCATAGACGGCAGCCCACCAGGCTCCCCCGTCCCTGGGATTCTCCAGGCAAGAACACTGGAGTGGGTTGCCATTTCCTTCTCCAATGCATGAAAGGGAGAAGTGAAAGTGAAGTCGCTCAGTCGTGTCCCCTCTTAGTGACCCCATGGACTGCAGCCTACCAGGCTCCTCCATCCATGGGATTTTCCAGCCAAGAGTACTGGAGTGGGGTGCCATTGCCTTCTCCATCTGGAGTCCATCAGTTCAGTTCAGTTCAGTTGCTCAGTTGTGTCTGACTCTTTGCAACCCCATGAATTGCAGCACACCAGGCCTCCCTGTCCATCACCAAATCCCAGAGTTCACTCAGACTCACGTCCATCGAGTCAGTGATGCCATCCAGCCATCTCATCCTCGGTCATCCCTTTTTATAGAGCCATTAATATATGATATTTGTTTTTCTCTTTCTGACTTATTTCACTCTATAATAGGCTCTAGGTTCATCCACCTTATTAGAACTAAGTTAAATGTGCTCCTTTTTATGGCTGAGTAATATTCCATTGTATATATATGTACCACAACTTCTTTATCTATTCATCTGTCAAAGGGCATCTAGGTTGCTTCCATGTCCTACCTATTGTAAATAGTGTTATGATGAATATTGGGGCATGTGTGTCTTTTTCAATTATGGTTTCCTCAGGGTATATGCCCAGTAGTGGAATTGTTGTGTCATACAGTGGTTTTATCACTAGTTTTTTTTTTTTTTTTTCTTTAAGAAATCGCCTACTGTTCTCCATACTGGCTGTATCAATTTACATTCCCACCAGCAATGCAAGAGGATTCCCTCTCTCTGCATCCTCTCCAGCATTTATTATTTATAGATTTTTTAAAATGTAAACTTAAAAGATTTTGCACCGTGAAGGAAACTGTAAACAAGGTGAAAAGACAGTCCTCAGAATGGGAGAAAATAGTAGCAAACAAAAGAACTGACAAAGGATTAATTTCCAAAATATACAAGCAGCTCAATAGCAGAAAAACAAACAACACAATCAAAAGTGAGCAGAAGATCTAAAGAGACATTTCTCCAAAGAAGACACACAGATGACAAATAGACACATGAAAAGATGCCCAGCATTGCTCATTATTAGAGAAATGCTAATCAAAACTGCAATGAGGTATCATCTCACACTGGTCAGAATGGTCATTAACAAATTGCTGTCTTTAAACATTGCAAATCCTGTCCTGCTATTTCCCTCTTTAAAACCACTCGTTGCCTCTTAATAGCCTGAAGCGGTACTCCTTAGCATGGCCATAGGCTTTCTTCTGTGCCCAGGAGGCTAGGAGAGTACAAATGTAAAACAGAGTTTATTAGGGGAAGGTGGCTTGGATAGCTTTTCCAGCTCCTGGGCACTAGCATTCTCTCCTCTGCTCTTTTGCAAAGTCATAAAAAGCACGGCTTTTGTTTTGATTTTATACTTTTCAAAATACGACTGTTTCAACCCCTCCCTTACTTTTCTTTTAAAAAAAAATTGGGGATATATTTGCTTTACAATGTTGTGTCAGTTTCTGCTGTACAACAAAATGAATCAGCTATATGTGTGTATATGCATATATGTATATCCCCTCCCTCATGAGCCTCTCTCCAACATTGCCTATACCGCTGCCCCCCATTTAGGTTATCACAGGGCACTGAGCTGAACTCCCTGTGCTGAACAGCAGCTTCCCACTAGCTACCTATTTTATACTTAGTAATGTATCTGTTACCCAGTCTGGAAGTAATTGACTGGGAGCCAGTTCCAGTCTCCCAGTTCATCCCGCCTTCTTCTCTTCTCCCCTCCCAAGTCCACCCTTACTTTTATTTGAAGCTTCCTCTTCTTATGCCCCTATAATCCTTTTCTTGCACAGTTTGGATTTTTACTCCCAGAAGTTTCTTCTTGGTATAATGCTTTGCCTCAGAAGCAAGATTTAGTTGGTTAGCTCCAGGTTTTAGGGTCCAGACTGGTTCAGCACCATCTGTCATGATTGTACTCACCCACGTTGCACAGGCAATATTGCATTGTCTCTTTGCACTCACACACAAATTGGCTCCTGTAGAATTCCTCCCCATTTTTGGCCTCTGTTCTCAGTCTGGGCCTCCAGAATTCCAGCGAATACTTTTGGCATCTTAAAGTTCTCATACTGTTGGGGCCATGAGAGCTCCACTGGCTTTCCTTTTTTCCTTTAGCACAGATGCTAATATCACTTGTTCTGTTGATATTAGACTATTCTTTGATGGTTTGTTCCTGCTTACTGGGTATATATCAGGATTTCGTGATTTCTCCTTTTATTATAGATGTTTTCCATGATTCTTTAGTTTTGATATCCCAGTTGCTATGTCATTTTTTTAACTGGGAAAATTAATGGGAAAAAATGAAGATCATTCCATTTTTGTCAGCATCTTCTTTTAAAAATATTAAATGAATAAATAAAAATCACCGATGACTCTGAACTCATCCCTACTTTTGTTAGAAAAAAAGGATCTTAGTAAAGTCTTGATGTCATGAAGAATGATGGATTTGCAGGGATCTCTTCAGCAATAAGCCAGCACCCTCACTAAGTTGACAGTTGGCTTGGGTCCACCCAAAGTTTCCTTAGTTGGGCCCAGTGCAGCCTCTTTCTACTCATTGCTCTTTTCCTGTGGAAACAGATGCCACTTCTGATGCTCTTGAAAAAATTGTAGGTGCTTCCTGTGGCATTACTAAGAACAGAAGCTGGGCTTTGTCATTGGTAGTGTAGATGAATTCTAACTATCTTTCATTTTCTTGTCACTTACTCAAGAGTTAAAATCGGGTGGGGAGGTTAGGTGCGCCTTACTGGCAAAATCTACGCTTGTTCCTGTGATTTCCTTGCTGGGAATAGAGGATGAAACTGATGATATTTCAGTGTCAGTAGCATAAGAGGTTAAGACTGCATAGTAGGTGATTCCTTTGCAATGAGAAAGGAGTTTGATGTTGGAAAGCAGCGGGAAAAGCTAAATCTCTATTGCAGTCCATTCTTTTGGTTGGTGAAAATCCATTTACTCTTCCTTAAATCTTAAAATTTTGCCAGGAACAATACAAATACACAAAGGAGGAAAAGAAGAAAGAAAGACAAGCAATAAAACACACCTATCTTTTATACAAATGAAATGTCTAGCTTTGATCAAAGATAGACTACGATCTTGCAGTTCTTGCTCCAGTTTTGGGTACAGGATTTTGGTGATTCTGTCTTAGTGTTGGCTCACCAGATTGTGAAATTCACCACCACCAATGCACATTATACCAAATCATGAAAAAAAGAAAAGAAAAAGAAAGTGAAATATATTTTACCACAAATACAGAAATAAAGGCTATGTCTGTTTTTTCCAAAGCTGATTATGACACTGTAGTTAATTTTTATGACTTCCTTTCTCTGTTACCAATTTCTGTTTCCATGGACTTTAATTAGCACCTTAACTAGTTGGAATTCCTTCCTGAGTGAGGTGGTGCATATGACATTCATTCCTGAGGGCGTGAGCTCTTGATAATCCTGTGTGTAGAGCCTTCTGTGAATTTTCACAATTGCAAACAATGCTACTGGGAGGAGTACTAGAAGAGCCTCTGAATTTACTCCTTTCTCTTTCTTCCTCCCCTTCTATAAGTCACTCAGTCATGTCCAACTCTTTGCCATCCCATGGACTGTAGCCTTCCAGGTTCCTCTGTCCATGGAATTTTCCAGGCAAGAATACTGGAGTGGGTTGCCATTTCCTTCTCCAGCCCTCTTATAGCAGAAACCTTATTTATTTCATCTTGATACTGAGAATTAACCATCCTGTCTAACACTACAAAATTATTATTGTTTGCATGTTGTCTCAGGAACATGAGAAACCCCAAACATCCAGGAGACAATTACAACTTCCAACTTGGTTAAATAATTGTTGTATTTCCTCATGGAAACATTCCTCCGTTGAGTGGTATTATAGCATAGTGGTTAAGGGCCTGAGCATTCAAATTCCAGCTCCACCATTTACCACTTCACTGCATTCAATTTCCTAATGTGCAAAATGTGGACAATAGAGTACTTCAATGGAGTCATTGAGGTGAGGTGAAGTCGCTCAGTCGTGTCCGACTCTTTGCGACCCCGTGGACTGTAACCTACTAGGCTTCTCCGCCCATGGGATTCTCCAGGCAAGAATACTGGAGTGGATTGCCATTTCCTTCTCCAGGGGATCTTCCCGACCCAGGGATCGAACCCGGGTCTCCCGCATCAGAGGCAGACGCTTTAACCTCTGAGCCACCAGGGATTGGATGTTCCATGTAAGTCACATAGAGCAGTGCCCATCACATGGAGTGTTTATAAAATACAAACTGTTACCACCTAGGTGCTAAACACGCAGAGTATAGTTACAAGGAAGGGAAACAAACAAAATCAAGATTATGGGTGTAACTGTGAACCGTGAACAGCCCCTCACTACTCTATGTACATACATTTTCACATCTTCATTTCTTCATTATGTTAATAGTAGAAATAGTACCATATATTTGTTGCCTACTCAAAGCACCCAGTTTACCCTATACCACGTGCTCTAATCTCCCAAGATTCCCCCACAACTGGCACTGATTTTTATAAAGATTCATATTCTTGTTCCATAAGGTCACCTATTTCTGGGTGATGCGCATATGTCATGATCAATGAATCCCATGGGTATCGATCCAGTGTCAATTCTTTTCTGTACAAATATCAATTATTAATACTAGTATTTGAATTATTTGATAAGAAATAGTGATGTGTGACTGTCATTATGATGTATAAGGCAACAATAAGATCATAGATGACAAAGAAAATCTTAATCCAGAATAATTTTCTCTTCCAAAGGGGTAAATCATGGCCCCCTTCATAACATAAGGGTTCACTGTAATCAGCCTGCCAGCAGGAGGCTAGCTGGTCCCTTTGATATACCATATTAGGGGATAGGGATGTTGATTGCTGCTCTGCAAATTGTTGAGGTTACATCCTTATTCTTAGTCTGTGTTCCTGTCAGCTCTTGGACCCATGCTTGTGTGGAGCTGGTGTTCCATGTGTGAAATAGCACTCTATATTGTCCACTTATTCAGATCATCAGAATGTACTCTGTAGAATCCCAATAACAACTTTGCTTTGTTCATAAAAATAATAAGCAATGTTTAATTTTCTAATGCTGTCATAAAAATTACCACAAATTTAATGGTTTGAAACAACACAAATTTTAAATCTCACAGTTCTGTAGGTCAGAACTCTGACATGGGTCTCAGGTATCAAAAATCAAAGTGTCAGCATCTCTGTATTTCTTTCTAGAGGCTCTAAGAAAAATCTGTCTTAATGCTCATTCAAGGAGTCAATAGAATTGAATTCCTTGAGGTTGTAGGACTGAGGCCCCTACTTCCTTGCTGGTTGTCAGTTGAAGGCTGTTCTCAGCATTTAGAGACCCCTGTATTGCCTCCTCTATCCATCTTCAAATCTAGTAATTGTGAGTTGAATTCCTTTCACATTTTGAATCTCTCCTGCCTCTTTTGTTACATCCCTCATACTCTTCTTTCAGGAAATGTTCTTCACTTTTAAGGACTTAAGTTATTTGATTGGGTCCACCAGGATACTACAGGATAATCTTCCAGGCTCAAGATCCAAAGCCTTAACCACATCTGAAAAATTCCTTTTGCTGAGTAGCGAAACATAATAGGGTCCAAGGATCAGGGTATGGCCATCTCTGAAGAGCTATTATTTTGTCTACCACAAGCAAGCATTGTAGAAGAAAGCTAACATCATCTGACTCTTTGCAGTAGGAAACTTTGATGATTATTCACAAGAGACATAATATCATCCTTTCAATCCCCAAATGTTGATCCTTCTAACTGATAAATAATTTGGCTAAACCATTAGCAAACTCCTAGTTTCTTAACTCAGTTTATCACTTTTTCCAGGCAAAGTGGAAAAAGAGATGTCCTAGTCAAGGAGAGTTGAGACATCTCTGAGAAAGTCATAAAGGTGTACATTTGTCCCATCAAGTGAAAGAAAATTGCTTCTAGTGTCCTCCATTTGTTGGAAATTGAGGAGAAAAAAAGCATTTGTCAGATTAATAACTTCATACTCAATATCAAAGGCTGTACTGATTTGTTCTAATAAGGAGCCCATGAAAGGAAAAGTACCTGCAGTTAGAGTCATACATTATTAAACTGACAATAATCCACTGCCATTCTCCAAGGTTCATCTACCCTTGGCAGGATAAACCAAAGAACCAAATGGGCCTGTGAATTGGAGTGCTTTTCGAGTATTTTATGGTGACACTGATTTCCATGATTCTCCTAAAGCTGCGGTTTGTGTTTTGGCTTATTTTTTTGGTAGGAAGCACAAAGTGTAGAGGCTTCTTCTTGTCTCTCTCTGTCATGATCTCCCTACCTCCACTGGTAAAGGGTACTGATAGAGGATCATTGCTGTGTATATTTATTTCATTTATTGACATGTGTTTTGATTACCATTGGCCCACTACCATGATTTAGTTCAAAACTCCACTTGTCACCTGTCTTGTGTAAGCTTCCATTCTGGGTATTAGATCACTGTGGTTTTCTGAGAACATAAGCAGTAGTGTCAGTTTAGACCTGATGGGTAATGTACATAAAAAGTTTAGATACCTATCGTTTTCTGAGGATAAATATCCATATCTACCTTTGGAGAAGAATAAGGGGAAGATTCTAAGTGAACACTTGGGTATTTTTGCAGGATATCCCCTCAAGTGTACCTAGTCTTCATTTGCAAGTTTCTTTGAACTTGAGTCTAGGAATTGCATGAAGGATCAGGATCGTCATAACCTGGTGACAGCTGAAGTTAGGCCCCCAATTATTCAGTAATATCCATAATGTAGGACTTCAGTAGGTATGGCAGAAAAAGTAATGCTCACAAGTATTCCATATGGTCTATCCATTTTCCGGTACCCTTGTAGTTAAATGCTGCCGTGTGATTAGCTCTGCTCAATGGGCTGTGAGCAGAAGTGACATGTGAAACTTCTGGCTGAAGCCCAGAAAACCAGGCGTAAGCTCTTGATGCAGTCTCTTCCTCTACCATGGAAGCTAAGAGATCAGATCACAACATGAAACAAGCTTGGCCTCTAGTCACTGTATGATCAAAAGCCCAAGGGAGTCACTCAGACCTATAGCAGACTTATGTACAAGAGAAATAAACTTTTAACTGCTAAACCACTGACACCTGGGGGCCATTTTTATTAGTATAGCATTTCCCCATTCATTGGGGAACCAGTCCTTACAGTCAGAGGATCCCATGAGCGATCAACCATCATCAATGATCTTGTGGTTTAGACCATTTTATTTACCATAATGATACTTCCTTCTGTTATGATAATCAAGCTCATTCTGCCTCTGCCAGTTAAGTGTCTCTACTTTTTTTTTTTTTCCATTCTGATATCCTTGCATCACACTGAAACCAGGGGGCCTATTTTAACTGTAGCATCTTCCTCAACATCTTTGGACTACACAGAACAGCCATCAGCATGTTTCTCAAAGGTGTTCATACTTCTTTTACCAATATTGATCACAAGGTTTCATTGAGGAGAGATTTTTTTTCTGGGCCCTCCCTAGGGACTTAGGAAGTGGGTGGTTGCATTGTGATTAATTTCAGATTTCCTATATCCCTCCAAATTAAAGTTCCTTAATATACATTAGATCAAAATATTTTTGGTATTTGAATTTTATTTAGTGAGGGTCAGATAAGAACATGGATGCAAATATGCATTAACCAGATATACGAATTATTACAATACATACCAGCAAGAACACAAAAACTAGTCTGTCTAGTAAGTCAATTCATAATCATAACTTGAATCCAATCTAAAGCTATGTTTCTTCCAATTTGGTGTGTGTGTGTTCAGTTGCTCAGTCATGGTTGACTCTTTGCAAATCCCTGGACTGTAGCCAGCCAGACTCCTCTGTCCATGGAATTTTCCAGGCAAGAATACTGGAGTGGACTGCCATTTCCTACTCCAGGGGATCTTCCCAACTCTGGGATAGAACCTGCATCTTTTGCTTTGCCTATACTGGCAGACAGATTCTTAACCACTGCACCATCTAGGAAGCCTCCTTCCAGTTTGGGGAGAACCCTCTAAATTCATTCCCACACACATTCCAAAGACCTTTGCAAATAAAATGAAAATCCTGAAATTCTTTGGAATAGATTCCTCTCTTTGATTTTATTTATCATTTTCTCCTTAGGGTATGCTGTGGTCTAATTTAATTGTAACTTTGGAAAAAAGAAGGGTGTGTGAGGGGTTAGAGAGGGTAGATTGAAAGATAAAATGGTTTGTTGTTGTAGGGTAACTCTCTCATTCATGGGCACAGGAAGATTATTTCCAAGAGCATGGGAAGTTCAGTGATGGGTAAGGATTCTATATACCAAGACATCTCCTAATCCTGCGACGTACATCTAATCCAGTGTTTCAGTGTTCTCTTTTTTTCTGCTACATGGCCCTACTGAAGAGACATTACAAGCTGGTTAATTCAACAGATGTCACAATTTGGCAGTCCACAGGGGAAAAAAATAATCTCTGATAAATTTGGTATTCACTTATCTCAGTCCTAAAGATGCAACTAAAAATTTATTCTTTCACAGTGTTTGTAGAAAGCCTGAGAATTGAGAAATTTAAATGCTTCATTTTCTTTTTAAAAAATCATCAAGTGCCAAGACAAGTAATTCCTTTACCCTGTAGTCTTTGCTTTAGCAACAACAAACTCCCAAGCTTTGCCCTCCATGAACACTTTATTCCGATAACTCTGGGTAATCTTTAACTATTGTGCTGCTGTGTGCCATAAACTAGAATTCCATCCTGGAGTTGTAATAGGATGTTCATTGCGTTCTGCTGTATCTAGGCTAGATACCCAATCTCAGCTTTTCTATACTTTATTGGAGACGTGTTAATTACAATGTGCTTACTTTGTGCCAGGTGCTGTTCCGAGTCATTCTCACATATTAACTCTTTAAGCATTAAAACAAGCCAGTGAGATTGGCACTGTTATTATCCACACTTAAAAATGAGACACTGATACATCTACAGGCTAGTTCACAGAGCTTGTAAGTGGCAAAGCTGGAGATTTAAATCCAGGCAGTCTGACTCCTCCATATGCTTTGCTGCTTCTCAATTTGAAAGTGCATTCTTATCAGTTAGTTTGCTGTCATCTTGTGAGAAATAGAAACTAATTTTTGCTATCTTAACAAAATGATGTTTTATTGGAATGTCGTCAGAATTGACAGAAAAGACTACAAGAACAGCCTTGGGTAATAAACAAGATGAAGCTGAGGTCTCTATAGTGGGCCAAAGAAAAGGAAGGCGGTAACTATTCTGCTGAGAAAACAGTCTGGCCAGGATACCGCTCTTTTCACTACATCTGCCATCACTGCTAACTTCATGACAGAGTTCTAATCACTCCATCATCATATTGCCACTCACTCGAGTGCCAAACTTCAGGGCAGAAGCCTCTGATGTGCTGAGCTTATTCACCTGCCTGTATTGTGGCTGCCAAAGAATGAAGAGAAGGACTGAAAGTATTTGGCTTCCTTAGTGGGAAAGAGATGAAGCCCAGCTTCACAGTGAGACTAAATACAATGAGGAAATCTTACAAATCGTAAAGGGGTTGCTTAACAGACATCAAAATACTAACTGATCATTGAGATTTGTAAAGATCTAAAAGGATCGGTACCCTACAGTCTCATTTGTGTCTGAAAACCAAAAAACCAAGGAACAGATATTGCTCAGCCTTCCCACTCTCCAAATCTCTCCTAGCTCCACTGCATAGACTTCACTGAAAAGAAGTAAACTAGCTCTCCCTAACCTCATCTCTGAAACACAGCAAGCTAGATTCAAATTCTAGGCTCAGACCATTTGATAGGAGGCTATTTTTTTTCCCAAAATTTTGCAAACCCAAGATACATCCTAGTCTATTCTGAGCTTGGGGCTGTTTCTCACATTCCTTTATAGAATTGGTTACCCACAATCTCAGTAGTCCCAGACCAAGCCCCAAACCACTGAACTGAGCCCATCAGACTTTCAGATAAAATTTGGTATGGTAGAAACAACCCTAAGCAGGCCAATTTATCAAAATAGGTAGGTCCCTTACACTTTCTTTGCTCAACGCCAATTTCCTAGGAAATACTGTAAAAGGAAACAAGAAGACATAAACTTGATAGGTGAAGCTGTAGATAGATATAAGAAGAAAATGAGGAGTGAGTGAGAAGAAAGAATGTAGCTCCATTCAAAAGAAAAATGCTTCCCAAATTACTCCATCTCCAGAGTGCTGCCCTCTTATTTTGGAAAATTTCACTATTCCTAGCCTGCCTGCTTCGGAGAAGGCAATGGCAACCCACTCCAGTCCTCTTGCCTGGAAAATCCCATGGACGGAGGAGCCTGGTAGGCTGCGGGGTTGGACACGACTGAGCGACTTCATTTTCACTTTTCACTTTCATGCATTGGAGAAGGAAATGGCAACCCACTCCAGTGTGCTTGCCTGGAGAATCCCAGGGATGGGGGAGCCCAGTGGGCTGCTGTCTATGGGGTCGCACAGATTTGGACATGACTAAAGTGACTTAGCAGCAGCAGCAGCAGCCTGCCTGCTTGCCTACTCTTTACCCAGAAAGCCTGCAGATAACTGCCTATCATTTGCAGTAAATCTTTCCCATGTGCAGTTGCAAACATAAGGATTAGACTCATGAAACCTACATCAGCTTACTAAACAAATGGATGGGGTTCTTCATGCATAAGTATTAATAAACAACCACTAGATATACGACTAAAACCTATGATAGGAAATAAATGCAAGGTGAACAAGCAGAGGGGACCATAGATGAAAGAGAGATGATAATGGAGCAGAAGAGAACTTGATATATACTTGAGAGGTCATTGCAGCCATAAAAAGATGCAATCAAAAAGCAAAAAAGAGTTAGCAAATCTGTTACTAGTGTTAACTATGAAGGGGAAATCAACGAACCAGTAAATAATAAGATGGACAAAGTAAGTTGGGTACTTGTGGATAAACATTGAGAAAATCAATGATAATATAATAAATGGATTATATTACATTACAGGAAAGTTGAGACTTGGTGAATAGAATTGTATTCTGAATAAAGGAATTTCTGGGGAAAAAAGGAGTGGAGAAAATATCAAAGAGAAACAGAAAAATAGTTTCCAGAGCCAAAAAAAGACATACACTGGCAATAATTTTGATTTTTCCGTGTTTTCTTTTTTTCTTATTGTGAATGTATCTCATTCCTGTTTTCTGTCCCTTTAATTATCTGTTTCTTCTGTGGTTTGTTCTGTTTACCTTGTAAGTGTGAGAAAAATTGATTTTAAAAGACTACACCTGAACCTCTGGTTCCAATCAGCTTGCAGTACCTTCCATAAACAACTCTAAAAGCTAAACAAAAAATATAAAAACTTTTGTTTCTAGGCATTAGAGAACAATTATAGCAGAAGTATAACATAGGAAGTGAGCACTTCATTTATACTCACTTTGTCCCCAAAGGCATTTTCTAAACTGAGGTGCAGAGAACCCACACAGAGAGTGGTGGTTTATTCAAGCAGAAGAGACATTCATTGTTTAGATCTGCCAAGAGAACTTTAACTGAAAGATTATAACAGTGAAGGAGAGACCTGCAGTTGAGTCCCCCAAATCTATATTTTCCTAGTTCTTTGAATAATTTCTAAATTATTTGTGCATAAGGAGAACCTCTGGAAAAAGAGCCACAATTTGGGAGGCAAAGATTACAATTTTGACATAAATAGAATGGAAATATCTTGGTGAACCCCATAGACTTTCAGTCAAGAGCTAAGAAAGGTCATATCCTAGTAAGTGGCAAATGTTAGGAGTCCTAGCTACCTCTTCAGAGTAGTACAAAACTGAAATAAACCTACTTAACAAATCCTAAAAGGCCTCTACAGGATAAAAGTGATCTTCCAGTAAATTTTTCTCTTTTATGTTTAAAATAGTTTTACTGACATTTATTTTACATACAATAAAGCGTTTTAGCAACTGGTTTGAATTGTAAAGCTTCATGACGAATGCTTACATCCATATAATCACTACTCCAAAAAAGATATAGATGTTTTCTATCACCTCAATTTTCTTTTTTTAAAAAAATTTTATTGATACACGGTTGATTTACAATGTTGTGTTAATTTCTTCTGTTTAGCAGTCTTTTGGTTATACGTATATATTTAATATATATATATATATTCCTGCTCATATTCCTTTCCATTATGGTTCATCATGGGATATTGAATATAATTCCCTGCACTATATAATAGGACCTTACTGTTTATTCATCCTATATATAATAGTTTGCTTCTACTAATCCGAAACTTCTAATCCTTCCCTCTCCTACCACTGCTTCCCCTTGGCAACCACAAATCTGTTCTCTATGTCCGTGAGTCTGTTTTGGTTTCATAGATATTGCTTTGGTGGTTTGTATTATATTTTAGATTCCACATATAAGTGATATCATATGCATTTGTCTTTCTCTTTCTGACTTAACTGTATCTCTAGGTCCGTCCATCTTGCTGTAAATGGCATCAAAAAGAATGAAATAATGACATTTGTATCACCCTAAATTTTCTTTGTGACTTTTTGCAGACAATGACCCCTCTACTTCCTCTAGATTCCTCTAGAAAACTACTAATATGTTTTTTATTAGTAGGTAAATTTTGCCTTTTAAAAAAGAACATCCTTTTGTGTCTGGTTTATTTGACTCAGCATAATGTTTTGAAATCATTTATATTGTTGTGTGTATTAGAAGTTTGGTCCTTTTTCTTTCTGAATAGTGTTGCATTATATAAATATACTACAAAAATTTACTTATTGGTAAGCATTTAGGTTATTTTCATTTTTTTGCTATAGTAAATAAAGCAGCTATAAACACTTATGTGTAAACTTTTCTTATGAGCCTTTTCATACTGGTCAAAGCTATGGTTTTCCCAGTAGTCATGTACGGATGTGAGAGTTGGACCATAAAGAAAGCTGAGTGCCAAAGAATTGATGCTTTTAAACTGTGGTGTTGGAGAAGACTCTTGAGTCCCTTGGGCTGCAAGGAGATCCAACCAATCCATCCTAAAGGAAATCAGTCCTAAATATTCATTGGAAGAACTAATGCTGAAGCTGAAACTCCAATACTTTGGCCACCTGATGTGAAGAACTGACTCATTGGAAAAGACCCTGATGCTGGGAAAGATTGAAGGAAGGAGGAGAAGAGGACGACAGAGGATGAGATGGTTGGATGGCATCACCGACTCAATGGGCATGAGTTTGAGTAAACTCCAGGAGTCGGTGATGGACGGGGAGGCCTGGCATGCTGCAGTCCATGAGGTCACAAAGAGTGGGACACAACTGAGTGACTGAACTGAACTGAACTGAATGGGTATGGAATACTTTTCTATTTGGTTTTTAATTTGCATTTCCCTGGTGACTAATAATATTAAGTATGTTTCAGATGATATTGGTTACTGCATATCTTCCTTTGTGAAGCTCTGTTCAAATATTTTGCCCATGTTTTAAAATGTAGCTATTTGTGTTTTTATTATTGAGCTATAATGCTTCTTTATATGCCTTCGATGCAAGTTCTTTATCAGATATATATATATATATATATATATATATATATATATAGTGTGTGTGTGTGTGTGTGTGTGTTGTGTGCTTAGTTGCTCAGTCGTGTCTGACTCTTTGTGACCCCCAGGATCTTCTGTCCATAGGGATTCTCCAGATGAGAATATTGGAGTGAGCTGCCGTGCCCTCCTCCAGGGGATCTTCCCAACCCAGGTCTCCCACATTTCAGGCAGATTCTTTACCATCTGAGCCACCAGGGAAGCCTAAGAATACTGGAGTGGATAGTCTATCCCTTCTCCAGGGGATCTTCCTGCCTCAGGAACTGAACCAGGGTCTCCTGCTTTGCCTATATATATATGTGTGTGTGTATATATATATATGTATATGTATATATGTGTGTGTATGTGTATATATATATATACACATATACATAAAATATCTTCTCTGAGTGTATAGCTTGTCTTTTAACTTTCTTACTGGAATCTTTTGAAGAGTAGAAGTTTAAAATTTTGATGAAGTTATATTTATAATTTTTTATTTTCTCATTTGTTTGTGTTCTATCTAAGAAACTTTTGCCTATACTCAGTTCACAAACATTTTCTCCTCTTTTGTTTCAGAGGTCTATAATTTTATCTTTTACAGAGGTTCATGTATGGCTGTGAGAGTTGGACTATAAAGAAAGCTGAGCGCCGAAGAATTGATGCTTTTGAACTGTGGTGTTGGAGAAGACTCTTGAGAGTCCCTTGGACTGCAAGGAGATCCAACCAGTCCATTCTGAAGGAAATCAGCCCTGTGTCTTCATTGGAAGAACTGATGCTCAAGCTGAAACTCGAATCCTTTGGCCACCTGATGTGAAGAGTTGACTCATTGGAAAAGACCCTGATGCTGGGAAAGATTGAGGGCAGGAGGAGAAGGGGACAACAGAGGATGAGAGTCGCAAAGAGTCGTATATGACTGAGCAACTGAACTGAACTGAGCTGAACTGAACTGAGCTGAATTGAGCTGTGATCCATTTTGAATAAATACTTGTTCATGTTGTGACTTAAGAAATTAAGTTCATTTTTATCCAAACAGATACCCAGTTGTTTCAACGCCATTTCCCCTTTGAATTACCTTGTTGAAAATCAATTGAATATGTATATTTTTTTCCTAGTGAACTTTTGATGTTCCATTAGTTTATATTTTAGAATTTCAATTAGTATAATTATTATGGTTACAGTTTCTATAAATTCTTGAGCTTTTTAAATAAAAAAGTGTTTTAAATTGTTTGCTAGTTATATCATTTTTCTTATTCCTGACTATGCTTTGTTAACTGATTTTCTCCTGATTATGAGTTGTATTCTCCTACTTCTTGATATGTCTATTAAATTATGATTGTATACTAGACATTGTGAATGTTACACTGTTGAATGCCTGGATTTTGTTAATATCCTTAAAGACATTTATTTGGGGTGGGAGGAGGGTGGAAGTAGCTAAATTATTTGTTGTTCAGCTTGATTCTTTTGAGATATTTCAAAGACTTTTGCATGTACACACCATTAATTTACCTAACAAATGATTCTATTGGGATCTCTATTTAATATCCTGGGTATTCAATAAATTCTCTCTACTGTGATTGGCTAGAATATAGATGTCTCCCAGTTCTATGTGAATTCTGAAGTTTTTTTTTTTTAACTTGTAGCAAACTAAAGATTGTAATTTTTGCAGCATCAAGGAATTTCACTTGATGATATGTAATAAATACTCAGCTAAGAAATCAAGAATACTCCTAGGCAGATATCTGAAGCTCTCCGTCTGCATAGTTCTCTCCTCTACACTACTATGCCCTGCAAATTCCAGACACATTATTCTCCGACAAATCCTGCTGATGTCTTCCCAAGTCAGCAAAACCCCTTTTGTCTGCTTGAGGTTCTTTTCCTTTGAAAAAGTCTAGAAGTCTCTTCCTAGAAGAAGGCTAGAGTGAATAGAGCTTAAGAGACATGAAGGTGTCTAAAGTCATATATGTACTTGATTCACCAGAAGTGAGGATATATAATGAAATGAGGCAATATTTAAAGAAATAGCACTGAGAAATTTCCAAATCTGATGAAAGTCATCAACCTATACATTCAAAAAAACTCAGAATATAATTTTAAAAAGCCTTTGTCTAAGCATGTACTAGTTAAAATGCTGAAAACCAAAAATGAGGAGAATATCTTAAAAAATTCAGAGAAAAAAACAAGCAAAAACAATAAACTGATAATTTTTCAACATATACTGTAAAAGCCAGAAAGCACTAGAGTGACATATTTAAAGTGCTAAAATAAATAAATAGAACTGCCAACTTAGAATCATATACTCCATGAAAAACATCCTTTAAAAACATGGACAAAATAAAGATGCTTTAATATAAAATAAGATACCAAAATATTAATTTTTAGCACATTCATACTATAAAACCTACAGGAAAATGATAGAGATGAAAGTCCAAAACATAAAGAAGGAATAAAGAATATTAAAAGACTAAATAGGTAGCTCAGTTCAGTTCAGTCCCTCAGTCATGTCCAACTCTTTGCAACCCCATGGACTGCAGCATGCCAGGCTTCCCTGTCCATCACCAGCTCCTGGAGCTTGCTGGAACTCATGCCTATCGAGTCGGTGATGTCATCCAACCATCTCATCTTCAGTCATCCCCTTCTCCTCCCTCCTTCAGTCTTTCCCAGCATCAGGGCCTTTTCCATGGAGTCACATCAAGTGGCCAAAGTTTTGGAGTTTCAGTTTTAGCATCAGTCCTTCCAATGAATATTCAGGACTGATTTCCTTTAGGATGGACTGGTTGGATCTCCTTGCTGTTCAAGAGACTCTCAAGAGTTTTCTCCAACACCACAGTTCAAAAGCATCAATTCTTTGGCACTCAGCATTCTTTATGGTCCAACTCTCACATCCATACATGACTAGTGGAAAAACTATAGCTTTGACTATATGGACCTTTGTTGGTAAAGTAATGTCTCTGCCTTTTAATATGTTGTCTAGATTGGTAAAAGATTTTCTTTCAAGGAGCAAGTGTCTTTTAATTTCATGGCTGCAGTCACCATCTGCAGAGATTTTGGAGCCCAAGAAAATAAAATCTGTCACTGTTTCCATCGTTTCCCTATTTATCTGCCATGAAGCAATGGGACTGGATGCCATGACTTTCATTTTTTGAAAGTTCAGTTTTAAGCCAGCTTTTTCAGTCTCCTCTTTCATTTTCATCAAGAAGCTCTTTAGCTCCTCCTTGCTTTCTGCCATAAGGATGGGGTCATCTGCACATCTGATATCACATTATTGATATTTCCCCCAGCTCTTTTGATTCCAGCTTGTGCTTCATCCCATCCATCATTTTGCATTATGTACTCTGCAAACAAGTTAAATAAGCAGGGTGACAATATACAGCCTTAACGTGCTCCTTTCCCAATTAGGAAACATGTTCTGGTTCCATATCTGGTTCTAACTGTTACTTCTTGACCTGCATACAGATTTCTCAGGAGGCAGGTAAGGAGGTCTGATATTCTCATCTCTAGAAGAATTTTCCACATTTTGTTGTCATCCACACAATCAAAGGGCTTCCCCGGTGGCAGGTAAAGAATTCGCCAGCAATGCGGGAGACCTGGATTCGAACCCTGGGTTGGGAAGATTCCCTGGAAAAGGGAATGGCTATCCACTCCAATATTCTGGCCTGGAGAATCTCACAGACTGTATACTTCATGGAGTCACGAAGAGTCACACATGACTGAGAAACTTTCACTCACACAGTCAAAGGCTTTAGTATAGTCAGTGAAGCAGAATTAGATGTTTTTCTGGAATTCTCTTGCTTTTTCTATGATCCAAAGGATGTTGACAGTTTGATCTCTGGTTTCTCTGCCTTTTCTAAATCCAGCTTGAACATCTGGAAGTTCATGGTTCATGTACGGTTGAAGCCTAGCTTGGAGAATTTTGAGCATTATTTTGCTAGCATATGAGATGAATGCATTTGTGCAGTAGTTTGAACATTCTTTGGCATTGCCTTT
This sequence comes from Cephalophus harveyi, assembly GCA_006410635.1. Taxonomy (NCBI): domain Eukaryota; kingdom Metazoa; phylum Chordata; class Mammalia; order Artiodactyla; family Bovidae; genus Cephalophus; species Cephalophus harveyi. Next base: position 34,279 of record SJYT01025603.1, on the reverse strand, counting down.
CTTTGGGATTGAAATGAAAACTGACCTTTTGCAGTCCTGTGGCCCCTGCTGAATTTTCCAAATTTGCTGACACATTGAGTGCAGCACTTTAACAGCATCATCTTTTAGGATTTGAAACAGCTCAGTTGGAATTCCTTCAGCTCCAATAGCTTTGTTTGTAGTGATGCTTCCTAAGGCCCACTTGACTTTGCACTCCAGGATGTCTGGCTCTAGGTGAGTGATCACACTATCGTGGTTATCTGGGTCATGAAGAACTTTTTTGTATAGATCCATGTATTCTTGCCACCTCTTTTTAATATCTTCTACTTCTGTTAGATCCATACTGTTTCTGTCCTTTATTGTGCCCATCTTTGTCTGAAATGTTCCCTTGGTATCTCTAATTTTCTTGAAGAGATCACTAGTCTTTCTCCTTCTATTGTTTTCTTCTATTTCTTTGCATTGATCACTGAGGAAGTCTTTCTCATCTCTACTTGCTATTCTTTGGAACTCTGCTTTTGGATGGGTATATCTTGCCTTTTGGCTTTCCTGGTGGCTCAGACTGTAAAGCGTCTGCCTACAATGTGGGAGACCCGGGTTTGATCCCTGGGTCGGGAAGCTGCTCTGGAGAAGGAAATGGAAACCCACTCCAGTACTCTTGCCTGGAAAATCCCATGGATGGAGGAGCCTGGTAGGCTACAATCTATGGGGTTGCAAAGAGTCGGACATAACTGAGCAACTTCACTATCTTTCCTTTTCTCCTTTGCCTTTTGCTTCTCTTCTTTACTCAGTTATTTGTGAGGCCTCCTCAGACAACCTTTTCATTTCCTCATCTTGGGGATGGTTTTGATCACTACCTCCTGTGCAATGTTATGAACCTTCACGCATAGTTCTTCAGGCACTCTGTCTATCAGATCGAATCCCTTGAATCTGTTTGTCACTCCCACTGTATAATCATAAGGGATTTGATTCAAGTCATACCTGAAGGGTCTACTACTTTCTTCAATTTAAGCCTGAATTTTGCAGCAAGGTAGTTAAATATAGTCATATTAATTTTTTTAAGAATTTTTTAATGAGGACCATTTTTAAAGCCTTTATTGGATATGTTACAATATTGATTCTATTTTATGTTTCAGTTTTTTGGCTGCAAGGCATGTGGGATCTTGGCTCCCAGACCAGGGATTGCACCCATACCCTCTGCATTGAAAGGCAAATTTAAAACACATGTCAGATTTAAAACATATAGAACTAAACTATTGGACAAGAGTAGCACAAAGAGAATGATGGGGAACTCATTGAATTAAACTGTTGTAAGGGTATTGCATTGTTTAAAAATTAACATAAGCATTAATTTAAATACACTGTAATAAATTAAGGATAAATACTGAAATATTCAGTATTTAAAAGAATATAAACTCATTTTTAATCTCCATATAAAAGAATAAAAGAATATGCAAATAAAAGAACAAAAAGGAAGAAAAATTGAAATATGAATAAACTTGATTGATTCAGAAGGGCACAAGAAATTAAGAATAAAAAACAAATAAAAACATGAAACAGAACACAAAAACCAAAATGAAAGACAGTGATGACTAGACTGGTAAGCTATATAGCAGATAAATAATTTAAAGAGTTACATTATAAATGAAATCATTAAGTAGTATAATCAAAACTGAGCTTGTAAGAATGGATAAACAGATAAACTTCAGCTACATGCCATTTATAAATGAAATTCTTCATTAAAAGGCAGTGAAAATTAAATAGAAATATAGAAAAGGATATTCTAAGTAATCACTAACTCAAAGAAAGCTGGTATAGTTAACTATATAAATATAGGTAAAGTAGACTTTATATTTTACAATATAAAATATGTAATATAATATGTAGTGGTGGTGGCTTAGTCAGTAAGCCATCTCCGACTCTTGTGACCCCATGGACTTTAGCTCACCAGGCTCCTCTGTCCATGGGATTTTCCAGGCAAGAATACTGGAGTATGTTGTATATATAATTAATGTCATTTCATTTTGTAATAGTAAAAAGTCCACATCAAAAAAAGATGGTAAAATATTGCATAATTTGTGTGCAATCAATAACAGTTTTCTGAATACTGAAGAATAACTTCAGTATTCTTGCCTTGAGAACCCCATGAACAGTATGAAAAGGCAAAATGATAGGATACTGAAAGAGGAACTNGCTGGAAGAAAGCACAAGCTGGAATCAAGATTGGTGGGAGAAATATCAATAACCTCAGATATGAAGATGACACCATCCTTATGGCAGAAAGTGAAGAGGAACTAAAAAGTCTCTTGATGAAAGTGAAAGAAGAGAGTGAAAAAGTTGGCTTAAAGCTCAACATTCAGAAAACTAAGATATGGCATCTGGTCACTTCATTGGAAATGATTTCCCATCACTTCATGGGAAATAGATGGGGAAACAGTGGAAACAGTGTCAGACTTTATTTTTTGGGGGTCCAGAATCACTGCAGATGGTGACTGCAGCCATGAAATTAAAAGACGCTTACTCCTTGGAAGAAAAGTTATGACCAACCTAGATAGCATATTGAAAAGTAGAGACATTACTTTGCCAACAAAGATTTGTCTAGTCAAGGCTATGGTTTTTCCAATGGTCCTGTATGGATGTGAGAGTTGGACTGTGAAGAAAGCTGAGCACCGAAGAACTGATGCTTTTGAACTGTGGTGTTGGAAAAGACTCCTTGGACTGCAAGGAGATCCAACCAGTCCATTCTGAAGGAGATCAGTCCTGGGATTTCTTTGGAAGGAATAATGCTAAAGGTGAAACTCCAGTACTTTGGCCACCTTATGCATTGAGTTGACTCATTGGAAAAGATTCTGATGCTGGGAGGGATTGGGGGCGGGAGGAGATGGGGACGACAGAGGATGAGATGGCTGGATGGCATCACAGACTCGATGGACGTGAGTCTGAGTGGACTCCAAGAGTTGGTGATGGACAGGGAGGCCTGTGTGTTGCAATTCATGGGTTCACAAAGAGTTGGACACGACTGAGCGACTGAACTGAACTGAACTGAATAACAGTTTCAAAATATTGGGTTGGCCAAACACTTGAGTTTTTCCACAACACCTGAATTTTTAAAAAATATTACTGGATCTAAATGTAAGACCATAAACTATAAAATTCCTAGAGGAAAACATAGGCGAAACACTCTCTGATATAAACCACAGCAAGATCCTCTATGACCCACCTCTCAGAGTAATGGAAATAAAAGCAAAAATAAACAAATGGGACCTAATTAAACTTAAAAGCTTTTGCACAATGAAGGAAACTATAAGCAAGGTGAAAAGACAGCCTTCAGAGTGGGAGAAAATAATAGCAAATGAAGCAACTGACAAAGAATTCATCTCAAAAATATACAAACAGCTCCTCCAGCTCAATACTAGAAAAATAAATGATCCAATCAAAAAATGGGCCAAAGAACCAAACAGACATTTCTCCAAAGAAGACCTACAGATGGCTAACAAACACATGAAAAAATGCTCAACATCACTCACTATCAGAGAAATGCAAATCAAAACCACAGTGAGGTACCATCTCACGCTGGTCAGAACAGCTGCTATCAAAAAAGTCTACAAACAATAAATGCTGGAGAGGATGTGGAAAAAAGGGAACCCTCCTACACTGTTGGTGGGAATGCAAACTAGTACAGCCACTATGGAGAACNATGCAAATCAAAACCACAATGAGGTACCATCTCACGCTGGTCAGAACAGCTGCTATCAAAAAAGTCTACAAACAATAAATGCTGGAGAGGATGTGGAAAAAAGGGAACCCTCCTACACTGTTGGTGGGAATGCAAACTAGTACAGCCACTATGGAGAACAGTGTGGAGATTCCTTTAAAAACTACAAATAGAACTGCCTTATGACCCAGCAATCCCACTGCTGGGCATACACACCGAGAAAACCAGAATTGAAAGAGACACATGTACCCCAATGTTCATCACAGCACTCTTTATAATAGCCAGGACATGGAAGCAACCTAGATGTCCATCAGCCGACAAATGGATAAGAAAGCTGTGGTACATATACACAATGGAATATTACTCAGCAGTTAAAAAGAATGCATTTGATTCAGTTCTAATGAGGTGGATGAAAGTGGAGCCTAGTATACAGAGTGAAGTAAGTCAGAAAGAAAAACACCAATAAAGTATATCAATGCATATATATGGAATTTAGAAGGATGGTAAGGATGACCCTATATATGAGATAGCAAAGGAGATACAGATGGAAAGAACAGACTTTTGGACTCTGTGGGAGAAGGTGAGGGTGGGATGATTTGAGAGAATAGCATTGAAGCATGTATATTATTATATGTGAAACAGATCGCCAGTCCAAGTTAGAGGCATGAAGCAAGGGACTCAAAGCCGGTGCACTGGGACAACCCAGAGGAATAAAATGGGGAGGGAGGTGGGAGGGAGGTTCAGGATGGGGGACACATGTGTGCTCATGGCTGATTCAGGTCAATGTATGGCAAAAATGACAATATCGTAAAGTAATTAGCCTCCAATTAAATAAATTAATTTTTTAAAAGTTATTTATTTTTAATTGAAGGATGATTGCTTTCCAATATTGTGTTGGTTTCTGCCATCATCAATATGAATCACCCATAAGTACACATATATCCCCTCTCTCGTAAACCTCCCTCCCACCATCGCCAGGATGAACTTTTTGGTAAACTCAGTATATAAAGCCAAAGTTGACAGAACTAGGAAGAGGTAGATGAACATACAACCAGCTATCAGTGGGAGAGATTATAATCAACAACCTAGCGGGTAAATAAGTACACTTCAGAGGGTAGCACCACGGCGGGCCACAGACCAGAAGCTCTATGCCTACCATGATCGCCCTGTGAGCCCTGGAATGTAGACAGTGTTGTGGGAGAAGGGTTCAAAAGGAAGACATCTAGAGTTACTGACCTTAAACCTGAATTACTGAGTGAACCCTAAAATGAGATTACTAGAATTGACAAGGTTATCTTCCCAGTTGCCACACAAAATGAGGAATTGAAATACAGATTACTTAGAGTTACAAAAAATAGTAGTCACTGTTTTTTGAATAATCCATTATGTGGCTATAAAATTCAAACCCTATATAGATCTCTAATTAAAAATGATAGGTTATGATACACTGACAAAAGGGATTACTATACAGTAGTTTAAAGAGTAAAATATATCTGTAGGTACTATCATAGGAAAGATGTTGACAAGATATTAAATTTTGAAAAATTTGCATAATGGTATAATATACTAGCATACCAACTATGTAAAAACATACATAGATGTGCATTCATGTCTTTATATGTACACACACATACACAAGCTTTGAACCATGCTGATTCCTGAGGAGAGGTATTTGAGGGGAGGTAGGCCAAGACAGGGTATCTTTACCTTTTAATAATGAATTTCTATACTGTCAGATATTTTCTTTTTTAATAGCTACCTGTGGCTCAGCTTGTAAAGAATCCACCTGCAATGTGGGAGACCTGGGTTTGATCCCTGGCTTGGGAAGATCCCCTGGAGAAGGGAAAGGCTATCCACTCCAATATTCTGGCCTGGAGAATTCCATGGACTGTATAGTCTACAGGGTCACAAAGAGTTGGACATGACTGAGTGACTTTCACTTACTCGCAAGCATTATTTAGATGTACTTTTTTTTTTGATTAGTCAGTGTGCGTGACAGAGTGGTGGTGTTGGTTTAGTCGCTAAGTTGCGTCTGACTTTTTTTGCCAGCCAGGCTCCTCTGTCCACGGGATTTCCTAGGCAAGCATACTGGAGTGGGTTGACATTTTCTTCTCTGGGGGATCTTTTGGTCCCAAGGATTGTATCCTCGTCTCCTGCATTGCCAGGTGGATTCTTTACCACTGAACCACCAGGGAAGCCTGTATCACACAGGGTAGGCAGTCAATAAATGATAGCTACTATTTAAAGAGGGTAAATTTCACCCAGCTTACTATGTGTCAGGAATTAGATAAATAACTTGTACATAAACTATCTCCTCTAACCCTCTCTAACAGCTGATCGTGAGAACTGACACCAGGATTCCACTTCCAGGCCCTCAGCTGATTTCTTCCTATTACATCTTCTTCAACCAGAGGCAAACCCCAGTTTTCTGTGGCTGCTCTAACTCTGCAAAAAAAGCCACTTTGACACGACACTGGCCTCTTCCGGGGAGAGAGTGGAAACCGGAGGAGCACTGGCATTGCCTGGGGGGACAGAGGTGTGCAGGCAGCATGCCCAGTGCAATTAGAAGCGGATTAAGAGGGAGACAGGGTGGGGGCCAGGCGTGATGTGTTTCTGCCGTCTTGTCTGGGATTAGTAGTAATATATCTGCTGGTGTGATGGACACATCTGCTTTCGTTTATTCTGAGCCCTGTCAAGCTCACAAGCCTGGATTAAAGCAAAATCACACTGAGTGAACATTGCTAATTTAGCTACTTTTTTTCCCTCTCTTTTTCTTCCTCATCTTCAAATTTTAATGTGAATGCTGCAAGAAGCCATTTCTTTCCAACCAAATGATTTGGGAAAGGAGCCTCAAATTCATAGATCCTGAAGGGGAGAGGGGTGAGGAGATCTGGACCAGAAGGTGGAGCCTGGGGAATCATGTCCATATCCAGATGAAAAGGGGAGAAAGGAGAGACAGTAGGATGGGAGGGGAGTAGAGGAAGTGTGAATTTCCACAGTACTTCCTGGGTTGAATAGATTTGGAACACTTCCCCTTAAAGCAAAAAACAACCATCTCCTCTTGCAGTGAAGAAGAAAGCCCGCATGTGTTTCAGTTCACAGCTCTCTTCCACCTCCCAGAGAATCATACTTTTCCTCTCTGTAGCCCCATCCTTGAGGCTGGCTCCTACTTCCTCAGTCTCTTCCTTGCCGGATGCATGCATGCATGCTCAATCTCTTCAGTCATGTCTGACTCTTTGCAACCCTATGGACCATAGCTGGTCGGCTCCTCTGTCCATGGGCTTCTCCAGACAAGAATACTGGAGTGGATTGCCATGCCCTCCTCCAGGGGATCTTCCTGACCCAGGNTCCTACTTCCTCAGTCTCTTCCTTGCCGGATGCATGCATGCATGCTCAATCTCTTCAGTCATGTCTGACTCTTTGCAACCCTATGGACCATAGCTGGTCGGCTCCTCTGTCCATGGGCTTCTCCAGACAAGAATACTGGAGTGGATTGCCATGCCCTCCTCCAGGGGATCTTCCTGACCCAGGGATAGAACTCTCTTATGTCTCCTGCATTGGCAGGCAGGTTCTTTACCACTAATGCCACGTGGGAAGCCCTTGCCCGATACTTCCCTGCAAAAGAATTTCACTGCAGTGTGAGCTGCTCATGGTATCTCAGTTACCAGTCCACTGTCTCATTTCTGAAGCTCAGTTCTCAACAAGTTTGCATTTCTTACTGGCTGCCCAAATTCTGCTTCTAAATGCTGAGTCAAAGAACTCCCTTCGCAACCTTCAGAATATGATCTTTGAGATTCTTTTCTTAGTTTCTGCCCAAAACCAATACATCAAAGTCATGTCTTCAGGTACTTTTTGTTGGTCTAGACAAGATCTTGGGATTTCCCCTCTCTCCACCCTAGTTAGGTCTTTTCATAGACAAATAAGCTCCTTTCTGCTTTTCCCTTCTGCTATCTTTGGGTGTCTGATTTGCATCAATTCATTCAGCCGATTCCTCTTTGGTTTCTTGTACCTTTATCAACTTCCCTTTCCTTTTAACATCTTTGAGACAGCAACATCTTTATTTACCAAGAAGAAACATTATAGGAGAACATATTTCTGGCTTTGAAATGTGATAGCCAGATGCAGAAATAGTAAATAAGCTCTAAGAATAAATGCCAGGATGCCAGATAAAGGGGATTAAGGTATGAACAGTCTTTAAAAGCATAATAAAATCAAGCTGAAAGTCAGCATGGTGTCTTGGGACAAAGGGAAGGGATGTCAGGGATTAGGCTAAGATTAGAGGTGCAGAAGGAGAGACACAGCTGATCTCAAACCAGGAAGTGGAAGGGAGAGGCAGGAGGCAGGAGGCAGGGCTGCAGCCTCCCTCTCCAGGAGTCAGACAGGCTTTGGGTCAAAGACAGTAACTGAGGGATTGGATCTCTTTTACCCTCTGCAAGGCTTGGGACATCGACAGCCCCAGAGTCCTGTTTGCCTACTCCCCAGCCTTATCTAGGAGGGCAGGGACCGTTTAGTAGGGCAGTCCCTCTGGCTACTGTGCCACGCCATTTCCAGCAAAACAAAAAGCACTTGAAAAGGGCTAAATCAAATTCACCTTCAGAACTAGCAGAATCTGGCTAATGTGATTTCAAGCTCCCCCTCCCTTCCCCTCGAGCTCACCACCTTCTTGCTGAAGTCTCAAATTCTTTTTAACAAGAGAAAAAGTCTTTCATGCCACAATTAGGGATAAAAGACATAAAATGCAAACGCCTGGCTGAGCTCCAGTTGGAGAATAATCAATCAGTCCTTGGAATATAAATTACCAATATCAGATTCTTTCCTGGTATGACAGAGGGAGGAGGGTTAAAGACCAGGATGATAGTGACACCTGAAACAGAGGTTGCCAAGGAGATGGGAACTGAGGAGGATGGGGCAATCCCTTCTAGGTACGCAACACCTTAAGATTTGAAGAGTGTGTGTGTGTGTTTTGAATCACTACTGGTCAGAGCCCTGGGAGGCAGGCATGTGTGTCCTTTTCATCAAGCATAAGAGGAAACTGAGGCCCAGAGATGTCCAGAAACCATTGCCAGGACCAAAGGTTGCCAAACTAGAGATCTTTATCTTATATTTGAACCTAAGATTCTGATTGCAAGCCCAGTGATCTTTAAAATATATCAAAGCTGCAGAATGAAGCTGACAACAGAAGAAATATCCTACCAACTTTCACAATTTTGGCTGAGACTTGTTGACTTTCAAATGGGGGAGGACACATGACTCTGTGTGTGGAGTAATTTTAGGATGGAGCTGCCAAGGCAAGTAGCCTGCTTTGCATGATTTATGAAGACTTTAAAAAAAAGAGAAAGAGGTTGTGTGTTGACTTTGTTAAAAAGGAGCTTCATTTTCTGGGAATTTACTATTTGAAGTACACCCACATTTTCATGAATTTATCCTCTCCTCACAAAACTCCATTGACCTTTTCTTTCCCATCCATGGAGGTAGTCCAGAGTTTAAACTATTTCTAGTTTAGTATGGATATTCATGCTTATTTTTCTTAATTTTTAAAAAATAAACATGAAGTATAATACTCATACAGAAATATGTACACAACATGAAACTATAGCTCTATAAATTATCATAAAACAAATCTCAGTGAAGCTATTATCCAGATAGGAAAATAAAACACCTGTAGTACCCCAGAAACCTTCTTCTTAATCCCTCCTCACCACTAGTCTCTCTTCTCCCTAAAGGTTACTCTTATCCTCACTTCTGAGATCACAGGCTGGTATTGCTTCTTTTGGGGACTTTAAATGGAATCATATGAAGTATATTAGATGCATTTGACTTATTTTGATCCATATCATACACATGAGGGGCTTCTGGTGCTAGTGGTAAAGAACCCACCTGCCAATACAGGAGAGGTAAGAGACATGGGTTTGATTCCTGGGTCGGGAAGATCCCTAGGAGAAGGGTATGGTAACCCACTCCAGTATTCTTCCCTGGAGAATCCCATGAACAGAGGAGCCTGTCAGGATGCAGTCTACAGGGCTGCAAAGAGTTGAACACAACTGAAGTGACTTAGCACATGCACATACATGGGAGATTCATTCTCGAGTACAGTTGTAGTTTATTTTCATTGCTGGGTAGTATACCCTTGTACAAATATACAACAAAACCTATTCTACTGTTGGTGGAATTTGAATTGTTTCAGTTTGTGCTATTATGGGACTTCCCTGGTAGCTCAGACGGTAAAGCGTCTGCCTCCAATGTGGGAGACCCAGGTTTGAACCCTGGGTCGGGAAGATCCCCTGGAGAAGGAAATGGCAACCCACTCCAGTACTCTTGCCTGGAAAATCCCATGGACTGAGGAGCCTGGTAGGCTACAGTCCATGGGGTCGAAATGTCACTATGAATGTCCTCATTCATGTATTTTTATGCATAATGCATTATTCTGCTGTATACATACCTGGGATTGAAACTGCTGGGTCATAAAGTATGCATAAGTTTAAGTTTAGTAGAAAGCTGTTTTCCAAGTAATTCTACCAGAGTACAGTCCCATCAACAAAGTATGAGTGTTCCAGTTGCTCCACATCCTTGCCAACACTTTATTTATTACCAGTCGGTGTAATTTTAGCTGTTCTGGTGGGTATGTAGTGGTATTTCACTGTGGTTTTAGTCTTTATTTCCTTAATTACTAATAAGCTTGATCATTTTCATTTGTTAACTGGTCATTAAAATATTCTCATTTATTAAGTATCTTTCTCATCTTTGTTTTAATACTTGTACTTTCCTTATTGATTTATAAGTTCTTTACATATTTTGGATTGAGTCTTTTGTCAGTTACATGGCTTGCAAATAATGTTTCTGACTGTACCTGCTTTTTCTCTCTTAATAGTATCTTTTGATGAATAGAAGTTCCAATTTATGCAGTCTAATTTGTCTTTTCCTTTATGTTTAACACGTTTGTGTCCTTTCAAATAATCCTTTTTTTCCCCTTGCTCCTGGTTCAGGAAGATCCCTTGGAGAGGGAAATGACAGCCCACTCCTGTATTCTTGCCTGGAAAATCCCATGGATGGTGGAGCCTGGCAGGCTACAGTCCATAGTATGGCAAAGAGTCAGACATGATTGAGTGACTAACATTTTCACAGAGATAATACCTTAGGTTGTCATGTAGAAACTTTATGGTGTTGCCTTTTACTTTTAGATAAATAAGCCATCTGAAATTGATTTCTATATATGCTATATTATAAAAATCAAGTTTTATTTTGTTCTCTATGGATATCCAAGGGTCTAACACCATTAAAGAAAGCATGCATTATCTCTACTGTTCTGCAGTGTCAGACCCAGTGATCATATATGCGTAGTAGTTTTTGGACTCTCTTCTGTTTCATTGGCCTATTTGTCTATCTTTGTGCTAATACTATGCTGTCTTAATTATTGTCACTTAATGATATGTTCTAATTTTTTGTTCTTTGTCAAGAATGTCTTAGCTTCTTGACCTTTTGCACTTCCATATGGATTTTAGAATAATAATTTCCATTTCAAAAAGAAAACAGGAAAGAAGGGAGAATTCACTGGCATTTTGATTAGGGTTAAATTGAATATATAGCTAAACTTGGAGATGATATCATTGCACAATTTAGTTTTTAATCCTTGAAAATTTTTTGTATCTCATTGAATTTAGAGGAGCTTCTCTGGTGGCTCAGTACTAAAGAATCCACTTGCAATCCTGGAGATTGGGAGATGTAGTTTCAATCCCTGGGTCAGGATGATGCCCTGGAGCTGGAAATGGCAATCCACCTCAGTATTCTTGCGTGGAAAATTCCATGGACAGAGGAGACTGGTGGGCTACAGTCCAGGGGGTCTCAAAGAGTCAGACATGACTGAATGACTGAGCATGCATTGGATCTAGACCCGTTTTTCCAATAATATTTTAATAGGGATTTCTTCTGGTATGATTTTTGCTTGTTGTTTTGTTGTTGATGGTAGTGGTGATATATGTATACTTAGAAGTCTTTCATATCTTTCATTAGATTTAATCGTAGGTATTTTGTTTGCTGATGCTGTTTTGTTTGATGAATGCCTTATAATTATCTGAAAAACAATTCATATTCTCTTTGTTTACATTATACAAGCATATAATTGATTTTTGTATATTGTCCTTATATCCAGTCACTTGCTAAATAATTTTAGAATTCTGATTGTTTATCTGTATACTCTTTCAGATTACCTATGTACAAAACAGTATTATATGCAAATATTATCTCTTTATAGGTTTAGTTATCACTTTATAATTGTGATCTTTTTTCTTATCACATTGGCTAGACAATTCTACTACAATTTTTTCAAATTATTATTATTTTTTTTACTTTACAATATTGTAGTGGTTTTGTCATACATTGACATGAATCTGCCATGGGTGTACATGTGTTCCCCATCCTGAACCCCCCTACCACCTCCCTCCCCATCCCATCCCTCTAGGTCATCCCAGTGCACCAGCCCCGAGCACCCTGTATCATACATTGAACCTGGACTGGCGATTCATTTCACATATGATAATTTACATGTTTCAATGCCATTCTCCTATATCATCCCACCCTCACCCTCTCCCACAGAGTCCAAAAGACTGTTCTATACATCTGTGTCTCTTTTGCTGTCTTGCATNTGAAACCAAAGAAAAATTCCTTTTCTTTTTTTTTTTTACTTTCTGTGTTTTAAAAATAAGCCATACATCAACATGTATCCGTCACAGGTATACACTTGTTCCCCATCCTGAACCCCACTCCCACCTCCCTCCCCATACCATCCCCCTGGGTCATTTCAGTGCACCAGCCCCAAGCATCCGGTATCATGCATTGAACCTGGACTGGCAACTCGTTTCATATATGATATTATACATGTTTCAATGCCATTCTCCCAAATCATCCCACCCTCTCCCTCTCCCACAGAGTCCAAAAGACTGTTCTATACATCTGTGTCTCTTTTGCTGTCTTGCATACAGGGTTATCGTTACCATCTTTCTAAATTCCATATATATGCGTTAGTATACTGTATTGGTGTTTTTCTTTCTGGCTTACTTCACTCCATTAAAATTCAAATATTAACAGTCCCAACCCTTTATGGTGGCTATTGGAAACTTCTTATTGACAATAAAACTAATATTTAAATTATGATTTGAAATGAACAAAACTTTACTCATTCAGATGATATTTATAAATGCTTAGCCTAAACTCTGTGAGAGCAGAAATCATATGGATTTCCCTTGGACTCAAGCCAGACTTTTTAAATATCAAGGCTCTATGAATATTCAATTATAATCATGGTTGAACAAATAAAAGACTAAAGAAGCCAGTGAATGACTACTCTAACAAGGTATAAAACTGAGTCTTTAAGAAAATCAGATATACATGTACTACTATACATGTATACTACTATACATGTACTATAATCAGTACATACATGTACTACTCAACTTATGTTTTCAGTAAATATTTATTTAGAACCTACTCTTTTCCAGGTACTTCGCTTGCTACTACAATAAACAAAACAACAAAATTTGCTCCCTAAAGGTGAAGAGATATTATATAATAATCATCCTCTGTCGTCCCCTTCTCCTCCTGCCCTCAATCTTTCCCAGCATCAGGGTCTTTTCAAATGAGTCAGTTCTTTGCATCAGGTGGCCAAAGTATTGGAGTTTCAGCTTCAGCATCAGTCTTTCCAAAGAATATTCAGGACTGATTTCCTTGAGGATAGACTGACTGGATCTCCTTACAGTTCAAAGAACTCTTAAGAGTCTCTCCAACACCACAGTTCAAAGCATCAATTCTTCTGTGCTCAGCTTTCTTTATAATCCAGTTCTCACATCCATACATGACTATTGAAAAAACCATAGCTTTGACTAGATGGATCTTTGTTGGCAAAGCAATATGTCTGCTTTTTAATATGCTGTCTAAATTGATCATAGCTTTCCTTTCAAGGAGCAAGCATCTTTTAATTTCATGGCTGCAGTCACCATCTGCAGTGATTTTGGAGCCCCCAAAATAAAGTCTCACTGTTTCCTTTGTTTCCCCATGTATTTGCCAGGAAATAATTGAACTGGATGCCATGATCTTAGTTTTCTGACTGTTGAGTTTTAAGCCAACTTTTTCACTCTCCTCTTTCATCAAGAGGCTTTTTAGTTCTTCTTCATATTCTGCCATAAGGTGGTGTCATCTGCATATCTGAGGTTATTGATATTTCTCCCAGCAATCTTGATTCCAGCTTGTGCTTCATCCAGTTCAGCACTTTGCATGATGTACTCTGTATACAAGTTAAATAAGCAGGGTGACAATATACAGCCTTGACGTACTCCTTTCCCAATTTGGAACCAGTCCATTGTTCCATGTCCAGTTCTCACTGTTGCTTCTTGACCTGCATACAGATTTCTCAGGAGACAGGTCAGGTGGTCTGGTATTCCCATCTCTTGAAGCATTTTCCAGTTTGTTGTGATCCACATAGTCAAAGGCTTTGGTGTAGTCGATAAAGTAGAAACAGACGCTTTTCTGGAACTCTCTTGCTTTCTCATTGATCCAACAGATGTTGGCAATTTGATCTCTGGTTCCTCTGCTTTTTCTAAAACCAGCTTGAACATCTGGAAGTTCACGGTTCATGTACTTTTGGAGCCTCGCTTGGAGAATATTGAGCATTACTTTGCTAGCATGTGAGATGAGTGCAATTGTGCAGTAATTTGAACATTCTTTGGCACTGACTTTCTTTGGGATTGGAATGAAAACTGACCTTTTCCAATCCTGTGACCACTGCCAAGTTTTCCAAATTTGCTGGCATATTGAGTGCAGCACTTTCACAGCATCATCTCTCAGGATTTGAAACAGCTCAACTGGAATTCCACCACCTCCACTAGCTTTGTTCATAGTGATGCTTCCTAAGGCCCATTTGACTTCACATTCCAGGATGTCTGGCTCTAGGTGAGTGATCACACCATCATGGTTATCTGAGTCATGAAGATCTTTTTTGTATAGTTCTTCTGTGTATTCTTGCCACCTCTTCTTAATATCTTCTGCTTCATCTTGCCACCTCTGCTTAATATCTTCTTTTTCTCTATAATCTTTAGTAAAATCTGATATACTTTGTAATTATTTGATTACTTTTTTATTCCCTATCTCTCTCAAACTAAAATGTCATGGAAGCTTCATGAGAACAGTGATCCATCCCCATAGATTAGTACAGTTCTTTTTTTTTCTTTTGAATACAGTTAATATACATTATGACCTGGGAGGGTTTAAGATTTCACACTGGTTGGAAGCTGACACGTTATTCTGCCACAGTTAAAGGCAGTCTGACAGAAGACACAGACTCCTGACTCAGAGAAAAGAGATGTAATTACTCAGTAGCAATAGCTAGAGTCCCAGTGATTGCTCTGGTTCCCCAGGCCCAGCCTCCATAGCGTGACATGAAGAGGGCCAAGGAAACATACAGAGAAAGCACGATGTGCTACAAGGGAAGGATGCCAAGCTTTTAAAAATCCCTAAATTTTTTCAAGGGCACTATGCCTGGAAATTCCCTGGTGGTCCAACAGTTAGGACTTGGTGCTCTCACTGCCATGGCCCAGGTTCAATCCCTGGTTGGGGAACTAAGATACCACAAACCATGTGATGCAGATACACACAAAAAAAGCATTATATCTGCCTACACTTTGCCCTGGTGAGAGATACTATCTTATACCCAATGGCAAACAAACCTCCCCTTTACACCAGAGAGAGAGACTAGTCTACATTCCAAGGCTATTTCCTGTACAAACACTCTTGAAAAGACTGTTTGAAACACATGCAGTCGATGTCTCTACCCATGAGACATGCAGAAAGATGAGAAAGAATTGAGAATTATCTCCCCAAACCACACATGGTTCCAAAATATACACAAGGCATATTTTGGAATGAAAGATCAATTCTTTGAGGTAGGTAGTGTTGTTATTTCCATCCCCAGGTGAACTTGTCCGAGGACATAGAGCTGGTAAGAGTCGCTGGTGAGTCCACTCTACCTTGGAGTACACACACACCTCAGGAAAGAGAGTCCTCCTTACTTCTAACCTGGCCCTCTGTCAGCTACTTTAGGCTTTGTGAATGGGTGGCAGAAAAAGACAGAAAAGAGAGAAAGAATTTTAAAAGCTGAAGAAAAAGAAGCAAGAATGGAGTTTTTTAGATATTCATACCTCTTCATACACCCAGAATTACAGAGGACAAGAACTTTTGAGTTCACCTTACAGATGAGAAAACCAGGACTTGACCATGGGCTTTCTCTCCATAGTCAGAGGAAGTTAGGGCAAGAACCAAGTAACTACTAGTAATCGCTTCCTGACAGTCTTTACCTTGCACATTTCAGGCCTAGGGCATTCCTCCCCTACACCTTTCTCACACTGGTGGTGTGCCCCAAACCTGGAGGACTGGCTATGCTACGGAGTCAATCAATAACCAAGGAGATCCGTGACACAGAGCAGGAGGTGGAGACCGGAAGCCCATGCTGCCTATATGACCCTTCCAGTCCCAGGGTTCCAGAGCCAAGTGGTAAGTTCGGTGCAGTTTTCGACTGAGCTCTAGAACCAGCACTTCAGCCATGAAAGTGGCAAGCATCTTTCTCCTCACTGCCTTGGTTCTGATGAGTTTATCTGGTAGGTGTCTTTGCGTATTTTTCTGATTTGAGTAGAACCTTTTTGACCTGTTGCCTTATTGAGCACATTACTTTCAAGACTTAGAGTCTACTCTTGGACAGATCTTTTGGTTCTAGGGAGATGAAATAGGATCAGTGGATGAGAATTATATATAGAAAGAGGGATTTTAACATAACACAGGAAAACAATTTTGCTAGTGCTCAGACATGAAATGTTGTTTTCCTCAGGTAATGAAGCTGACTCTTCGTCAGCGATATGGTAGAAAAATGAAGGGGTTATTTCAACATCAAGTACCCTTCTAACTCTGTGCATGCTTAAGGCCAATTTACAAATTTTATGTTCTCATGGAATCGTAGAAATAGATTACAATGGTTTCCAGTTATTCAGTGTACAACGCAGAGTTTAAGAATTTGACTTTTGACCTACAGAATATTTTTATAAAAAATATTCTTCTTGAATAGATGGTGAGTGTTTATCTTCAAACTGTCTTGATAATGCTGAGAGACGATCTGAACCCCCAAAATTGGCATCAGCTTCCTTTTTGTCTTTGGAAATGGATAATGTGTTAAATTTTTTATCAGTTCTAGCAAAGAAACCAAATCAAAACTTTATGAAAACAGGAACAATGCTGTTTGTTGTATTTGCTAAATATTTATGGGAGTGGTGGTCCCTTTTCCATTTCTCATGCATATCAATTAACACAGATAGACGCCTGTGTGGCGATCACCTGCTCATTAAATCTTAGACTCAACTAAATTCTAAAATCCAGTGGGACTCTCACCACATCAGGTTCTGACTATTCCAGGGACCTTCTTTTCCAAGCCCGTGAGTGTCCTATGCCTTTTCAAAACATTTAGCTTGGTAGAACTACCTCCTTACCTAGTTGACCTCAGAGATCGTTAATAACAGAATAAAATCTGACCAACATTTCTTCCTTTAGAAGAAGTGATTAATACTATCAAATTAGTCCATCTTCCCTGCAATGAGCTCACCCACAGTGAGCTCATCCTACATAAACATGATGTCATCAAGACCTGCTATTTTCTGGAGAATGCAGCATGACAATTTTGAGTATCTACCTGTAAATTCAAAAAATGTGAATTAAACTAATAGCACAATGCAGTGGACGAAAAGAGGTCTTTGGGAACCAAAGTTTGAGTTGTCAGAAGATTCCGCTTCTTTTAGCATCACTTACAAAAGAAGATGTATGTATAAATATAAAAGTTGGTTTTGCATCACAAGACCTGGTAATTGCTAGTGTTAACTGTTCTACTGGTTATAGAAACTCTCCATACCTTTATCTATAAAGTTGAGATAGATACTTACATTTCTTACATCAATAACAAGTTGCTAACTAGAATGTCAGTGAGCATTCAGAAGGTATTTGCTCTGTGCCTGAGACATCTGAAGCAGGAAGTATATCATTTTTATTTTCAAGGAAATAAGTCAATTTGTCTTAAATATACAAAACTTTTGTCCTAATCAAAGCTTTGCTTAATTTGTTTGAGGTTTCAGAAGGCAGGCTGTGAGTGAACAGCAGTGAGATGTCCTTGAGGAAAAAAGATGGAAATAAGAAGGGCTAGGTGGTGAAAGAGGCCAGCAGAGAAGACATAGACTTAAATGGAAGCAGAAAATTCTGAATGAGAATACATCTGTCCTCTCCCATTCAAGACTCAACTTCACATGTCTGATTTATGTTTTCCAGGTAACAGTGGAGCTAACATCCTGGGAAAAGAGGTAGAGATAATTTTGTAATTTTTTTTAACCTCTGGGGCTAGAAGTGTTTGTTCCAACCAAAGCATAGTCTGACTTGCCTTTCAATTTATCCTCAAGTTAATACAATGAGTATGAAAGCTGGCAAGGCTTAACCTACTAAATGTGGGTAGTAATTGTAGTTCCCCATAGGTGCTTATGTTGAAGGACAAATTCTCAGATTCACGGGCAATTTCCGTGTAGTCATATTATGTTTGCTATAAAGGGGTTTTTATATATAGTGGGGCTATCTTGTAAGACAAGAATTTTAAGTGGAGACCAGTGGAAGAAGTGTCCTCTTCTCATTACATTTATATATAGTGAGAAGGCCAATGACAAACCAAAAGTGCATGAGTAAATAAATTATTACATTCGGGATGTATTATAAAGAAGTTCTGATTCCATTAGCAACTTACCCTAGAGTTTCCCTGGTGGCTCAGTGATAAAGAATCACTTAATACCAGTGCAAGAGAGACATGGGTTTGATCCATGGTTGGGGAAGATCCCACAAGCCGCGGAGCAAAAAACATGTTTGCCAAAACCATTGGCAAATGGGGTTAGTGCTCTAGAGCCCAGGAACCACAATGACTGAGCCCTCCAGCTGCAACTCCTGAAGCCCATGGGCCCTGAGACTCATCCTCCGCACCAGGAGAAGCCAGTGCAATGAGAAGCCCATACCCGGTAACTAGAGAGTAGCCCACGCTCACTGCAACTAGAGAAAGTCTGCGCAGCAACAAAGACCCAGAGCAGGCAAAAATAAATAAATAATAGAGTCAAGTGGTGAAGAGCTAAAGTTCAGGACCTAGATTGACAGGGTTTAGATCCAGGAACCAGTAATTATTAGGTGTGTGACCTAGGGTGATTTACTCCCTTTGTACTTCACTATCCTTACTAGAAGAAAAGTATGATAAAAAGATCATAGGCCTAGTTGTGAAGTTTAAATATAATAACACATAAAAAGCATTTAGGACTGTGTCTGCCCTGTGAAAGTCATTTCATAATTACTAGTTCTTACTGATGATAGAGAAAACAGGCTGTGCAAAAACTCCAAAGGTGGAAGGCACTGCATGTCTTTAAGTGATTTGGATAAGACCAGGGTAACAGGACTACTGTGTGCAAGGAAGAACATGCTCCAAGGTGTGGCTGACCTGAGAGAACCTGGCACTTGTAGTGACTGTAAACTTGAACATTATCTCACTCACCTTATTCAAACCTCACAACACCATGATGAGACAAGTAGGAAAAAGGACAACATCATTCTTGTTTTGCAAATGAAGTGACTGTGGTTCAGAGACACCAAGAGATTTACCAATGTCACACAGCCTGTAAGTAGCAGAGGCATTACTTAAAACCAGGTTTTCTGAATGCAAATTTTGGATTCTTCCCTTGAGAACACTTAGTATCATCCTTCCAATCCACTTTTAAGGTGATCAACTCAGAGAGATTTTAGAGACTGTGCTATAAATTCAATAAATGAAAAATGATTCATTCCATTTATAGGCCAAGTGTACAAATGAAGTGAACGGATGTCCCAGGATCTATAACCCTGTCTGTGGGACAGATGGAGTTACTTATTCTAATGAATGCTTGTTATGTATGGAAAATAAGTAAGTACAAGCTTGAATTTCTTTTAAAATATATATTTTAAGCTAGATGTCTTCAGATTTTTATATATCTAAGACTCAGTGAATATGCCAATTTCATCATGTGAAAAACAAAGTATCTAGTTTTCCCTTAAACGTTCTTGATCTCTTTTTCTCATTATATATCTGTAAATATTATATAGAAGTGTGTGTGCATTATGATAGGAAAGAGTATACATTGTGTCGAGCATTGTGCAAGGTATTTAACATTCACAATGACTCTGTGAGGTAAATAATACTAAGCTTATTATGCCCAGGAGAAAATTGAGATTTAGTTAGTTTAAATAATGCTCAGCAATGAGTGACAGATCTGGTACGAAATCCTTGCTCTTTCCATGATAAAGTCAGGTACCAGCCTAAGTACGTGTGAGATACAGAAGAAAATCTCCAGGTTTTGTCTCCCAGTTTGCTTACGCTCAGCGCTAACACAGTGGGGTCAGTGGTAGTGTAAGCAAAGGCTCTGAGGGCACAAAATCAAAAAGAATTAATCATGCCTGCTAGGATTTTGAGAAGTTTAGAGGCTTTCTCTAGGACATTCTAAAGAAGGAGAGAGAAGCATTCCAATATGAAGAAAAAACTGAACAAAAGCCAGAAAGTAAGTAATAATATGGTGCAGTATAAAAGGTGTTTAAGAAATTACCAAGCAATAGAGGAGGGGAAGTGTTTGAATGCTTCTTTCCATTAATTTTTTTAATTTAAAAGTCAGTTCTGTGATAAAAACCCAAAGCTTGTATAGCAAATGAGATAGTATGAATTTTTTAAAGCTCACAATATACCCAAATTCCATTATACTTAAAAAACATTCTTCGCAATAGTAATCATCGTGTTTACTAAAGTCCTAAAATATGCAAATGTGAATTATATTGAATAGGTGACCAAAAACCTATTTTGGTAACACTTTTTTTTAATGGATGTGAGAACCAGCCTCAGTGGAGTTTCTGAACTGACTGTAGGTGGCTAGGTGATGGGAATCAGACTCACGAGCTCAGATAAATAAATTTCCCACAGACGTTCTGTCTTTGCTACTGAACACTTTCTGCCAAACATTATGCTAGTCTCCTCCACTTTCCTTGTGAATATAAATAAGAGAAAATAGCACAAAGAAGGTAGCTCCTTGTAACTTGTGACAAATGCCATTACATGGGTGTTAGCAATGTGCTATAGGAATGAAGGAGAGAGACAGATTGCTTCTTACTGAAAGGGTCAAGAAAGGATTCATGAAAAGGAAGTCATTTAAACAGTGCTCTGTTTTCAGAGTATCACAAAAGCCTTCCAGGTTAAATAAAGATGTAGAATGGTCAAACAAAAGAGATTCCACAAGGGACCTAGAAAACTCTGATATTTTGGAACTGATGTGGTGTTAAGACTTTGATTTAGGCTCAAATGACAGCATGCGCTTCCATCATTCCACTGCTCTAATTCACTGTATCATGAACCTTCTTTTTGATCTGCTTTAAATCATTTCAGAAAATTTTTGGTATTTAACAAGGAATGTGGAATTAGGTTCCCAGGGAGAAATATTTAATATCCGAAAGTTTTAGGCCGAAAACATTAGATTCTCTGCTTTTAAAAAAATTATAAAAGAAAGTTGAAACCACCTGTTTATTTTCTCATGGCCTATGTTATTGATGTTAAAGTCAAACATCATATTTCTGTCCAAGGGGAGGGGAAAGCAGTACACCAGCCTTGAGACTTGGGCGATTTCCAAGTGCCAAGATCAAACAGCCAATATTTAGAGTGAAACACTGGAAAAACATGAGCATAAGCTGGGACACCCTGTTTCTTTACTCTTTAAAAATCTACCAGTCCTACCTGCTTTTTCTATTCTTTTAAAAATATGTAAATAAGGGAGCAATATTTGAATGCCCGAAAAAGTAATTTCTCTTCCTATATTTCTCTGATAAGAAAGCAGGAGAGAGAAATGTGGCTTTTTCAAAAGTACCATTTAAAAAAATATATTTTTAGTTGGAGGGTAGTTGTTTCACAATGTTTATACAACAGTGAGAATCAGCCATAAGTATACACATGTCTCCTCCCTCTTGAACTGCCCCTACCTTGTCCTATGCCCGCCTCCCAGGCTGTCACAGAGTACTGCCTTGAATTTCCTGTGTTGTACAGCAACTTTCTATTAGATATCTATTTTACATATGGTAATATATATGCTTCAGTGCTACTCATGTATCATTTTGCTTTTCTTTCTACTGCCCATTAAAACCCCCAAAGAAGTATTAATATATCGTATGGTTAACTAGATCCAGGTTCTGACCCTAGTTGTTGAGTTTATGAGATGAGTAGATGAACAAGGGCTTGCATCTCCTTGATCATTATGCTCCTGGCAGATATATTCAGTAATAACTTTTTCTCCAATTACTCTATATCTTCTCAGGCAGCCTACACTGGCAAATTCTTTTCTATAAACTGGCATTCTCCTGTAAGAACTTTGCAATGACGGAAATGTTGTCCAATATTGAGGCCTCTAGTCATGGCACCAGCACTTAAAACGTGGCTACCATAACCAAAAAGCTGGACTTTTAATATTATTAAACTGATTTAAATTTAAGCAGCTATATGAGATCATGTCAGCTGTCATGGACAGCAAAGCTATGGAAAATAAGTCAAACCATGGGCTCTGTCTAGAGGCTAACTAAAGCAACTATCCTACGAGATAGGGATATGATTTCCTTTTGCAAAATCTCACAGATGGGAATCCCCAGAGTCCTAAGGCAAAGGTCTGAAAGTAGCCTGGGCACCTGCTAAGCTGGAAATCTGGTGGCTAGGACAATGACATCAGCAGGAAAAGCAACGGTGGATTAAAGATTAATTCCAAGGCTTTTAATGATGCCCTGCTAGATCTGAAAACTCTATAAGGATGAACATTTTCCCCTTCTGTTGTATCCTCAATATAGGTAGTAGTTCTCAATCAGTATTTGATGACTTAATAAGTGAATGAATATATGAATAAGAGAAACAGAAATGGAAGGAAATCTCAAACCTCTCATTTTAAATAAAGCTGAATTTTTTCTAGTTTTCCCCTCATAGTTACATTTTCTCAGCCAAGTTTTAACTAATTTTTTTCCACCCAATCTCTTCTACAGGGAACGGCAGACTCCTGTCCTCATTCAAAAATCTGGGCCTTGCTGAGAACCAAAGTTCTGAAATCCCATAAGTACACTACAATGCGTGGCTGGCCTGATTGCTGAATAAAATGCATCTAAATACGTCCTGTTGCTCTCATATGCTTTTTCCTCAAAGGCATGTTTGATTATACCGAGAACAGAGGATGGAGGCAAACTCAAAATAAACCAAGTTTTACAAAATACAGCAATCCTATAATTTTGGACAGGGTTTCTTTCAGGATGCTTTTCCCTTCCCCATCCTGCTCACATTCTGAGGACTCTGTCCCAGGAAATGTGACTGCAGACATTAAGTGACAGGATACAGTTGATCACAAATATCGTAATCCCATGGGGATTAGCCTAGCATTTTAAGAAACAATTGGAAAACTCTCAGTCCAGAAACGTGTTGCCTCATACCATTCACTGACTGAAATAATTTCTTTAGGGTTCCTTGGAATTTAACTGAGCATCTATTGTGCCTGGCACTGGCCTAGGCACAGAGGCGTATGATTCAGAAATGCTGAAACTGATTTAAATTTAAGCAGCTATATGAGATCATGTCAGCTGTCATGGACAGCAAAGCTATGGAAAATAAGTCAAACCATGGGCTCTGTCTAGAGGCTAACTAAAGCAACTATCCTACGAGATAGGGATATGATTTCCTTTTGCAAAATCTCACAGATGGGAATCCCCAGAGTCCTAAGGCAAAGGTCTGAAAGTAGCCTGGGCACCTGCTAAGCTGGAAATCTGGTGGCTAGGACAATGACATCAGCAGGAAAAGCAACGGTGGATTAAAGATTAATTCCAAGGCTTTTAATGATGCCCTGCTAGATCTGAAAACTCTATAAGGATGAACATTTTCCCCTTCTGTTGTATCCTCAATATAGGTAGTAGTTCTCAATCAGTATTTGATGACTTAATAAGTGAATGAATATATGAATAAGAGAAACAGAAATGGAAGGAAATCTCAAACCTCTCATTTTAAATAAAGCTGAATTTTTTCTAGTTTTCCCCTCATAGTTACATTTTCTCAGCCAAGTTTTAACTAAGTTTTTTCCACCCAATCTCTTCTACAGGGAACGGCAGACTCCTGTCCTCATTCAAAAATCTGGGCCTTGCTGAGAACCAAAGTTCTGAAATCCCATAAGTACACTACAATGCGTGGCTGGCCTGATTGCTGAATAAAATGCATCTAAATACGTCCTGTTGCTCTCATATGCTTTTTCCTCAAAGGCATGTTTGATTATACCGAGAACAGAGGATGGAGGCAAACTCAAAATAAACCAAGTTTTACAAAATACAGCAATCCTATAATTTTGGACAGGGTTTCTTTCAGGATGCTTTTCCCTTCCCCATCCTGCTCACATTCTGAGGACTCTGTCCCAGGAAATGTGACTGCAGACATTAAGTGACAGGATACAGTTGATCACAAATATCGTAATCCCATGGGGATTAGCCTAGCATTTTAAGAAACAATTGGAAAACTCTCAGTCCAGAAACGTGTTGCCTCATACCATTCACTGACTGAAATAATTTCTTTAGGGTTCCTTGGAATTTAACTGAGCATCTATTGTGCCTGGCACTGGCCTAGGCACAGAGGCATATGATTCTGAAATGCTGCCTGTCCAGTGGAATAGAGTTTAGCTTTAAGATTTTCCATATATCTTACAGCGGATTTGAGGTGAGGCATGACTTCCTCAAAGAGGCTCTGAATCACTGAAGAAACCAAAGGAGTTACATTTTCTTGGCTGTGTGGTGGAGGAGCCTTTGCACTCAGCCTTAATCCTCCCCCAGCAGAGACCATTCCCCACTAGTTACTGAGGTGAGTGGCAGTGATGTAGAGCTTCCCATTTTCCCTGGCAACCCGAGGACTATATCTCTGGCTTGACTTGGAGATCTGCTTTTTTGGGTCTCACAGGTTTGCGCTAAGATGAACAAAGAGGAACTAATACCTGATTCTGATTTAACTTTTGCCACCAAAGCACTCCCAAAGGATGATCTGCTGTGAAAAATAGGGACTTCAGACCTACAGATTACGGATGAAATGATCATGAGGCCTCTGTGTAGTTCACTTTGCTTTACCTATGAGCCACAATAACCCTGTGTGGTTAACCTTATCTGGTGAGTAAACTTAGCAAAGTTAAATAACCACCATCAAATAAGGTGGCAAAATTAGGCTTTTAATTCAGGGCAGACTCCAAATCTAATGCATTTTAGTCTAAACCACAATCACCCCAGGTAGACTATCCCTTCCTGATTTCTTCTACAGGAACTTTAGGTAACATGCTCAGATTAAATGGCATATGTAGAAACAAGAAGTGCCTCAAAAGGAAAAAGATATCTATAACCACAAAAACAGAGAAGGAAAAGCCACTTGAATTCCTAAAATCAGACAAAGAAGTAGCCCAGAATGGAAAGTGGATAGAGGGTGAGATGACCCTGAGATGCATCAGGTTCCCTGATAAATAATGGAGAATTCATCACCCACTGAACCAAAAGTAGCCAATAAAATCTGCCCACACTTGCAAAACACAGTTGCATGACACTTGTTTTAGGTTAATTTCTTGTGATATTCAGAATATACACGGCTTGAGGTTTAAATCTGACCACTAGGGGATGCTGTGGTCTAACTAAATGACTCAGCCAAACACACCTCACAGCTCACCAGGTTAAGTTATGGATGCAAGATGGCTTCCAGCATATTGTCTGTGATGCTAGAGGACATTTGAAGGGCAATGCTAAGCTTAAGGAACTTTGCTCTAGTAAAGAGATTTAAACATTGAATGCTAGAAATTGTTGCAGTCTGGAGAGAAGAGATTTGGAGGTTACAGGCAGAAGCAATACATAAACCTAGGTTTTCTACCTTTAATGGTTCTGCTTTCTGACTTGTTAAAAAATAAATTTAGGCAACCCACATTTCAGCCTGGCCATATTTTTGAGGCCTCCAACCTAACTGCTGCTAGGCCAAATTCTTGGGACACAAGACAAACAAGAGGAAAGAGCTGCCCCTGGAAAGAAAGGAAGGGCAACTAATGGCATCTGAAAGCAAATTTATGAGTCACGTGATTCAAGGATCTGAAACTGAGAGGGATCCTGGAGGGCCCTCCTGGGTAGGAATCCTTTCCCTGTCCCATATTTCTAATTTGCAGAAAAAGGGTTTCAGCCTCCTAGGCCGTTCCTGAGTTCCAAATAGCACATTCAATCAGCAAAGTAAGAGAATGCAGAAACAAAGGAAGAATGATCAAGAAACTATAATGTAGTGATTAAAGCTGCATCCTGGTTCCTCCTTAAGGGGTACTGTTGCTGTCCAGTTGCTAAGTCGTGTCTGACTCTGTGACCCCATGGACTGCAGCACGTCAGGGTTCCCTGTCCTTCACTATCTCCTGGAGCTTGCTCAAACTCATGTCCATTGACTTGGTGAGGCTATCCAACCATTTCATCACCCACTTCTCCTCTTGCCCTCAATCTTTCCCAGCATCAGGGTCTTTTCCAAGGGATACACTTAATGATATCTTTGAGTTCTTCTGAAGGAACTAAGGCCCACACCCAGGTGGAGGATGGTAACTTCAGGCTGAGCACAAAGTTCCTGGAACCACTCTGTTATCTCACCCACCAACCAATCAGAAGAGAATCACACACACTATAGCCCTCACCCCAAATTTTCCCTATAAAAATTTCTCCCTAAATGGCATCAGAGAGTTGGGGGTTTTGAGCATAAGCCACCTCATGCCCGTTGCTTGGTTCTCCAATAAGTCTCTGCCCCACACTCTGATGTTTTGGTTGTTTGGCCTCACTGTGCAATGGGCACATGAACTTATGTTCAGTAACAGATTGATTTCTTACAGATGATTTTTTCCTGCCAATCTGGATTTGGAAAGGAAAGGACAAAATGAAACCTACCTTCCTCTCTGGAACAGGCACCACAGATAGAAACAGTGATGAGCCAGCTGACTTTGGTGTCAACTACAAATTGGCGCTTGCCATCTACCTATCTACTGCTGCAAGGATTAAGTCATATGCTGCTACAGGTGCTGACCTTCAACATCCCCTGAAAGGAATTCAGGGTGATGATCAGAAATCAAGCACTCAGTTGCAAGGGTGGGGGATGGCAGGACAGGAATTCAGGAAGAAAATCAGAAATGAAGCACTCAGTTGCAAGGGTGGGGGATGGCAGGACAGGTCTTTCAGATAGATGATTTCAGGAGCCCAGTTCTATCTCCCCACATCTAGAAAAGCACTAAAATCCTTCATGGTAATCACTGTTCCCTGTAACTAGCACAGGCTTCATGAGACTAGTAGAAACTTTCTGGAAAAATATGTGCTTGATTGCATGTATTCCGCCTTCACCAACAATCGTGTATATAACTGACCATTCCCCCCCCCACCCCCACCTCTTTGGAACAGTTTCTCAGAGCTATCTGAGGTGCTGTCTCCTGGGCTGCAGTCCTCATTCTGCCCCAAATAAAACTTAATTTGCAATTCTCACATCATGCTTTTTTTTTTTTTTTAAGTCCATATAACTATTCTTACAGGCTTCCCATGCTGCTAGTGGTAAAAAAAAAAAAAAAAAACACCCGCCTGCCAATGCAGGAGACAGACAGGGGTTTGAGGTCTGATTTGGGAAGATCCCCTGAGGGGAGGGCATGGTAATTCACTCCAGTATTCTTGCCTGGAGAATCCCATAGACAGAAGAGCCTGGTGGGCTACAGTCCATAGGGCTGCGAAGAGTGGGACATGACTGAAGCAACTTAGCACCACACAAGTATTCTCATCTTTGGCCGGCTCCTGCCAGATTTCCCTGGATCCTCTCTGCAGGTTCTGGAGAGGGTAGTGTGTCCCAGTGGCCACCAGGAACTTTAAAGAAGGAAAAGGAATTTTCCATCTATCCTTTATGGTGAGTGTTGGCTGAGAAGACCCCATTTTCTTCAGGACACATCTTCTCAAAGGCATGTCATACGTGGATAAGCTTATCTAGCTTAAAAGTTCTCCACTGTGGCCATTGTAATTCATGATTATCTTTGGGAAGCTTAACTTGCTCGTTCAGCCTTCAAACAAAATTTTACTTGCTGGAGGCCTTACTCTGGACCCAATCCAGCATAAATTGGACCCGGTCTGGTCCTCCACCGGGTCCGGTTTAGGGGTCAGACCAGGTCTGTCACTGGAAACAGTCCTATCTCTATGTCCCACGCCACCCAACTCAGGCCAGTTTGGGGATCCAGGCCGTGGAGAAAAAAAAAATGCTCAAAATGCAAAAATGCTCAAAATAGTGAACACTCCTAACACACAGTCTATGGATGGAGGATTGGAAGAAACTTACCCACCACCTCCAGAGGCAGTGAGGAAGCAGCAGCTCAAGGGACTCCTCAGGTTCCTTCGCTGCTGTTGCTCGTTGCCCCTGAGGGCCATCAGAGGCCTCCTTGTTTCCCTGTTCACTCACCAGACCTGTGATAAGATAAACCGAGCCATATTAAAAATTCTGTTTGAGCAAAAATGGATTCAAATTGTGCAGCATCCAAATTAGCAGTTAGGAAGGAGCCCCAAAGGTCAGTGCAAAGCGGCGTTTACATTCAGAAAGGAGGCGGGACCAGAAGTTACTAGACAAAAAGCAAATTGAGTATTGTAGGGCCACTTTTCTTTAGGGGATGGCGGGGGTCTATCAGGCAGATTACCTAACTGATGCTGATTAGGCAATTTCTGATCACTAGTTTAAGATTCTATTTCTGGGAATGGAAACTAAAATTAATTCAGTTGGTGACATGGGTCTTAGCCTAAGAAACTTCATTTTGGGCAGGTTGCTTTATTTTTAACAGACCCATCAGAAAGCATGTGGATTGCTATTTGATTTGCTGTTTCATGTCTGGTTGGTTCAGCAGCTCACGGAGGGAGACTCAAGAAGGAGGGGATATATGTATACATTTGGCTGATTCACAGCTGTCCTATAGCAGAAACTAACACAACATGGTAAAGCAATTATATGCTAATTTAAAAAAGAAATTTACAACTGAAATGTGTTTACAGGAGAGAGGCTACCATGATAGGGAAGTATTTGCAACTTTGTGCTATGACAGACGGTTGAAAGAATAGGAAACTTTGGTCTGAGGAAAGGAAAACCTTTAGAAATCTGGTGGCTTTTTTCAAACAATTTAAGGGAGAGAGTGTTAACACCATGAAAGCAGAAACTCTCTTCTCAGTGCTGTATTACAGGTTGGAAGACACTATCTATCATCTAGAAGGTGCCTGATTAATATTCTTTTTGTTACATAAATGAATGAAGAAGAGAAATTAACATGCTCTTTTTGGCCCCAAAGGGTAGAATTTAGACTAATTGAGTAGGGATTAAAGGGAGGTTGATTTGGGTTCAGTAGAAAATCAAATAGTATAATGGTTAAAATCAAGGACTCTGGGTTAGAGTCCTGGGCTGGAATCTGGTTTTACCACTGTTTAACCATGTGTCCTGGGAAAAGGCAGAGAATTTCTCAATGTCTCAATTCCTTAATCTCTTATATAGGGTTAATAATAAAAATAACAAGTCCCTCTTAGGGCAGTCAGCCCAATGCCTGCCTTATAGTTAGGTGTTCAAGAAGGATTAACTATGGTTGTTGTTGTTCTTCATCTCACAACCCTTTGAGCTCACTAAAGAGGCCTCCTGATACATGAACATTTCCCTGAGAGGAGAAACAATTCACTACATTATTAAATTGTTATCTTACAGAAGAGATTCTTTAACTGGATACAAGGTCAGACTAAAATCTCTCTGCTTTTAACTGTAGAAAAATTCCAGAACTATAAACCACACCCCCAAAACAAAAACTCTAGAGTAGTGGCTGGGAATAAATTTTGCAGAAGGAGGTTTTTGTGGCCCTCGTAGAAGATAAGGTAGTAACCAACTTCCACTGTTATAATGTTCCCCTTCTCTGGAGAAATAAGGAATGCAGGACGGTTTCCCTTACTGGTTTCAGAGTATTTGAAATTTAAAGCTATCAGACAAAAAAATATTTTTATCTATTGGAGAAGTAAATGTGTTTGAAATTAAACTTTTTTTGAGTATATTTTTTTATAGTCGATGATTTCTTATAGTTTATGGAGCTTCCTAAGAATAGGAACATGAAAAACATTGAACCTTTTATTTCCATTTCTCTTGCCCAGTTTGGCCCCTAAAAACCTTTGCTTATTCCAACTAAGTTAAAATAAAATGTATTTGCATAATAAAGGAGGCAATCACATAAAAATGTCCTAAGCTCTACACTGCCAAAAATTTCCTTTGTTTTCATTCATTATGTAAGCAGTACCTATCTTTTAGCTAAAAATGTGAAAAATGGAGGTAATAAAATTATGTTCATGAAAAAGGAGTAATACAGATTTTTGCTTTTCAACAAATAGACACTCCCTGGAAGGCCCACAAACATCAAAAATAAAAATGACTATTTGGAGATTAGGTCAAAAAACACCATTTGAAGGAGTGCCATTTGTGGCCATGCATTTTTTTAAAAGATGGTAATATTATATGTTGCAGGGACTGGGACCCCTTCCACGGCCCGGAACTGGGCTCTTGTCTAACACTCGGAAATGAATTATCCAAGGAGACACACGTGCTGACAAAGCAAGAGACTATACTGGTAAATAAAGAGCAGTAGGGTAAGGGAACCCAGGAGAACAGCTCTGTCACGTGGCTTGCAGTCTCGAGTTTTATGGTGACGGGATTAGTTTCCTGGTTGTCTTTTGCCAATCATTCTGACTCAGAGGGCTGGCGAGTATAGCTGCTGCGCTGGATTCCCCTGTGGGACATCCCTGGTGACTCAGACATTAAGGAGCCTGCCTGTAATGAGGGAGTTCAGTTCAGTTCAGTCGCTCAGTCGTGTCCGACTCTCTGCAACCCCATGAATCGCAGCACTGCGATGGTTTCTGACAAGAGTGATACTGCATTGTGATAGGGGAAAATGGTAGTTTCAATAATCGAAAATGGGTTGATTATCCACAAACCTATGCTAAAAAAAAGATTGAATCTTGACACCTATCTACATCATCTATAAAAATTAATTACAGTGGATTGTAGAACTTCTAGAATTATAACGAATATCTTCATATTTTGCAGCAGGCAAAACTTTCTTAAATGGGAGACTCTCCCCCAAGAGAGAACACTAAAGATAAAGGAAAAGATTGCTAAGTTGGAACCTGTTAAGATTAAGGACCTTTGTTCATCAAAAGATATAACTGTAAGATGAAAATGTAAGCCCCTCAATAGAAGAACATATTTGTAATACATGGATCAAAAGGAAACCGAAGCTGGAGGAGTAAATGACCAGTTGTCAGTGGCAATATTAAATCAGGAACTCAGGCCTCCTAAAGTTTAAGCTAGTGCTAACCATGTCCCTAAACTGAAATGTTCCGGTAACTGTTTCAAAGTGAAAAGTGGTGGGACATAAAAAAGTGCATTAAAAAGAACAAACAGGAGATTTGAAGTCATTTGTCAGATATACATTGCGTGTGTGCTTAGTTGCTCAGTGTCCTGCTCTTTGCAACCCCATGGACTGTAGCCTGCCAAGCTCCTCTGTCCATAGCAAGAATACTGGAGTGTGTTGCCATTTCCTCCTCCAAGGGATCTTCCCAACCCAGGGATCAAACCCCATTTCCTGCACTGCAGGTGGACGCTTTACCACTGAACCACTGGGGAAGCTCCAGATATATATTATATAAATATATGTATGTACACACACATATAGATATATAAATGTATATACACATACACATGTGTATATATATCAGTTCAGTCACTCAGTTGTGTCTGTCTCTTTGTGACCCCATGGACTGAAGCATGCCAGGGGGCACCAACTGCCAGAGCACCAACTCCCTGTCCAGCACCAACTCCCAGAGCTTGCTCAAACCCATGTCCATTGAGTTGGTGATGCCATCCAACCATCTCATCCTCTGTTACCCCCTCCTCCTCCTGCCTTCAATCTTTCCCAGGTCAGGGTCTTTCCCAAGGAGTAGCTCCTTGCATCAGGTGGCCAAAGTATTGGAGCTTCAGCTTCAGCATCAGTCCTTCCAGTGAATATTCAGGGTTGATTTCCTTTAGGGTTGACAGGTTTGATCTCCTTGCAGTCCAAGAAACTCTCAAGGGTCTTCTCCAGCACCACAGTTCAAAAGCATCAGTTCTTTGGTGCTCAGCCTTCCTTATGGTCCAATTCTCATATCCATACATGACTACAGGAAATATGTGTATGTTAGTATTTGATCTCTGTGATCAGAAACATGATAATTGAAATATTTGTGCCTTAGTTTCCTTACTTGTAAAATGGAAATAATAATGCTATAGGGTCTTTAAATGATGGAAATAAAGTACCACAGTGCCTGGCATAAAGATTTGAAATTTTTTAGCCACAATGATTATAGTAATGGTGATGATCTAATTTTTTTAAGTATTATTAAGTGATAGGTTTATGAATTTCTATGAGAGATTAAAGAGGAGGGGGAATCATAACTAATCGAATCAAGCACCATAGATATTCTAGCCAAGCTTTAGAGGATAGGTAAAAAATCATTGGTACCTTTTAAGAGAGTAGGCAGTATAAGGAAAAAAAGAGATCATTTAAGAAAAATCAGAAAGGTCCATGAATAGAGAAAAATGAGATTTAAGAGTTAAAATGCAGCTAAGTCAAAGAAGTCTTCAAATGTCAGGTTAAATACATGAGGCTGAGTCTCTCCAATTTTTGTAATTTTTATACCAGTCAAACCTTGAGAACAGGATGTGAAAATTAACAGGTGCTCAACCAATATCCCCATTCCGGCCAATACTATCAGCACCCATTACAACAGTTCTCTTAAGGTTTGTCATCATTCTTTATTCAGGTGAATAACTAGTCCTTGACGCAAAGGACAGTAGGTCATAATACATTTGATTGAGTTCCTGATAATATACTAATGGATATGTACACAGAGAGGTAAAGTGAAGGAGGGATTTACACAAGGCTAGGCCATGTAAACACATTAAATATGACTAATAGTCTAGAACAGTAGCACAATTGTTCCAACCAGTGCTCATCCCATCCTCTAGGGCACATGGTATTTATTCTAACAGTATTTATTCTGTCAAAACATTGATCATAAGAAGCTTAAATGTTTTACCGTTATTCTAATCCATGGAAGGAAGAGTGAAATTATTACCAGCTAGCAATTATTATTCCAAGGGAGTTGAAAGAATATTTTTGCACAATATTTATTTTTCTAGATTTATTTTTACTCAAACCAAATATATTATGAAATCCATTTTTATAGTTAAAGAAAATAATTTTCCCAGAGTTCTATCACAGTTGAAACAGCAGTATTGTAATTAGAGCCAGGTTTGTCTCTTCATGTCCTCTTCAATTTGTGCCTCCAAAGAGCCATCTCCTATCATAATTTAGGGCAGTTTCTAACTAGAATTTTACCCAGATTCTATAGTGAATAAGAAAACAAGATTGAATGGAGTCCATGGGATTTCACTGTAGTAAAATGTTTTTCAAATTGCAAGTCAGGACTGGTGAACTATGAGATAGGACAGAATAAAATGTACCAAGAACCATCATGTATCATAAGATTATGTTTTATTTCTTAACAGTCTTACTTTATGACATACATATGTGTGTATGTATATACTAGGCCACAACACAAAATCTATGTTTTAGTTTGGGTCCAGAGTCAAAATGTCTAATAATCACTGTTTTGGAAAGAGCCTGGGCTTTGGCATCAGATGGTTCTAAATCTGAATGTTTTACTACCGCTATTATTATAAAGAGTTCCTGTCCCAGGGCGATCAGGGCTGATGCACTGGGATGACCCTGAGGGATGGGATGGGGAGGGAGGTGGGAGGGAGGGTCAAGATGGGGAGCACATGTACACCCATGGTAATTCATGTGAATGTATGGCAAAAAAACACCACAACATTGTAAAGTAATTCGTCTCCAATTAAAATAAGTTTTTAAAAAAGAAAAAAGAGTTCCTGTCCCAAGTCAATTCTCTCTCCTCAGACTACTTGTGAAACCAAAGAAAAATTCCTTTTCTTTTTTTTTTTTACTTTCTGTGTTTTAAAAATAAGCCATACATCAACATGTATCCGTCATAGGTATACACTTGTTCCCCATCCTGAACCCCACTCCCACCTCCCTCCCCGTATCATCCCCCTGGGTCATTTCAGTGCACCAGCCCCAAGCATCTGGTATCATGCATTGAACCTGGACTGGCAACTCGTTTCATATATGATATTATACATGTTTCAATGCCATTCTCCCAAATTATCCCACCCTCTCCCTCTCCCACAGAGTCCAAAAGACTGTTCTATACATCTGTGTCTCTTTTGCTGTCTTGCATACAGGGTTATCGTTACCATCTTTCTAAATTCCATATATATGCGTTAGTATACTGTATTGGTGTTTTTCTTTCTGACTTACTTCATTCTGTATAATA